>PVIA01001184.1:0-77105 GCA_004024845.1 Tonatia bakeri | reverse complement strand
TTAGAAGTGTGTAGTCTAGCAATTGAACTGTGAACTTTTCAAAAACAGTAGAAAGCTGTAGCATCTTAAATTGGGTTCCCTGAAGCAGGGAACTCTGAGAGAGATGTATGTAAAAGATTGATTGGTGAGTGATCTCGGGAGATAACCCTTGTGTGAAAGTGAGGAAGTAGAATTGAACCCGAGAAGCTGACCCACAGTGCAGCTGCGACTGAGGCCTTATCTGAACTTTCTTTTGGGGAGCCAGGAGACTGGGATGAGTCTTCAGGAGTGTGCCAAATTGAGGCAAAGGGGCCTGTCTTTATATCCGCACACCAACTAATCATTGGCTCCAGGCCGTCCTCTGGGAAGGGTGTGACCTTGACTGAGGCATTTCCTGAAGCCAAGGGCGATTCCTAGGGAGGGACACAGCTGTGAGCCAGCAGCAATCTGAGTCCCAGCAGTCCAGGGGTGGCTGTGTTGACCCTGAAGGGGGCATCTGGGAGGAGCACCACATTATCCAGTGGACGTGTATTCTGCAATCTCTAGACCGTTTGGGAACTTCGAAGTGGACTCCAGAGAGGCTACCAAATAAGGTGTCAAAGAATCCTTTATGTTATGTAGAAGAAGAAATAACAATTCCAAAAACCAACATGGGCTCAAAGGAAATGATAGACACATAACTGGACTTCAGTAAGTCATTTGGCCAGGATTCTCATGAAAGCTTTATAGATATAAAGACCATTGGATAACTGATTATACAGCCATGCCCTAAGGGTGTTAATTAATTGATTTTGTGAATGCCTTCAGCTTAATTCTCACTATTGTCATATCATCATGCTAACCCACGCCTCGGATGAAGATACACAGGCAGTGCTCTCAAAGGACCTAAGTCGTGGATCAACTCTTAACAAGGTGAAATATGATAGACTATCACACTTGCTCCAAAAATCTAGCTGCATGAGTATGAGAAGGGAAAATTTGGCTCAGCAAATGGGAAAAACACAAGGATTTTGGTCAACAGCTCGCTATGAGTCAACAGTGTAATGTAATTCATTCCTGAGAGTGTGCTTTGGGAATATAAAGTGATTACCAGTGCTGTGGGCTGGCAGGATATCAGTGTTTCCGTGTTGCAGATCAGCGACGTTTAGATGTTTAACTGTACTACTCTAGAAAGTACAGCACAATGATTCTCAAACTTTTTGTTCTCAGAGCCCTTTACAATCTTAAAAATTACTGAGAACCCCAAAAAGCTTTAGTTTATGTGGGCTATGCCTCTTAGGATTTACTATATTAGAAATTAAAACTGAAAAATATTTTCAATTTTTAGTAATGAATTAAAATTACAATGATAAACCCATTGCATGTGAACTTAAATAATGTATCTTTAGGGAAAATAACTATATTTTCCCAAAATACCAGTAAGAAGAGGAGCATGGTTTTCATTTTTTGCAGCTCTCGTGAGTGTCTATCTTAACGGAAGACATTTGGGCTCTCATATTTGTTTCTGCACTCACTCTGGTGTGATGCGTTGTTTTAGTTTAAGTACGGTCAGCATATGAAGAAAATCCAGCCTCATACAGATATGTAGTAGGAAAAGGGAAGTATTTTAATAGTTTCTGCAGGGTTTTGTACACAGTCTTCATTGATACTCTACTTAAACTTGACAAGGGGTAAAAGTTGGTTGCAGTGTGGAGTCCAGAACCATATCAGTGAACTTTCACACTCTGTTACAATAACACCCATGGTTCTGTCTTGTACATTGAATGGATCCTTCACCCGTGTGTGTTTTTGAAACGTCATTGGCCAGTTGGAAAATCCTGGTTCACTACATTGTGCAGACCTTCCAGATATTGACACAATTAAAAAAGCACATTCATTAATAGCACCACCAGTCTCTTCAGAGAAGTCCTTAAATACTGGGGAGCTGCCAAGCTCGCAGTGGCAGATGTGAGTTTCTACAGTTCTAATTTTTACTTGAAAGCTCAAATGTGATCATTGGCAATAAACAACAGTCTGTTGTTTTCTTTCAAATAAGAAGCTCGCTTAGTTCATTTTTGAGAAATATCTGCCACATTCCCAAGGCTGAATAAGCATATTCGTCAGTTATTCTTTCAAGTAAAAACGGTGTTCCCTGTGGAAAGCCGCCGGATCGGCTTGCCATCCATCCCTGGCACGTCTGGATACGGGGCACAAACGCTTCATGTGTCCTTCCCATCTTATCACACAGAATGTGAAAAAGACATGTGCTCAAGGTTGTCCTTAAATGAAAATGAGAATTTTTGCCCCTTTACTGAGGATATTTTTAGTTGAAATTGGCTTGTTGGTTTGTTTTCAGTGCGAAGTGGTGAAGAGCACAGTGACAGTTTGGTTTCACTGTGTTGATTTATGCTAAGGTGTCAGCAGCTTACCCGTCATTGCATTGCAGCCAGTGCAAATGTTAACAGGATGAAAAAGGCAAATGTCTTAATTTTATTATGAAAATAGTTTTGGCCTCCTAGACCCTGCAGCCCTCGAAAAGAAACCAGTGCTGGTGCCAGGTATAAGGAGCCAATAATGGGTGATGTTGTCTCCTAAGGGTCTGCGCTTTTGCTCTCTTGGGCTCTGGACGGTGAGGTGAGAGCTCACTGCCTGTGATGGGGAGGAGTGTGTTTGCATAAGCAAATGGAGGCAAGAGAGACAAAGCTGGAAACAGTGAGCTTGGCATCTGTATCTCTGCTTCTCCCCTGAGGGTACAGTAGGCAGTTGTAGATCCTTAGACTGCAGCCACATTACAATGAAATGATCTTCACGCAACCTACTTATGATTAGATGGTATTTTTTTACAGATTGAACTTTAAAACGAACCAAAATCTAAGTTGAGATGACGTTTTGTAACGTGCTACAAAATCTAAGTTGATTCCAAAGGACTTGGAATCCTTTCTAAAAAAGGATTCGGAACAGTTTATAATGAAGTCCCTGTACATTTGGGATATTCTTATTTAAAATGAGAATGAAGGAAAACCAGAAACTGAATAAAGGTTCGAGAAGGGAGATGTTAATGGTGGTAATGGATAGGTAGGTCTTGGATGATTTTTAAACATTTTTATTTTTTGCTTATCTCTATTTTCTGACTTCCAACAATAAACAGATACTGTTTTTATAATAAGAATACTATGGAAAAGGTTAAATTTTTAAAATGAACTTACATGTAGCAAACTATAATTGTACCAGATATCCAGAGCCATCTAGCAGTTACCATAACTGAGACGTAATTTATTTTGAACTTTCTTGAGTTAAAAGAATTCTGCAGAAATTATCGATTTTAAATAAAAAGCTAAGAATTTGATCTTTAAAGAAGAGTTATAAGAATTTTATATTATAGCAGACAGTGGTTATAATACAATGGGACAAGAAGGAGCCACATGTCATAATTTCCCTTTGCCCAGTACTCTTTAGGAGTAAGATCGTTTTCTGACTCACAGTTGCTTCTGACAGATTCTAGCCCAGGGTGTCCAACTCATTTTCATGGAGGGCCACATCAAATGATGGTTGCCTTCAAAGGGCTGAAATAATTTTAGGACTGTATGTAACTACTCCTTAACTGTTAAGGAGTTGAAATTACATTTGCCCCTTCCTTTCCTTTCCCTTCTATGTGCTTTCTTTGTCTGTCGTAATTGCCTTTAGGTGATCAAGTCTGTGTAAGACTTCTGAACAGACAAGTAGCTCTGGGACAGCAGCAGGCTTGTTCAGAAACGTCTGCCACGCATGTCTCATAGAAGGCGGTGCAGGGAGAGAAGAGCAGGATGCGAGGTGCACGACCTTGGCCAAGTCACTCAGCCCCTACTCGGTTCCCCTTTAAACAAAACAAGGGGATTATATCTAAGGTTTCTTCCAAGTTATTCCCCTGATTCTGTCGGATGAGATCCTTGCTTGAATTTATCTTTTTCCCCCAAATCCCAGCCTGATGTTAACAAGTTTTGTGTTTACAAAAAAAAAAAATCATTATTTTTGTACTTTCAGAGTTGTGCACAAATTATTAATTTTAGTGTAGTAAAGAAATTTAGTATAATGCAGTGACATCTTTTTGCTTTTGAAATGCAGGATTAAACCCTTCAAGAACAAATGTCAAGGTTGAAAATCAGATTGTGTGATTAAACAACTGTTGCTTATTTTGTTGCCTTTTATATTACATTAACCTTCTTGGTTGTTAAGTTAATAAATGGTTGCAAAGCACCTAGCTCTTATGGTAATTAACTTGATAGTGCATGCTCATTGTGCATTTTTTTCTCCTGAGAAACATTATTATCTCATTGTCCTCCCCAAATCCTGCCCAGTTGCTGTGGGACAGACATTCTTCCCACTTTACAACGATGGCGCTGAGAATTAGAAACAGCGTCAGGGTTATGTGAGTAACTGGGACCTGAACAATAGGCCCCAGTTTGCCTAGTTTCCAAAAAGTAAACGTAACTCTAAATATGTCACTTCAGTCATCTCTATCTTTTTGGTTTATTTTTTGAAGTTTCGATAATACTAAAAGGCGCATGCTTTTATCTTTACAAAAGTGTATTTATTTTTGCTGTAAAATGTCAGTCTATTAAAGATAGAAGAAATCTTTAGAAGTGTCGTATTTGAAATTACCAGTAGAGCAGGGGCCCTTAAGGAACTTACTTTTCCTTATTGTCGTAATTTTGAATTCTTTTGTCCATACCCCCTTCACTCTGTTCTTCCATTTTTCCAACCCTTCCAGCAGCTTCGTAGCTTGTCCCAGGTCTTCAGAAAGAACAGGGGGAGATACCATTTGTGTAACTCCTTCCTGCATCTCCCCCTCTTGTGCGTAGCACTCCTTGAACTGACCAGAGGGTCTTTGGTTCCCATCTTCCCCCGCCCAGGGACATGCTGCTCGCAACACCCCGGACCTGAACCCTTGATGAAATGTGTGGATAGCCCATTGCTCTGAAATGTAGCTGAACTTTCAGTTCTTGGTCTGTGGAAAGACTCAGCTTAACTGTCTACATTTAAACATGTTTTTCATATTGAAATTAGTGAGAAAGAAAAGCTGGCTGGCCTAAAAACAAATCCATTTTCAGTTGTGAGTTTGCATTAGAGACATTTAGAAAACGTCGAACACTGTGCACTGGCTTTCGGCATTTCAGCCTGTGGGACGTTAGATGTGGGGCAGGAGAGCTAGGACAATAGAGAGGAGAAGATGCAGGTTCGGGGCATCCCAGCTTGAAATTCTGTTTCCAAAGGCATCTCTAAAAGGATCACTTAACCTAAGACGTGCTTCAAGTACCATGCTGCGTTAGGATGGAATTTACCCATTTATGTGAAAATGTTTTCCATGCTCACAAACAGCCAGTATTTGAATGAAAATTTAGAAAACAATCTATCTATAAACTGAAGATTTTGACGAAAATCAAGGAAGTGGCACTATGACTTAGAGCTAGGGCTTTAGGGTACAGGTTCAAGTCGAAGTCTCAGCTCCTGTTCCAACCGGATATGTGAACCTGGACGAGTTAGTTATTCAAGCTCTGCAAATTTTATTTTTGCATCCACAAAATGATGGTAAAGGTACCTTTTATTACATTATAGAATTGTTATGAGGATTTAGTTATATAATGGATCTAGTGTGAACATTTAAGCAATAAATATTAACTTCTTGAGACAAACATATGGCCACATGATCAGTGAAGCCTGGGCAGGTTGAGATCTAAACCCAAGCTTTAATTCAGAACATAACTTTTGATTCTGTGTTTTATGTCTGAAAATGCACTGCAGTTCAATAGATCTCTTTTCTAAAGGTAGTTAGTGAGAAAGGTAATAATTGTGTGAGTCAAAGATTTTCTTGTGTTGCTGTCCTCTTCTCCCTAGCGACATGATAAAAGAGAAACAGACTCATAGATACAGAGAACAGAATGGCAGCTGCAGAGCACAAGGAGGTTGGGGGCTGAGTGAAAAAAGGGAAGAGATTAAGCAAAAAAAAAAAAAAGGAATAAAAATGCATAGACACAGACAGCAGTATGGTGATGACCAGAGGGAAAGGGGGTGGGGGGTAGAAGAAGGTAAAGGGGGGATAATGGTGATGGAAGGACATTTGACTTGGGTGGTGAGCACACAATACAATATACAGATGATGTGTTATAGAACTGTACACCTGAAACCTGTATAATTCTATTAACCAATGTCACCCCAATAAGTTCAATAAAATTTTTTTAAAAAACCAGGCCTCAGCCCTGATGTGAACATCATCACATCCCCTGGTTTGGTCCTAACAAATTGTCCTGAGTCTTTTTCAAGCAATGTCAGTTACACGTGTCATTTGCTTAGTTTCGGTTGTTATTGTTGTTGTTTATTCTTAAAAAAAATAGTAAGCCAGAAATAGCCATTTTGTGAAACGGACATAGTTAGATAGATTTGTGATTCTTATGAGGGTAATAATCTATCTGTTATGAACTGGATCAATCTGAAAATTAAATTGATTAATCTAGCAGAAAAGAAAAAGGATCTTGAGTTTTTCCTCAGTAAGCACTTCCTCAAACGGTCATCGTCCTAATAAAAGGCCCAATATGCACTAAAAAGATGAGTGAGAGTAGAGTGTGAGCTTTTAGATTCTATCCGATTTGATTGCTCCTGGAAGTTTTCTATTTTCGGCAGGCTTTAATGTTAAAACCTTTCAATGACTACCGGAACATTTCTGATACTCATTGATTGGTTTACTAAATGTGTAGCTAGCTATATTTGAACTATATTCTGCATTTTCACTTTACTATTATTTTCATCTTGTCTGATTAAAAAAACCCTCCTGATGATCCCTGTAACAATGTGATTGGAATAATAACTTCATGTGTTGAGGAGTTTGTGCTGCAGCTGAGAGGCATGTAAATACAAGCTGCTTATTTGCAAGAAGCTTCCAGATTTGCAATATGATTGCTATGGAAACCACATAATGAAAACCTTATAACCATCTGTGTGGTTTGATGGATTTTGCTGCATAGCTGAACTGTTTTTGTTTACTGTTATTAAAATGTTGAATGGAATAGATTAACCCACAAACATGACTATTTAAGGTATTAATTAGTATTGTATAATGACATCATGCCTCAACACCAAAATAAAATGTTTAACAATAAACCTAAATAGAACACCACGTGTTCCTATTTCTAATATATTGTGAAGGTGATTATTACCTAGAATCTTAGTCACTTGTCCTGACATATATTTTTGAGTGGTGTAGAGAGGTTTGCTCTGTTTATAAATGAATATAATAGAATTTATTTTCATGATTTTTGAATCCATTTCTTCACTTAGTATTTATCGAATATCTCCCTCTGTATTTTATTCAAGATTCAGTCCGAGTTGTTTTCCCCCTAAGATTAACACACACACACACACACACACACACACACGCACACACACCAGATTTGACTTTGTTGCCTTTTTTATGGAAGCTATTTGTATTGTTAGCACAAGATAAAATGAGTTTTTTGAACATTGCTAAGAAAAAATTGATGTATGGAACACAGAAGACTTTGACCTAAAAATACCAGTGCTAGGTTTGAAATGGAGAAACAAAGTGATTTTAATGAGCATCTCATCCTCTAAAACACTGCTTATTAAGCATCTCATGTGGCTTTCAATTTGGATATTTATAGTAAATATTGATACTTAAGTAAATATTTTTAACATTCTGATAATTTAAGAATACACTGTGCATATTAAGGCACTTAATTTTTAATAAAATAAGAATAAATTCGTAGTAATAAATTCTAACCTGTTAACTTTGCCAAGAGCCAAGTTTTTTCATTTAATTATTGTTTTAGTTTGATACCTTGACAATGACTTTGGGTGGTGAGTCTAAATCCCATAGTCTCTTCTTAAGAGCCAAGAATACCGCTCTTTATATTGATGGGGTTATGGCTTTTGACTGAAAGACAAGTGCTCTTAACTATTTTTGAATTTACTTCTTGCTATTGTGCTTGTGACCAAATTGTAAGAGAGGGAATACTGGGGAAAACGCAAGTGTGAAAAGTAAGAGAGAGCTTCCTCTCTCACCTTTTAAAATGTTAACTATCTGTACAATGAGTAGGTTGGACAAAATGACTGTAAATGTCCCTAATTTTGATGAAAACACCCTGTTAGCCCGTGTATGATAGCTCAGCCTTGAGGTCTGACATAGCAAGCTAACTGTTGTTGAAGAGAAAAGAGACAGGATTTAGTATCAGACTTTTTATGAGGTCTTTTATGTATTAATTACTCTTTGACTAAACCATATTAAATTGACAGCGTTAGGTTCAACTCAATATATATAAATGATCAGATATTTCCAGGTCTTCCTTATATTGGAGCTTTTCATTATTTTGTTTGAATTGAATTTTAAAAATTTGAACAGTTGTATCTGTCTAATAAGCATTTTGTCTTAGAACCTCCAAGCTTGGTTTAAATGTTGATTTTTATTAATCACCACTTTAAAATTTGCATGAACCTTCTACATTTGCATGCACAGTCCTTCAGCCTCTCCATCAGCCTTTCCAGCTGCCCTGGACATCCCCTCTGGGTTGCCCCACCAGTGCGTTCATCCTCTGGTGTCAGAAACACAGCTCCTTGTGTTTCCTCAGCAAAATGGCTTATCTCTGCTATTCTCTTTTTTAGTAACGATGTTCCCATCGCTCAGTTAACTAAGCTCAAAACCTCAGTCATCCTTGGTTGCTCTCCCCGCTCCTTAGAACTCCCCATCCAGTCAGGCACAGAGTTTATCAGTTCCAGTTCCTTTACCTCTCCTGACCTGACCATCTCCTTCCCATTTCCTCTGCCCCTTCGGCTCAGGACTTCCTTCCCCTTCAGCCAGACACTGAGTGTCTCTCTCCCCGGGCCCCTCCCCTAGGATCCGACACAGTGGGAGCCGCTGAGCCTTCCTCGGGCGTAATTTCAGTCCTGCCCTTTCCAGCTCACAGATTTTCTGGGACTTGCACTGCCCACTGAGCAGAAGTCTGAAGTCCATGGCAGGATGTGCAGTGCCCTTCAACAGCTGGCCCAGACCCCAGCGTTCTCTCCCACCCTGCTCTCTCCCTCTGAGTGCCACGTCCTTTAGCTAAAAGGAATGTGGTGGCGCCTTGTTCTCTTGTCTGTGCTGCTCCCTCTGTCTGGAAATTGTCTCCTTCCCTTCTCCCCTCGTTCAGATCCTCTCCATCTCTCGGGGCCTGCATGGTATTCCCCGCTGGGTGGTTTCTTCTCTGCACTCCTTTCTGCCTGGACCTCACAAGTCAGGCTTTAGGCCCCTATCCCAGTTTCCTGTCGATTCTGTCTTCGGTCCCTCTAGGTTGTCGGCTTCCTGCAGGCAGAAGCTTCCTACTGTCCTTGCCTACTTGGCAGAGTCTCTCCTCTACATGTAGTTAATACTCAATGCAGATTTATTGGTTGGATTATTTAATAGTCATAACAGCTATACTTATATATTTAGTGTAATTGTCTTTAAAGTTCTGGATTTTTCTTGAAATTGTGATTCTTTTTGAACCCAGTATTTCTTTGGCATACCATTTCATTCATATGCCCTGCCTTAAGTATTTCTATGTTTTATATATTCCTAGGTGAGGAAAGTGGTAATATAATATGTGTTTCTTTGTTGTAAAAGAATCAGTCTATTGACTCTGTTAAAAACTGTTCTCCTTAATCTTACCATGTTTCTTCCTATAACTCGGAGAAGGAATGTGATGGGAGAGTGTGGGAATAATATAGGGAAGGTACTTAATGTATGTAGGCCAAGGAACATGTACTTTATAATCACGAACCTGAGTTTGAATAAAAATTGGAAACTGCTTTACATTCTCAATTCTCAATGTACTCGCTTGTTAAATGAAGATTTAAAAATTGTTTATCTTTGAAATCTATACATCTGCTATAGTGTATGGCACATAGTAGGGGTCCAGTATGATTGTGGGGTGGGGCAGGTAAGGTCCTTCTAGCATTCTCCTGTGAAGATCAAGTGAGTCAGCCTACAAAGTCTCTGATACTCAATAAGAGACTGGATTTTATATTATACACTTTCTTTTTGCTAGACCATTGGTGTTTTAGGGACCGTGGTTTTGTGCGAGGTACTCCTGCCACAGTGTAATGCGGTCCATCTGTGTAGTGCTGGCCGTCATTTTACTGGACATCAGGGCTTTTCTGGATCTGAGATGGTCCCAGATCAGTCTCTACAAGGATGTGAAACAACATATGCGAAGCACTAGTACATATCTTAAATTTCAGCAAGCCAGCTGGTAAGATTGCTACTTGGAAATGGCTAGAGGTTTATTTGTTCAGCTTTAGACTATTGACAGAGGAATGTGAATGTTGAATGGTTTTCTTCTTTGAAAAGGAATCTTTATGTGTTATCAACTTTTAGTTTTGCTCCTAAGACAGGAGGGAGTACTGTGTTGTTATCTCCGAGGAAGCCCTTCAGTGTGCCCTGTGTGTTGTTTATTTGCAGAGGAGGAAGAGGACAGTGCGCCCGGGAAAGTGGAGGAACAAAGGAAGATGAGTCAGGACAGTGCTCATCACACCACAGGTAATGAATGGCGCAGCTTCCCGGGAAAGCTTATTTCGGTTTTGTTCACGTTCTTACCGCCCGCAGACGTGGACCCAGCTCCCCAAAGCTGGCTCCTCCAGTGTGGGTATCTTCCGGCTGATAAACTGCTTAGCCCCATTTAGGATGCATGAAAACCACTTGAGAAGGATTTATAAAGTAAGCCAATTTATACAAGGTATTCCTTCCTGAATTACTTTGTAATGACTCAATTAGCTTTCATTTCTGCACAAAGGAGATTTAGTTGCATAAATTAGCTTATCATCATTGAGGAAGTGTCACTGCTAAAGGACAGTTTATAGATACAACATGCAGTTGCTGTCAAACCTATAAGAATGTAATATAGACATCTGTGTATACTTTGTGCTTGAGCAGAACAGACTTCTGCCATTCAGATACTAACAGGGGACAACAAGTTGCCCAGGGGACTGGCAATGTAGACATCTCTGAAAAGGTCAACTTGACACAGGCTCTGACAATCGACCCACAGCTCTGTCTTCTTTGATAAAAATCAGATAAACTTAAGACCGCTAATTGATCTGCAGCCTGTTTAAATGTTGGCCATGCATATCTTCATTGCATATGATTAACACAGAAAGCAAATGAATTGGGTAAGAAATGCCAGGGTCCAGTGACAGCAGCTTAAAAATTGGAAAAGGACGCTGGTGGCCTACAAGTCCAGGAAGGATCGTCCCCTTATCCATTTCCACTTGGCACATTGCCCCACGTACTAATTATGACTGAGACTGAAAAAATAACTGCCCGTGCTACGGGCAAAATTGCACGATATGCTCAGCTTTTCTTGCTGATTGTTATTTCCAAACAACAGGAGATAAACCGTATCTGTAGTGTAAGCACGAAGTGAGTTTTGATAAACCAACAATTATTTTACACAGAAAGACGAGAAGGACTGCTTTCTTATCAGGACTTTGCCTCTCTTCGTAGCCTCAAGTCAGCTGGGGCAAGGTCTGCCATATCATCCCATGTCCTGCAAAGAGCTGGAGCTGGGGGTCACCTCCCCTCTTTGATACGTCCATACATCACTCTTTCAAGCTGTCAGAGGCAGGGTGGACAAGAAGTGTGTGTTCAGGAAGTGGCTTTCCAGAGTCCTTCCTACTGTGACATGTGGAAAGGAAACAGAGGCCTGGTTTCCGGACCTGGACAGGAAAGCAGGAGCAGGTTGCTGCAAAAGGTTTTGCTTTGCTTTTTTCACAAAGGAAGTGAGGATGGAGTCATTAGATGTTAGCACTCAGGCCCTATAAAACGCAGCTATAAAATACTGCAGTGGAGTGAAACCTTGAGGATGATGTTCACTAGTAATTTAAGTATATATGTTTTATTATGTGTCATAAGCTCCTGCCAAAAGCATATAGCTTTCTTTTTAAAAATTTCCATGCAGGTATAGAACGTAGACACATATAGATAGGCTTTCCACAAATTTAAGTATTTTGTCCTAAAGCAATTGTATTTTCCAAAACCCCTTTTATAGTGACTATCTCCCAAATTTCTGCCTTTGAGGGAAGGGGGAAAAAAATCAGGTTTTTCTCAAAGGAATGCATTAAATAGATCTAGCTTTTCATGCAATAGCTATAAATTAGCACTGCAATAATTCTTATCTTTCGTGACATGAAATTCTTTTCAAGCAACAGTTTTAATGCTTTTGCATAGCAGTGACCTTTGCTCTCCCCAGGCTGTCAAAGATGTAACACTAGAAGTTTGTTTGCTGTGCGGGGCGGAGAGTTGACAAGGGTATTACTATCTTGCTGAGCATCACATGATGTGAACTTCTAACCTTACTCAAGAATGTTACATATTTTTCACGTTGACTGATTTTACTTAAAAAAGAAAAATCAGATTAATGTAAAATACGTAAGCAAAAACAAAATTGATCTTGGATTTCTTACAAGTTCTTTCATGTTCAAGCTTATATATCTTGAATGTGTTTGTTATATTTATAATAAAGATTCCATTTGATTTTTTTGAACATTGTACAATGTGGTTATCTTTCTAAAATAGTTTTTAAACCTATAACACTTCTGAAGGAGAGATTCTCCATTATTTTATTGTTGTATATTTCACCCACTGTCATCATTTTCAAAACCTTTGCATTTTTGCAAAAGTATCTCCAGTGTTTAGTTTATATTTTCATAATAATTTTATTATTGCCCAATGATCTGTTTTTGTATTTTTTAAAAAGCAGAAGCAAGTCTGTTGTTTAAATCTGTTGCGGGCTGACTAATTTAAATTGTTTTCTTTTTTTTAATCATTCATGCCTCTCAGGAGAAGAAACGTTGATTTTTTTTTTGTCATTTTGAAAACACAGATCATGATGGGGATAGAATGAGAAAATAAGAAAGTCTGTGCTGTAAAGACAACAGGCTTACTTTGTATTCAGAACGCGTGCTCATCTGTGGTTTATGACGTAATGCTTCATCCCAGGTCTCGGTATTTTTTAGAAGCGCGCGTCACGTGGATTATTTTTTTCAGTGCACAGGTGAGCAGTGTTAACTTTGGGGAAGCCACTGTGCTTCTGAGGATGCACCTGTGCATAATTTTGGGGTGTATGTTCAGCCACACTTAAAATTTTAAAAAGTAAGACAGTGGAGCTCACTGCTCTCTAAGGAACAAGATAATTCCTATTTTTTTATGTCTAAAATTTATACCAAGAATCATAACGTTAATAACGTTACTTTCCTGAGGAGACTAAGGCTGAGAAACAGGCACTTCCACATTTTCTCCCTAGCTGGGATTCTACTTTATGCTGAAATAGCATGCGGAAATAGAGGAACAGTAAATTGTGTGTACATGTAGCCACGTGACACAGACGACTTATTATTCTTTACCAAAGCTCACATATGGGACACTGAAATGAGGTTGGTCTTTGGGTAACACCATCATCAAGATTATAGAAAGCACAGCGGAAAATGCGTCCTCTCCCCAGTACTGCCGCATCGCTAGCTCGGTTACCTCGTAAGGCAGTGAGATTTAATGAAACACTCGTGATGCACATCTAGGGAGAGATGCATTTGGCACCCGGTGGGGGTCCTGTGCCCCTCATGCGCTCCTGTAACTCCCATTAGTGTTAATGGGAGTTTCACCAAGCGCATCGAGGGGAAGAGAGACCCCAAAGTGATAAGGATTATTATGCATTAGAAATCATCATATACTTTTCTTTTCCTTTCTTCCTTCCCCAAACCTCTTGAAAATCTATTGAATGAGAAACTACTGTGAGAGGACCTGAAAAAGGAAACAGCCAGCAGCAGGCTGGGCAGCTGAGGATGCACAACTTCTACTCTACTTTTTAGCCCGAGTTTTGTTCTTCAGCCTTTTCAGATCAAGCCTAAGGCTGAGCAGCGTGGGGAACACACAGGAGCCTCAACTATGCAGATCCTTTTACCTCCTGGCCAGTGACTGCAGGGGAGGGCCGTGCATGTGAAATGATGTCATCCTCTCTTTGCTCTAATTCCCGGACTTTTAAACTGACACTGACGGACTGCATGGGGCGCAACATTTGACCCATTTAGCAGTTGATTCAATCTGACTAGGATGTTTCAACTTCTAAATCTCTATTTGTCTAAATAAGTGGTTTTTAAAGGAAATCAGTCACTTTATTATTAAGTAATTTTTTTCTAAAAAAAATAATTTGACAATGTTTGGAGTGATCTGTCCAGCCAGAGTGCCCTCTAGTGTCCATTTATAGAATTTACTTAATATATGCTTTGTGGGGGAAATGTAGTGAAGGGTGGCCACAAGCATTGTTAGTTCCTGGTTGGATTCCCAGGCTTGTGCACATCCCTGCTGGTATCCGTGATGAGCGCTCAAATGCTAGAGTGGAGAAGTCAGTAAGGTATTCCTTCTCTCTGTCTCCCTCTCTCCATCCCTCCCTCTTTTCCTCCCCCTCCCATTTCCCTTCCTCCCTCCCTCCCTTTGTTTTAATTTTTAGAAAACAAGAGAAAAAAAATTAATAGGAGGATTTTGCTTAATAGTATATTCTAGTCCTTGTTTATTTTCTTAAAAGTATAATTAAAAAGTCATATCTTCCTAAATATTCAGACTCCCTATGATTCAGATTTTCTTTTTGACTCTAAAAAATGTTTTCAATATTAAAGAGAATTTTTAACATTTCTAATGAACATAGCACTTGGTCCATGACACAAACCATGTGTAATAAGACAAATGCCCCAGTGCCATGCTCATCTGACTAGTTGTGCCGGAATTGCCAAGGAGCCTGCTGTTTGAGAGCCACGTAACAAAAGTACGATGACAGCGCTGCTCCAGCATGTGCCTCCCTGCAGCCACTCCTCTCCGAAGTCAAAGATGACATTCAGTGATGGCAGTTGTCAGCACGCTTGTGTCCTGCCTGGTCCCTGAACACACGGACATCTTATTGATACTGCTTGCATTCTTTTTGCGTTAACTCATCACAACTCAATTATCATGAAATTAAAAACAGGAAACAGTTCTCAGTGTAACAAAAGCATCCAGTGTATTTAACTCTGTGCCGTGTTTCAGGAGCCCCACATTGTGTAAGTGACAAAGCATTTATTACCCGGTTTATTGTGGCATCACAGAGCGGAGAGCGCTAAATAATCAATCAGTTAATGGTCTGTATGGCAGTTTGAGCACATCACATCCATTGTGCTTATGCTGTTAGAAGGATGAGCTGGTAACTCCAGTGCGTGTTGCCTGTGTATTCAGAGCCTAATGTCCCAAACCAGGGCTGACAGAAATCTTGAAAAATGCAGCTTCAGCACTGGCAGTTTCTAAGTTGTTGAAATATTTTTTGAATAACTTTGAGAGGTTTTGGGTACAAAAGTCCCAAAAGATAAGAGCTGGAATTACCCTTTGCATTATTTCCACTTTATCCTCTTTCTTGAACTAGATTTAGGTTGCAGAATTTTTTAAAAAATATTTGTTTTCTAATTTGGGTTAGATTTGTACCTTAACTCCTTTATTATTATTTTTTTATGAAGCGACCCAATTCTGTAAGGTGCTTCTTCACAATGTGTTTATCACACCTCTGGCATATTGCTCACTGGGCAGTGTGGGTCTCATCTCCACAGCATGTTGCGAGTGACCTTAGGTTCCTATATAGCGTTAGTGGGAAGTAACTCTTAGGTGCTGGTTTGGTGAGAAAATGTCAGTGACAGGTTTTAGGTGAACAACAAAGGGACAGAAACAAAAAAAGAGACATTCAAAATCAGATGTTTTTGAAAATGCTCCTTAATTAGATGGTAGTAAGAAGTAGGATTCTTGTGCGGATGTCATAAACATTTTCTTTGGATCAAGACTGACTTTTTTAGACTCTTTTGCTGGTTTGATGTGGCCCCTTAATTTCTCTTGGTTCATTTTTAAATGAAGGTCTCTTACATAAAATCTCTAACTCATGTTTTCTCTTCTTTCTAGGGGATAAAAGCACTGACTACGCCAATTTTTACCAGGGTTTGTGGGACTGCACAGGTGCTGTTTCTGATGAGTTATCATTTAAACGTGGGGACGTGATTTACATTCTTAGCAAGGTAAGAAGATACTCGAAATGACAACTGTAAAGGGTGAACACAAAACTAGATTTGTGTGTGTGTGGATTACAGCACTGGGGAAAAATGCCAATTGGAATTTTTCTAGGTCCTTGTTAACAATCGGGAGTTCACAATAATTAATTATTTTGTCAAGTGAAATATAATCAAAATTTAAACACAATCAGATAACAGGATTCAACTTAACAGTGTGTTTACCTATCACTTTAGCCTTTGGCTCACATCCACACACTGCCCTCTCCAGAAACAATATACTTATGTGAAAGTTAACATTGTAAGGTATTAGGTTATTTATTATGTTTTTCTTTCCTCTTCCTTTTTATTCTTCTGTGTGCTTATTCTGATTTTGTCTGCCATTCACTACTGGAAACACCATGTTTATAGAACAAGCTTTTCATCTTTATGTAAACACATTGGGTGTTCCGACAATTTAAGAGCAATGCTTTTCTATTCAGACAGGTTTAAGTAATTTTTTTTAAGTTTAACATAATAGCAAAGTATATTGCTACAAACCCATCTTTATATATTAAAAAACCATGTATCTGCCTCTTTAAGATACTGGATTATTCAAAATCTTTCCGTCCTTCAGTCTAAAAGTTTCTTATTGTCATTACACTTCTGATGATGTGTGTGAGCTCCCTGAAACTTAACATTTTAACTTTTCTTACTGTAATGTGGGTAATAAAAAAGTATTTCCTTCAGTCTCCTTTATGAAGCTATTTTAGAAACAAGTTATAAGTGTGGCAATGTTATATAAATCATAAGTCTAGGAACTTAATGTGGTTTCATGATTAGAGAAATATTTTAGACTTTTCAGGAAGAATACGATTGTTAGAGGAGAGAATTTGGAAATAAGTCACTTACTGAATTTTAACACTATTTGGCTGGTGCATAAAATTGTAACAGCGAATCACAGAGCCCTTGAGTGAGGGGTCGTCTGTCTATTCCTTGTGTGTCCAGGTCAGGGAACCTGGTCAGGAGAGTGCAGAGCCTGTCCCTAGCCGGGCACCTTGATGTCCAGACCAGGGCTTTCTGCTCTGTTTTTTTCTCATGCTTGTACCTTTCTTCCTTCTTCCATCCCTCTCTCTTCCTCTCTTCTCCCTCCCTTTTCTCTCCCTTCTTTTCCGCCTGCGTTTAGTTTGAAACCATCACAAAGTACCTGTGATGTGCCAGGTCCCATTCTAAGCACCAGATATGCAAAAGAAATAAGATATAACCACTTGTAGATTATTGGGGGCAATATTTAGTAAGAAAATATAGCTGACTGTGGTGATTGCTAGTTCAGGTGCCCAAACCTGAGACTCGTCATTTATTTCTCAATCCTCTGTTCATTAGTGTGGGATTTTTTTTAGAAAGACATTTTCACTTCTTAGAAGCTATAGATAACCATATCAGAACTCTTGGATCAAGCATATTATTGAGAAGTAATTGCCTGAGTTAGGCAATTACATCATTTTTTGAATTAATTACTTATATTTTTTGAATTCATTACTTAGAATAGGAACCAAACTGATTAGTTCCAGGTCTGGGCAAACTTCCTTGTCATCATTCCTCAGATTTACTTAGCTCACAGTTTCTGTCACCAATTTAGCTGCAATTGTGTACAAAATTAAAATGTTGATTAGCTTCCACTCAGAATTTCAGATTATAGGGATAAATGGCGGATAGCCATTATGTTTCTGTGGTAAAATATGAAACCCGTGCAGCCCAGGCGGATGTGTTCCTAAAGTCTTCCTTCTGAATCAGGTTGTCTTCGTTGGTGAAAGCCTCGGAGTACCAGCCTCCAGGGGAGGCTGTGAAGCAAGCGACATCCCCATGGGCGTGCACCATTCCCACCATTGCCTTTGAAATCATTTTCCGTTAATATGAAATGATACATGTAATCATACAGGTGCATTATGCTTCTAGGATTCCAGGGAAGGTAATCCTGGTACTCCCAAAACTGTTTTGTGCAGATTGTAATTTTACGTGTGAAACCTGATCACAGAGCCAAGGTTAATGGTGGTCCAGCCTACAGAAAGAACATAGTGCCATCTAAGATTTCTAAATGCTAAAAAGCACATTATCAGCATTGGCCGATTGATTAGCTGTCCCTATTTACCAGCTGGGGACCTAGTAGAACCCACCAGGTAAATCTTAGTGAGTGTGAAGTAAAGGACACTTAGCTATCCCTCAGTGAAATTTGGACAAATTGGGGGCCACTGATGGATGTCGTGGCTGTTGGCTGTCAGGCGGCTTTGGGGGTTAGTGTATGTTTGCGAAGAGGCCAGCTTCTCCCCTTGGCTCTGGGCGAGTTCACATTGGAAACTACATTTTTACTTGGCTTGGCCTCAGCCTTTCAGCTTCTATCAAAAATTTGGCAAACATAGACCATAAGTTAATATCATAAATTCACTTAACATATGAATGAAGACAGCAGTTTGAATACTTGGCTTTACTGTAAATTTAGAACTCAAGACCCTTTGTAGAAGAGAGTGAAAAATTGCTCAAAAGGGCTTGTTTTTAGATCAAAGTAGAGCTAATCTTATAGACTGATAGATTTTCTTAAAAAGTACAATTATTATAGAAATCCCTAGATGGTTACATGCCTAGAAATTTGTTTAATCTTTCTCAGAGTTATATTTAGACCTCGCGGTGATGGAATGAAATTTTACCGGTTTAATTTATTTTTTTACACCATCTAGTGGCTCAGAATGAGTGGTGCAGCTAATTGCTGCTAATGTGTACAATCAAAATGATGTCATAAATCCAACTTTAAATCCAGCTATGGGTTATTACTTTCCTATCTCATGTCAATAAAGTATTGGCATTAAATAGGAAAAATTTTCCATCATTCCGAATTAACTGTAAAAGTTGTATACAGAAGGAAGAATACCCGATGTTTATGGAGACATAGAAAATGTACTTTGTGAAGAAATTAACACCACACCTTTCCAAATGATAACAGCATTTAAGAGTTTAAGGAAATATAACTTGCTTTTAATATTAACTGACCTATAATTTTCAGTATTTAATTATTACTGTTTGCCTTCCTTACCTTCTAGAAGTTGTCAGTTCTGAAAATACTCCTTAAAAAGGCTGCACAAGATAGTTTAAAAAAAGATGCACTTTTGATATAAATGAAGATTACATCATGAAGTAAAACTCTCTTTAATATAATGTATTAAAGAGAGTTTTAATTCTGTGAATGTAATGACAGAAAAGATTTAACTGGTTTGATGATTAGACTGTCTTCATTAAAATTCACTATAGAAAGTTTCACTTTTAAATTCAGTCTTTTTCTGTTTTTGCAAGGAAGTCTGGAGGGAATGTCAGCTGTGCTCAGTCAGCCAGGGGTCAATTTATTTATTTTAAGGCCTCTGTTGGGGAGTTTTACAGATCTCAGCCTTCCTTTCTGAAATTTTTAGTGAAAATCAAATGTTGCAGTAAAGAAAGAAGAGTAGGCAGATGCCCACCCTCCCCGCTTGCCTTTTTAATATTTTCCAATTAGCAGCTGTCATGTGACCCTGGCTGAGCTAGCTCCTCCTTCAAAGTGGCCCGCATTTTCTTAGTTCTAACCTTTGAACCTCACAAATAATAAATCTAAATAGCGCCTTAAAAGGCGAGCCAGTAGTAATGTTTTGCTTACAGTTCTTTTCATACAGGGTTGCTGCTGTTTTTCATGTTAAAATAAAACACTTTATATAGACTTGAATAATTCAGGGGAGATTTAGAAATCTCCCCCCACCCCTCCCCTGCCCCACCAAAGTGGAGCACTTTATCTGAGGTGGGTAAATCTGGAATTTGTAATTTTAATAACAGCTGCATTGTTAGTGAATTAACTCTGAAACTCAAGGCCTGGTTTCAGATTAACTTCATAGGTAGAAATAATATATCTGAACTAGGAAATCTTTTACTTATTTAGGAATTAGGTTGTTTAAAATCATGCCAACTTCTTTTACTAGTTTGCATTTCAATTTTATTGCCACCTTAAACATGGGTATATTGTCATTGTTAATACTACTTTCCTACAACTGTGTTTGTGAAATTTTGTCATTTTAGTAGCAGGGTCCCGGCTATATAGCGATAGGTGGATTCCGTGGCATTCCTCTTCGGTATGTTATTCTACTTGCTGTTCTGGATGTACGTCCTCCCTCAGTTTATCTTTCCATCTGCACTCATCGGTAAATTGCTAACCACATTCCTGTTCTTACCTTCAAAGCAGTAAATTATTTTTAGAGACATAATGACAGAAGAGCTGTGCTTCAGCAGGAAAGAGGTGTGCTCCTTTGGCATGAACAGGAAAATTAAGAGGGTTAAGAATCCTGGGATATTTTATCTAGTCCAGGGCATATGTGACTTGGGCTTCACAGTTGTTTTTTTTAAAATTTAAGTCAAAAACAGGAAATGTAGGTTGACAGTGTTCACTAATATACAATAAAAGGACTTTTTTTTTAGTGCATATTGGTTGGAATTCCAATCGTTGGCTCTTTTTCTGTTTGTGACTTTTTCCAAGGATTGGTGAATTGTGATTGTCACTGATTGTTGGCTTCTCACTGTGAAAATGTAAAGATTCCATTACCAGGGCTTTTTGTGGCTTCAAACCTAACAGAAAAATAAAATAAAACGAAAGTCTTGCTGAGCTCTCCTGGCAGAGGAGAATACAGGGTTACTTCTTAGCTCTTAGTTTTGTCCCTGGTGGCCATTCGACCTGTTGTGCCACAAATAGCATGGCCGACTGCTGAGGAGTAACTAGGACATCTCGATGTAGGACGCGCATTGTTGGCACCAGGCTGGTCCCCAAAATGTTGTCATACCTGACAGCCTTTTGGGGAGGAGAAGGAGTGATTGCACTTGTAACCGTGATTGATTAGGTCTGATGGCATTTGGTCCCTGTGCTACCAACACAGGGACGCTGTGGTCTGGGGCACAGCGAGGCAGGGACCCGCTGCTCCCTAGTATCGGTACGCAGTCTAGGGACACGGCACCATGTCAGGAGATGTCCTGGCTCCACGCGTGAGACTCCTTATCCACTTGTGAACAACGTGCTTGAGTACTTCCCTACATTCTTCTCTTACGTGAAATGCAGGGAGCGTTCCAGGAAAATGCTGGCAAGGGAACGGAAAGGTCCTTGTTATACAGGCGGGCTGGCAGGCTGAGCCCCTGCAGTGGCTTGAGAGGTGGAGGGAAACCGAATGGTGGTATCCGAGGCCGGGTGAGCTCCTGGCTGTGGGGCCCATGTGATTTAACTCTATACAGAACATGCACGCATTTGCCAGAAGCAAAAAACAAAAAAGCAACAACAGAAATACCTTAAAGAAAAACACTATGCTGATTATTTTTTTTAAATCCTAGATTGAAAAATCCATGCTTGCTTATGCTCTCCAAGTCCCCCCCAAATTAAGAACCCCCTCACTGTGTACCTCATCCACTTTTACTCCTTTGAGATGTCTCCCTCCTCAACCATTAGAAGTCAGGTTTCCTTTGGCCGACCAGGGTGGAAAACTGCTCATAATAACAAGATTGCCTTAGACCGTACTCCAGAATACTCTAGTTTTTGTCGTCCTGGTATTTTGCTACACCAATAATAGGAAGGGAGAGGGAGGAAATGAAAACGTATTTGTTGCTTACCTGCAATATCCTGTTCTGGGCTCTCATCTGATTTATACGCTGACCCTGTGAAGCGGGTGTTGTAATTCTGCAGATGAGGAAACTGATGCTCAGTACAGTTATTGTGTAGCAAATCGCCTGAAGACCCCACCTAGCAGGTACCTTGTTCTGGAATCAGTGCAGGTCTGACCCTAAAGCTTTTTCTCCTTCTGCTTTGCTGTCTAAGTGGACCATGACAAGGCTTATCTGTCTTTCTTTCTCAGCCCTGAACTCCTTGAAGTAGACAATGTGTCTTAAGTGTTTTTGTATCCCAGATACCTAACATTATGCAAATAGAGAGTTCATATGTGTTATGAAAATACAGTTAACAATAGGAAATAAACCCAAACTTCTTAAAAGAAGTAGAATCATAGAATCAGCACCAGCCCTTCACTTTCAAGGTAAAGAAATCTGAAGGTTCAAGATAATGGAGGGAAAATAAATAAAAGACTAAAGAAAAAAAGGACAACTCCTGCAGAGACCCTAAGCTTCCAGCTCAGCTCTGGGCTTCTAGGCAACCAAATTGAAAATGGGACAGACAGAGGGCTAATAATTTCTCTTAATCATAAAGGAGAGATCCAGCCAGGCTTTTCCCAGTACTGGCTACTTAAAAATGAATTTCTAGAATGTTCACTGGTTGATTATCTGACCTCAACACTTTACATAATACATAAAACAGTGGCAGACAATACCTTCAACAACAAAAAATAACAGATTCATAGTAAAATAACAGATTTCATAAGGGTAATTCTGTGAGGGTCCAAATACGAGTTATATAATAATTGGACTTAATTGTAGCTGGATTACTGTGGAGACAACAACAAAAAGTTGTCTCTAGAGAACTTGGGGATTGCCCGAGGTTGCATACCTGGTTAGTTACAGAGCTGGGAGGAGGCTCTGGGTCTTCTGAGAAAATAATCACAAGAACAATCGGAAGGAGCTGAAAACGCAGCAGACTGTCCCCTTCACCTGCCTCCCAGTTTCCTCCATTACAGGGTTCTGTCTTAACCTCGCCAGTACTTAAAATAAATTCAGCTGAACTCATTTATTCTAAGAGCTGGCATCATTTGGTCCCAGTTCTGCAGGAGACAGGTATCTTTCTTTCTGCTGGTGGAGTTTAAGCTCTTGGCACAAGGTATTATGCATAGTGCATTGGAAAACGTGGGCATCAGCCAGCCACCGGCAAGAGCGACACACTTCAGATTGTGAAGCTAACCGTACTTAAGAACAAATACTTTTTTCATCATTACTAAAATTCTCCAAGTATGTCTAATATACACAAAGAAAAGGATATTCCTATTGGAAATTATATTTCTTTAGAAAATATTTAAAATATGCAACTGGTGCATCATCAAAAATGAAGACAGAGTATGTCTCATCATCCTGTATGTATTTACTGAGTACCCTTTATACGTACTGGAGTGTGGGGCATACCGATTTGGTGTAAGACATGGCCCTGATCTCAGGGAGTTTGTACTTTCCAGCTTTTTAAAATTTGTTTTTATTGAATTTATTGGGGTACCTTTGGTGAATAAAATTATATGGGTTTCAGGTGTACAATTCTGTAACACGTCATCTGTGTGTTGTATTGTGTGTTCACCACCCCAAGTCAAGTCTCCTTCCATCACCACTTATCCCCCCTTTACCCAGTTCTACCTCCCCCACCCCCTTTTCCTCGGGTCATCACAGTGCTGTTGTCTGTGTCTATGAGCTTGTTTGTTTGTTTGTTTGCTTGCTTGCTTAATCCCTTCACTGTTTTCACTCAGCCCTCCAATCCCCCTTCCCTCTGACAGCTGTCAGTCAGTTCTCTGTATTTATGAGTGTTTTTCTGTTTTGTTTGTTAGTTGATTTTGTTTATTAGATTCCACATATGGGTAAAATCATATGGTACTTATCTTTCTATGACTGGCTTATTTCACTTAGCATAATACTCTCTAGGTCCATTCATGCTGTCGTAAAAGTTAAGGTTTCCTTCTTTTTTTATATCCAAGTAGTATTCCATTATGTAAATGTACCACAGCTTTTTTATCCACTCATCTACTGATAGGTACTTGGAGTGCTTCCACATCTTGGATATTGTAAATAACACTGCAATGAACATAGGGGTGCATATATTTCTTTCAAATCAATGTTTCAAGTTTGTTTGGATATATTCCCAGAAATGGAATCACTGGGTCACAAGACAGTTTAATTTTTAATTTTTTGAGGTAGCTCCATAATGCTTTCCACAGTGGCTACACCTGTCTGCATTCCCAACAGTGCAGGAGGGTTCCCTTTCTCCACATCCTCACCAGCACTTGTTGTTTGTTCGCTTATTGACAATGGCCATTATGGCAGGTGTGCGGTGACAGTATCTCATTGTGGTTTTAATTTTCAGCTCTCAGATGATTAGTGCTGTTGAGCATCTTTTCTTATGTATATTGACCATCTGTATATCTTCTTTGGAGAAGTACATATTCAGGTCCTTTGCCCATTTAATTGGATTTTTTGTATCTTTGGTATTGAGTTGTATAAGTTCTTTATAAATTTTGTATATTAACCAATTTGTCCAATTTGTTGGCATACAGTTGTTTGTAATATTTTCTGCAGTCGTTTGTATTTCTTTGGTGTCTGTTGTTAACTTCTCCTCTTTCATTTCCGATTGTATTTATTTTGGTCCTTTCTCTTTTTTTCTTGATAAGTCTGGTTAAGGGTTTGTCAATTTTGTTTATCTTTTCAGAGAACCAACTCGTGGCTTCATTGATCTTATATATTGTTTTTTTTAGACTATTTCATTTACTTCTTCTCTGATCCGTATTATTTTCTTCCTTCTTTGAGCTTTGTTTGTTGTTCTTTTTCTAGTTCCTTGAAGTATAAAGTTAGGTTGTCTATTTGAGATTTTTCTTGTTTCTTCAGGTAGGCCTAAAATGCTATAAATTTCCCTCTCAGGACTGCTTGACTGCTTTTTCTGTGTCCCATAGTTTTTTGGTTGTTTTGTTCTCATTTTCCTTTGTTTCAAGGTAACTTTTGATTTCTTCCTTGATCTTATCATTAACCTGTTCATTGTTTGGTAACACATTATTTAGCCTTCATGCCATTGTGTGCTTTTCAGGTGTTTTTCCTGGGCTTTGTCTCTAGTTTCGTAGCATTATGGCTGCAGAAGATGCTCAGTATGATTTCAGTCTTCTTGAAGTTATTGAGACTTGGCTTGTGTCCTAGCATGTGGTCTATCCTAGAAAATATTCCATGCGCACTTGAAAAGAATGTATATTCTACTGCTTTGGGGTGAAATGCTCTGAAAATATCAATTAAATCCATCTGGTCTAGTGTGTCATTTAAGGCTGCTGTTTCTTTCTGTCTGGAGCATCTATCCATTGATGTCAATGGGGTGTTCCAATCTTCAACTATCACTGTATTACTGTTGATCTCTCCCTTTATGTCCACCAAGATTTGCTTCATATATTAAGGTGCTCCTATGTTAGATGCATAAATGTTTACAAGGGATACACATATGCACATATGTATATGTGTATACATATATACATATACACATGTATATTCATATATATGTTTTCTTCATATATATATATATATATATATATATATATATATATATATATATATATATATATATATAGTCTCTTCTTGGATTGTTCATTTATCATTTTATAGCGTCCCTCTTTGTCTCTTACTATAAAGCCTTTTGTTTGAAGTCTATTTTTTCAGATGTAAGTACTGCTAACCCAGCTTTTTGTTTCATTTCCACTTGCATGAAACATCTTTTTCCATCTTTTTACTTTTAGACTGTGTGTATCTTTCATTCTGAGTTGGGTCTCTTGT
The DNA here is from genome assembly GCA_004024845.1 of Tonatia bakeri. Classification (NCBI taxonomy): domain Eukaryota; kingdom Metazoa; phylum Chordata; class Mammalia; order Chiroptera; family Phyllostomidae; genus Tonatia; species Tonatia bakeri. The sequence goes on along the minus strand of PVIA01001184.1, from coordinate 51,602 downwards.
TGATAGCACATGTGGGTTTTGTTTTCTTATCCACTCAGCTACTCTGTATCTTTTGATTGGAGCATTTAAGCCATTTACATTTAAAGTGCTATTAATAGGTATGTATTTATTGCCATTTTATTTTTTTAATGATGTAGCTCTGTTTTTTTTTAATTCTTCTTCAAGAAGACCTTGTAATATCTCCTATAATATTGGTTCTGTGGTAATGAACTCCTTTAACTTTTTCTTGTCTGAGAAGCTCTTTACTTCTCTTTCAACTTGAAATAGTGTTGTTTGTAGGTCCTTGCTTCTCATCACTTTGAATATTTCTGGCCTGACATGATTTTGTTAAGAAATCAGCTGATAGTCTTATGGGAGCCCCCCTGTAGGTAATTGTCTTTCTCTTGTTGCTTTTAAGATTCTCCCTTTGTCTTTAACCTTTGCCACTTCATTACAATGTGTCTTGGTGTGGGCCTCTTTGGGTTCATCTTGTTTGTGACTCTCTTTGGACTTGTGTGTCTTTTTGCTTCACCAGGATGGTGAAGTTTCCAGTCATTATTTCTTCAGATAGGTTCTTGATCCCTTGCCCTCTCTCCTCTTCTTCTGGTGCCTCTATGATGTGGATGTTGTTATGCTTTGTGTTGTCCCAAATGTGCCTTAAACTCTCCTTATGTTTTAAAATTCTTTTTTCTTTTTGTTGCCCCGATTGAGCATTTTCTGCTACCTTGTCTTCCAATACATATTTGATCCTCTGCTTCATTCAACCCACTGTCTATTCCTTCTCGTGTATTCTTATTTTTTAAATTTATGGGAATTTTGATATGAATTTCATTTACTTCCAATATTTCTTTAAAATGCAACTCTTTTTCTATGTCCCACTTCAGTCTATTAGTGTATTCTTCACTTCAGATATTGTATTTTTCATTTCTGACTAGATCTTTTTTATGGTTTCTATGTCCTTTTTCATTCCATTGTAGTTCTAAGTTCCTTGAGCATGCTTATAACCAGTTTTTTGGACTCTATATCTGATAAATTGCTTGTCTCTATTTCATTTAGCTTTTTCTCTGGAGATTTCTCCTGTTCTCTCATTTGGGGTATGTTTCTTTGCCTCACCATTTTGGTTGCCTCTTTGTGTTTTTTTTTTCTGTGTATTAGGTTGATTTTCTATGACTCCCAGCCTTGGTAGGGTGGCCTTATGTAGCAGGTGTCCTGTGGGACCCACTGGCACAGTCTCCGTGATCACCTGAGGTTGGTGCTCCAGGAGTGTCCCTTGTATAGGTTATGTGGGCCCTCCCATTGTAACTGGGTCTTGATTTCTATTGACCATTCGTGTGTGGAGTGAACCCTGAGGCTGGCTGGCTGGGTGGACCAACCCTGACCACAGTGTATGAGTTGCTGTGCAGGCACTGACCACACAGAGAAGAATTCACCTCAGCAGGGTCTGGTGCCTGCTGAGATCTTCCTTTGGATGTGCCCCTTGTGAAGGTAACTGGATCCTGCTCTGATGTTTTCTGAAGCTGGCCACTTCGTGTGTTGGTTCTGGGGACTGTTGGGAGTGATTCTGGTGTAGGCCAATGTCAAATACTGTCTGTGCTGCCTGTCACTGGCCGTGGGCAACCTACTTCGAGCTACAAAGTGATCCACAGTTTGTGGCTGCCTCTGCTAGGCCTATGTGGGTGGGAAGGCACCAAGAGTGACTTTTACCAACGCCAGGCTTGGAGGCAGGTCAGCAAAAGTCCCAAGGCACCCCAGCATCCACCTTCACCTGCTGGCCTGTCATTGAATGAGCCTCTGGCAGTACTCAAGTTGTGTGAGGTAAGTTCTTAGTGACTTACCAGGTAGAGAGGTGAATGGTGTCCAACAGATTCATACAGGTTCAAACTTGGTGCCAGGGCTGGATCTAAGGCTACTCTGCAAAGGTCCCAGAGTATACAAAGTCTAGCTGTCACCTGCTGGGCACTTGTACACCTTTGTGGTAGGGCAGGGCCCCGAGGAGTCAGGGTGAGACCAAAAGAGTTTATCAGGGCTGAACAAAGATTTGACCATATGAAGGGAAGGTTCTGCACCAGTTGGGCATGCTGGGGAAGAATGGCCCTATCCTAGAACCACACAACTCAGTCTGTCCCATATTCTTCCAGGAGTTTGATCTCAGCAGGGCAGAGCCACCAGGAATTGGAAAGATGGGGCTAGTTGACCACTGTGAGAACTGGTGCTTGTTAGGTTTGGGGGTGGTGGGGAGTGTGGTCCCCACCCCAGAGCCACACAACTCAGTCTGTCCCAGATTCTGCCCAGACCTTGGCAGGGCAGAGCCACCAGGAGTTGGGAGGGTGGGGCTGCCATAAGCCTGGAGAGAGTGGCTAGAGTTCTCCTATGAGGGGGGAGGTGCCAGTCAGGTTCTCAGGAAAGTAGGAGGGATGGCCTCCACCCCAAAGCCACACCACTCAGTTACTGATCCCCCCTGAGTCAGCCCAGATCTCTACACATCAGCCCAGGCAGCTGACTTAGCAGAGTGCAAGCTCCACAGGCCGGGGCTGCAGGGAGTCCAAAGATTGGGGCTATTGCTTTCCCCCAGGCTGATGCTATATGGAGGGGAATGCTCCACCCAAGAAAGATGGCGTCTGCAGTGCGGGAGAGTGACTCAGCACAGGGACCTTCTGCTCTCTCTTCACACAACTCCAGTCCACGCCGCCCTAGATGGGCTGCAAACCAAAGTTTGTGTGTCAACCCTTTAAGAGGGTGCCTGTGTCTTTAGTGGACCCCCATCTGTCCCTGGTGGACATAAATCCTGCTTAGCCAGATGTTATGTGGGCCCCTCTTCCCAGCTCTTGTGCTCTGGGCCAGGGAATCCTACTTGGGGTTGAGACCTCAGTCTTCTTAGGGGGAACTTTTGAGCTGAGACACCCCTCCAGAATCTCACCCAACACTCATGGGATTGGGGCCAGCCCTTTTTGCATCCTTGGTTATAGGACTTCTCTTCAGCTGGTCCTCAGCTGGTTATTCAGGCTGATCTGTATTCTAGCTGCACTTCCAGTTTGCTGGGAGGAGGTGAATGCGGCTTCCACCTAGTCTGCCACCATCTGGGATTCTCCCGAGTTTGTACTTTCAGTTGAAGGGACAGAACTAAGGTACATAAAATCCAGAGAAGAACAAACGCTGAGCTAGAAATGAGAGATGTAAGTGTGGATTAGATAATTCACAGGAAAATTCATGACAGATGGGTAACTCATTTTAAGAGATCCTTTGAAATGAGGGATGTGGGAGGAATGGGAGGATTGTTATAAAGTTTCTGACTGGAGGTACTAAAAAGGAGAAGGTTGAACAGGTAGCCTTAAAGAAAGTATTTTCATATTTGAAATAATTACCTAGTTTTCATGTTACTATGCTTTCCAATAATTTGAAAATATCACAGTGAATAGTTAGAACACAGATATGTGTTTGTAAAAAGGACCTTTCTAACACCCAAAGCTTTCAAATAGATTGTGACTAATTTCTGAAAGGGGGAGCACGTCGCAAAACCTTATTAGTGTTTCGGGTTTCTGTTAAGGCAGCATTCTTTTACCACGTGGTTAGCAGAAAGTGGATTAACATACTTGAAAAATGAGAATCGTAGTGTTGAAAAGGATTTAAGTAGTAAATGCCCGGGCCTCATTTAAGTGTAAAATAACACACCAACACAGACAGAGGTGTAGTTTGTGGTAAACAGGGATATGGTGTTGACTATCGTGTTGGATCGAGTCCATTTCACGTTATCAAAACTAGGCCTATTTTCCTGCCTTATTATGCAATCACTGTAATTTATTGCTTACCACCTAAAGCAATTGAGGCCTAAAATCTTAAGTACAAAATAAAACTAATAAAAGCGATTTTAGTGGTATGGAAATTGAAAGCAGGAGTTAGATCACAAGTGTTCGGTGCTGCGTTCTGATTATTTTCTCAGATTATTCGGCAAGTTTGGCTCTTTTCTTCTTTGACTGCCACATTACATTTTGCCTTGAAGCTGTCCATTTTGCAGATATTGGATTTTGTTTGAGCACTGTTTTTATACAATAAGTATTCACTACACCTCTGGATCTTGATAGCATTACTACCGGAAGAGAAAGAAGCTTTGTGTTAGTAATTACCTAACATTGTCAGAAGCTGACTGCAGGCCTCTTTCCAGTGATAACAGAATAACTGCATAATGTAGCTTTATAGCACATGATTAATAGAAAATAATTACACATCCTACAAAGGGACGCAATATTTCTTATAAATTGACTAGAATGGTTTCCTGTAGATTAAAGGACTCTTCATTATTTTATCAGTCCTCCTGAAGTGCAGTCACTTGCCCATGCTGGCGTTTCAGCTGATGTTAGGACTGAGCAGGGTGAGGAATACCAGATGGCAGACCATCTTGTGCCGGAGCTCTCGTGCGCCGCAAAGATGCTGCGACGCTTCCTCACCTTTCAGAGGTTTAGATGGCAGCCCGCTCAGGTTTTGTCTCTTTATTTTTCGCTTATTAACAAGACCAGGTTTGAAGGTGGTTGTGTTTTGGATGACCCACCTGTGAATTTTAGAACACTACTGTAGTCAGTATGTGGACTGCAAGACAACAGTGTCTGGATTGTATTATTTTCCACTGTAAGTAATCTGTCATTCATAATCACATTTGTTTGGGGGAAGGCAAAGAAAGGCAGATTTTCTTCTTCAGAGGCATCTTGTATGATATTGAATCTTCAGGCTGAAGTTTAGAATACTGTACTCCAAGAAGCATCTTCATTCCAATTTATAGGCTGCAAATGGTTTAATTGGGATTCATGTTGCTCAGGAGGCTCATACAGAGGATGGTAATGATAAAAGTAACAGCTTCCGTGTTTTCAGCCCCGTCGACACACTCTAACGGTGCAGTGTAAACCCATAAATTTGCCTACTAGATTTCTACCTCACTATATTTTATCTTACCTCTTAATTCCACACAGGAGTATTATATGGAATCCTTTACGAATGTAAAGTAATAAACATTCTGGTTTTTTATTTGTGCCCTTTTCTGATTTAAACCGGTGATATTTTAGAGTACTTTTATGAGGTGTGTATTTCACACGCTTTCAATTATTTTAAATTAATTAAGTGAAGCATTTAAAATGATTTCAGTCTAAAACTTTTTTTCCCCTAGAATGTTACTTTAAGGGGATTTGTTTACAGCCGAACACGCTCCTCCCTGCTGTTTCCTGCTGCGTTTCCTACTTCGTTAATCTTACCAGTGACTGTCACGTAGAATCTCTCCCGTGCGAAGCATGTCATGGGTCGTTTGTTGAAGTGATTTGTTGGAAATCAATTTTTTAAATTTGGATGTGAGTCAGCTTTTTGAGAACAATAATATACCCTTAATAGAGAGCACATGTTATAACCACAGCAGAATATTATAAAGTAATACGAACTTCTGGTTTGTAATTAGACTCTAAACAGTGAAACCCAGATTGCGGACTATTCTCTGAGCGCAGGTTTGGTCATAAGAGGCCTTCCCACTGACTGTGCTAGTCTGCCCTTTGGGGGACGTAGTTTCTCTGCTCCTTCCAAATCAACAGGAATCTGAGCTTGGTGATCAGTAAGAGCCCTCACACCTTACCCTGTTAACCATTCATCTGGAAATTTTACAGTGTAAGCCTTTGGCCTCTGAAAGGTTAAATACATTTGTTTTGTTAAGCATTAGGCTCTAATTGTATTCACTGCCTTAAAAATTGAAAAGGGCAGTTTTATTAGGTACCTATTAGGATGTAATGGTTGTTAATCTTAGCTTTCAGTAAGTTGGTATTTTTTTGTGATAAATATATCCTACATACATTACAGTCATCATCACTGAGTTCTGGGCATTGGACCACTTTCATTTCTCAGACAGTTTTGTCCATTAAGTTCACATGGTCAGAGAACTTTTAAACTCAAAGTCTCGAGTCCACTGTCTCACAGGCTGGATGTGCCCTTACTAGAAGCAGGACCACAGGATGGGTGCTTCTCCCCCTTTTGCTTCCTTGTTCTTTCAGCAAACCCAATTCTGACACGTCAGAGTTTTAAAAGCACATATAGATTTTAACCCAGTCATCCTTCTATTGAGAGACCCCGTATCAGTACACACATTAATGTTGCAACATTCGTATTGAAGAATTGTATGACCCCCGCCCCATGCTCAGCAGCGTACTAATCAGTACAGAAGTGCAGCCCGTGTCCGCGTTAACGTCCCCTCCCCGAGTGTAACTCACTCAGTGTGCATATGCACATTTCTCTGTGACTCGGGGGTCGGAAAATTACAGCCTATTGAATTACTTTGGGGGTTGATTTTAAAAATTTATAAGAAAAATTAAGTTTGGGTACGACTGTTTTTGTAGAGTATTGCTTTTGAAAGATATTATTCTTGAAACTTGTAATTCATTTTACTTGGTTTGTCTCTCACTAAACAAATAAATTTGAGATAAAAACACGCAAGTCAGTCTGGCAGACAGGGGGGCCCGGTTGTTCTGATGCCTGCAGCAGCCACCGGTCTGTCCTGGAGGCCGAGGGGGAAGCGGAGGGCGAGGTCTCTCACCCTGCAGAGTGAGGGCCCCGGTGACCACGATCACTCTCATTCACAGCTGGATGAATGTGTCACCTTTATAGCATGAGATGCTTTCACTTCCTGTTGATCTTCTGCTGCAAGGGTGACCTAACACCTCCTTTAAGTTCCTTCTGCCCATCCTTTATCTGTTGCAGTTTATGATCAATAAAAAGAACAATAAATGCCTTACGGAATCCTTTTTTAAAGGAGCCCTTTTGTGAATGGCTTTAGAAATAATTTTTTGGTATTATTAGTGTTCTCTTGTTTTCACTAATTTATATGTTTAAAATGGCTATACTCATATATTAGATTTTTTAAACAAGGGGCATAGCTGCACATTCTAAATCATTTTTGGTCATGTGAGTTTAAGTAGAAATTAGTAGTTTATTGTGAAAAAAATCTATCCTTGCTAGATGATAAGCTTCTTGAAGGCAAAGATAGTATCCTAAGGATCCTGGCTGTAACCCTGTAGCCTCTAGAAGGTGGGGAGAGAGAGAGTACCCACAGACACGAGCATGCTAGGTTCTTATAAGTGACTGTTTCTGTGTTTTACACCCAGTAATAAACAGGCTTTGTCTTATACATTAATTTAAATCTTTGCCTAACAGCATTTTTAAAGTGTCCAGAAACAAAAAAGGATTAAAATGTTTCAATTTGCAGCTCAAGCTCTTGTAACTTTATAAAAAGGAATAACATTTCTAAGAAGTTGCACACAAACGACATTGTACTTCCACCAGTCTAAAGGTTAATATTGCATATTGTTTTCAATTAGGAATACAATAGATATGGCTGGTGGGTAGGAGAAATGAAAGGAGCCATTGGCTTGGTGCCGAAAGCCTACATAATGGAGATGTATGATATTTGAGAGTCCTGGGTAAGTACATTTTAATCCAATATTCTGTAATGGCTCATATGTTCTCTTGGTCTCTGCCTTATGAGTCTTTGCCTTTGTAAAAGTCTTGGTATTTTTCTGATAACACAGAGATTATGCTCCCTAGTCATCATCATCTTTAAAAAAAAAACTTGTTTGATATTTAAAAATAACTTCATAGAATTTACTTTGGAAACAAATTATTAAGGGAAAGCCCCTTTGATAATTGCTAGCTGTTTTTCCAAACCTCCTCCTCTTTAGTAAAATGCCACTTTTTATGGCCTTTCTGAGGAACAAAGTTGACAAAAGGTTGAGTAAACATTCATTTTTCCTTGGCTAAAAAATGTAATTTTTTTCTGAGCAGGAAACATCAACATTTTGATTGGAGGAAACAATTATAATGTAACTTTCCCTTTCTGCCTGCAGGAAAGGAACGTTCTCCTGCTACTGCAAATGCTTTGGATTCAGAACCCCGTGCAAGCCCGAGAGACAGCTCATAACCTTACCTTGTTGTGTTGAGCATGGTGCCTCTTCGTTATTTTACGCTTTCCTTGTAACAGCCCTCTGATGTGAAACTAAATGAAGGATACTAATGCAAATTAGATACAAGCAGGAAAGTTATACCTGTTGCTATTTTGCAAAGAAATAATAGTAGTTTTTACTTACTCATTTGATTTGTGTGGAGAATTCAGCACTATTTTATATGCTCTACATAGTCACTGCTACTTCTGATATAAGTTGCAATTTCAATATTGGACACCAGTTATATTTTTAGACTGTACTATATAATTTCATTGAAATTTAAACTGAATATGCTGTGTAAGTTTTGGATAGGTGCTATATAAACAATAAGGCTTTATTAAAACTTTTAGATGATTTATGTTAGTGTTTATTTTTCACACAATAGTAACATGTTTTCAGGAAAGAATGTTTACTATTTGGCAAGTTACTTTACATTAAGTATAGCCACAGGAAAGAAGTGAGGATAGGCTTGCCAGTGGCAGTGCACCGTCACCATCCTCAACACACACGCAGGCCAGAGCCATGCTTTGTGCGAAGGCCTGTATCAGTAACAGATACCCTGGTGAGATGACGCACTTGCCCACATTTTCTGCTGTGAGAAAGCCCACTCCCCACTAGTATAAGGACATAAATACTGTCAGTGCACTCCAGAAGTAAGAAGGTGTGACCCAGTACTCTCTTTCATCCTGTCCGATCACGGTTATGCTTCTAAGTCTCACAGCAAAACAGTGCAGCTCCAGATGTGAGTCTTTTCTGCACACCTCCGAGCAACGAGGAAGATGGAGGGCGCGGAGCGGAGCGTGCAGGAACCACAGCGGGTGCACATGGCAGCGGGTGCGCGGCAGGCCAGCGTCCGCCTCGCACCGGAGGGAAAAACGTGCTCTGAGGCCTGAGCAAGATCTGCGGAATCAGATCATTACCTTTTCGTGTGTATTTGAAGTCAAAGGCATTTTAAGTGTCTACAAAGTACCAGCCTGGCCTTAATATACATCAAAAGGTACTGCTGAATGGATAATTATTTAGAGGAGATATAATCTCCTTACACTGAATCATTGATTAATACATACTACCTTTGTTGAAGTTTTCAGATCTTTGCTTCATAAAAATAAAGATTCTGACCACGCACACAAACTGATAATATCCAAAAACCTCCATCACGTACCTAAAACCACTTGTAAGCCCCATTTTGGAGTGATCTGTGCTGTTATCCCCGCAACGCTGTGGTCATGTTATTTCAGATGTCAAAACAATGTTAAGTTTAGAGACTTGGGGTAAATTCTGGTTTATATAAATTAGACATTGTTGAGTCAAAGCTTTCAGAAATTAATCTGTGCACTCATTAGTCTTGTCCTAATAGAAAGCAGTTGGAATAGATTGAAATCATCTTGGCAAAAGTAGGACAGGCAGGGATGAGACTAATGGACTGGTTTCCAGGGCCCGAGAGGCTAACAAGCAAGAGCAGCTACGGGTTTCCACTGAAGACACGGACTTGCCTGTGGAGTGGACGCAGGTTTCGTGCGTCTGGCTGAGTGAAGGTTTTCGCCCTGGGCCAGCAGATGGCAGCAGCTTTTCGTTGCACTCCGAGCCACTTGGAAGCCCCTCCCCCACTCAGGCCCAAACTCGCACAGAATGTAAAGCATCTAGAACATTTCTGCCTCCTTTTACAGTTAATCCAGGAGAGGGAGTCCTTTGCCAACGGATGACCAACAATTCCAAGCCAGCTGGTCTCTGTGAAGGGCGACAATACAGAAATGAAGAGTTACTTCTGTCCAGAGCTCCTCTGGCCTTTGTTCTCCTTTAACTTGGATCTAGGTGGGAGATAGGAAAGAAAACAAAATGTAAAATTGGAATGACAGGAAGAATAATTGTCACTTTCAGTCTAGGACAACATTATACTCATTTGGTGAAATCATTTGTATAAGACCAGGGAGAAAGTTTTCTTTACACCCTTGACGATGCCCCACACACTCTTCAAGATCATAATAATATAATTAATGCGAATTTAAACAACGCGTCTTGTTAGAGAATATGCTAATTGCTATGTTCTCATTATGTTTGCTTAGCCTTTATTTGTTTTTCTATGAACAGTTAGAGAGCTAATTTTTTTCAAAGGTGATTGTAAGTCATATTTTATACAGCATTTTACTTGATTATTTGCTCGGTACTGAATTTGTACTCTGTTGCCATTAGATCTTACAATAATGTTCCACTCTGCAAATTTTTAAGGTTCAAATAAAGTTTAATTGTTTGCAAACTGTTATGATGCTAATAATTCAACAGCCTGCTGTGTTACTAATGAAATTACTTTGTTATGATTAATTTGGAAAATAGTGTGTTGATTGTAGTAATTAAGCACAACAAGGTGAAGTAAATGATTCTAATGCCATCTGGCCTCCAAAGTGAATGAAGAAATGAAATAGGGCTGTCATCTGAATTTATTCAAAGAAGTAAGGATAATATAAATGATATTCACTGCTATGAGGATTTACACTTACCCACAGCTCACTCCATTCTGTTTCTGCCACTTTGCTGCCTATGACACTTTCTTTTAGGAAGAAGAATGCTGTTTAGCCTAGCAATTGTTTTCAATATTTTATATTATTTTGTCGATTATTTTTACCTTGCACTAATTTAATTACAGATAATTACATAAAGTATTATAAAATCATAGAAGATCACATTTCAACCATCTGTAGGTGAAATGTATATGTGGCTTTTTGTTTTTTGCTACTAGTATACAAACATGTTAAATATGACCTCTCATAAAGAGTAGAGATTCCATTCAATTGTTCCTAAAATGTTTCAGGTCAAGATTCTCTTGTAGTTCTTATGCTTTGGACTTTTTCTATCCTTTCTCCAGTCTAATCTATTCCTATCACTTCATAGAGTCTGGTAACTTCCAGGGTCATGATTGAAAACAGAACCCAGACTTGGGCTGTGCATTAACGATCCAGATTTGCAGGTCAGCCGCTAGAAAGCCACTGACCAGAACGTGCGTGTCGTTTAAAAGCTTGAACTTCATCAGTGAGACTGAGCGAAGCATTGTGAGTTTTTACGTCGAGTGAAGTGCTTCCCATCTCCAGGTAAGCCCGTCGTTCCCATCTCAGCTGTTGAATGGGACCACAGACACAAACGACAAAGGACCGCTTTTACTTCTCTGGAGTTCCATAGGTTGAAGACTATGGAAAAGCCGTCCATGCAGTAAAGAAGGAGCTGTGGTGGAGATTATAACATGATTAAACCGTAGAAAGTGCATCTTCATTCAGAATGGAAGGAATGTAATGAATATATAAAACATAAAAACACTTGTCAGATGGCCTAGGTGGTTGGTAGAATCCTACCAACTGGTGGGTTGGACTGGAATGTCGGTAACCAGACCGAGGGGGACTGTGAGTGACAAAGGGGCAGTTAACCCTCAGGTGTTTCCTACCTTCCTCTCTGGCATTTGGTGTCGACACTCCTGAGAAGGCCCAGGCCACCAGGCAGCCTGGGGCGACTGATCTAGTTTCACTGCTAGCACATCCCGGTCGCTGCCGTCCCACATGCCACCTGGGCAGCAGCAGGCGCCTCCTACCTAGGAAGCATCTATCTGTCACCTCAGATAGATCAGGTGGAAATGTCACAGTTGTTGCCTAATCCAACTTTTGCCTTTAAAAAAACAACTTTCTATTTCTTTCACGCTGTACGATTGTGTTAACTTGGATGCTTTGAGTCCCCTAGATGACAGGAACCGTTAAGTGCAGAAGGTAGCCATAGTCACACCAGCGCTCAGCTCAGGTGTGTCACTTTGGAAAAGGGGTGGAAGGCTGAGCATGCCAAACACCTGTGGCTGCGAAATCGCCCCAGAAGCCCGTCTCTGAAGTGCTTTTCTGGATGTAGGGACCTTGGAAGATTTCCCTTGGTTTCTCTTTTCACCGTGTCGCTCAGAGACATACATAGACCAGCACTTGTCTGCTTTACATTTATTGTCCTCAATTTCATAAGAGAAAAAGTATCACTCCTGCTAGAATAGAAGCAGGGACTACTGGGTAGCTTGAGCGGCAGTCTGCCTCTTGTTTGAAGAAAGGTCCACACAGGTGCTGTCAAAGGGGGAGATTAAGGGCACCAGTGCATGCCACGCAGGAGTGACTGCTTCAGAGACGGAGAAAGTCCCAACAAATGAGCAGGTTCCCATGTACAGCCTCCCCCTCCCCAGTCCCATGGGAGTCAATTTAGAAAACCCTGTGTCAAAACAACCATAACAGTTTAAGTAACACTAGTGATAACAATGGCTAGCATTAACTGTTCACCATTTTAAGCTGTGCACTGTCCATTCAGTCTTCCAACAGCCCTGTGAGGTAAGTTCTGCCATTTCTTCCCATTTTCCTGATTAGGAAACAGGGTGGGAGATTAGTGATTTATCCCAAAGCCCAGGAGCAATAAGATGCCCAGCCTCCCTCCCTTGAATTCAGCACCATTCAGCTTCCTAGCACTGTGCTGAATTCAAACCAAATGTTTAATTCTATTTTTTCCATGTAATATGCACTCAATGAAAGCTTACTGGCCATTCACGTAAAATAGCCTGAAGCACATGGAAAGTTCTAGCACGGACTAGCAGACAGCTGGATTTGCCTCAGTGGTTAAAGCACACCACGGTGACTGTCAAGTCCAAAGCAGCTAATGATTCACATGAAGAAGAAACTTTTCATGCAGGAAGGTATCTATCCATGAACTTCCAGTCTAGCTGAAAAGAGGAAGTCCGTCAAAGTAGCAGAGTCAAGGGAGGACACCAGGCCAAAGGGACCCTTTCCAAGGGACCTTTTCCTGTCTTCTCCACCTCCTCAAAAGTCAGGTCCAAGGACCAGCTAGAGAAGGCTTGGAGAGGACGTGAAAGCTGGCTGCCTCTGTCTCAAATAGTTTTCAATTACGTAGTTCTTTCCCCGAGTTTAAAAGATTATTATTAAACTATTCAGGCCTTACAGTCAGTGCGCAAACTTCATTATAAAATTTGTATAATTTTGTAACCAAGTGATGGCAATGACTGACATAAGACTTTTACTTATTAAGATAGGAAATCACTTAAGGAGAACTTTGAGTGGATTACCCAGCATTTAAATACATGGCCTCATTCCTTGGGTACCTACATGGTGTATTGTACAGGGTTGAAAAGCTATTGTCCATAACAAAAGTCTTCTATTGTATTTTTTTTGAACAAATCTTTTTTTTCATCTGTTTTTCACCGAGTGATTGGAGGCTGGCAGGGGTGGGGGGATAGGAGATAAGTGAGGACTAACATTCATTCTGAGGCTCCGGAATTTCACCAGAGGGGGAGAAACAGTGAATCCTCTCATGGTCGAAACTGCACCCTGAAGTGCTGGCTGTCTCATAGCCCAAACAAAGCGGGGGTACGAAAGGTCAATTTCCAAGGAGTATTCCATTCTGTGTCATACTCTGAAATGTTCCCTTGCCTGGTACTCACAATGCCATGCTTCTAAAGGACAGGGAGCGAATGGCTGTGCACCACACAGATCCCCAGCCACCCACCAAGTGGGTCTCAGTGCTGCGCAGTGACCTGCCCCATCCAGGTGGACAGACAACTCGTTCCCAATCCCCAGTTCAAGCGCTTGTGGACCACAGAGCCATCAGTCCCTGCTTTCGTCTCCTTCCTCCACCTCCCTCCTCCTCAGCCTTCCCTGAGAGCTAAGTCATATGAGGCGTGAGACATAAAACTCTGTCACTCTACAGAGTTATCCATATCAGTCATGCTCTGCTTTCTGCCACACCGGCGAGAGCAAGGCGTGCCGCGGGATTGCCCGGTCCTGTGCATCCGAGGTGAAGAATCACAGCGTGGCTATCTTGCAGGCGCACGCTGCTTTCTGTCTGTTGCTTCGCTTCAGTCGGTCAGCATATTTGCTTTATTCTTTATTATCGTCTCAGGGCTTGCTATTTTTCTTCCTATCTAATTAAATGATTCCATTCTGAATAATTACATTTAAGTGCCAACGGTGTGCTAGGGGCATTTCAAACACAGAATTCGACATAGTCTTTCCGAAGCAGACTCAGAGTCTAAATAAAACAGACAGGACATTAACTCAGGGAAGGAGAACAGCCCCAGGAAGCTTACCTTGGTGCAATTCTTAGGAGGTTTAATCACGACCAGTGTGCTGAGACATAAAAGAAAAGGTTCTCCAATTTTGTTACATCTGAACCTAGCAGCCTAGCTTGGAAACAAACTAGCGACCCTTTCTTACACGTATTTGAATGTACAGAGAGGAGGAGAGGGTTTCAGTGTTGATTCTGATGAAAGGATTGATTTGGAAAACATTTCTGAAATGCTTGTAGCTACTGAGTTAAGGGTGAGAGGAACCAAATTGCTGTGTGTGTGAATAATGTGAACATCCTTTGCAGAGTTACTGCCCACTATGGTAAAGCATAATTCTGGAAGCCGAGACTCACCCCTATCCCTTTAGCGCTCTTTTCTTTCAGTTGAGGACAGAGTTGTACCAGGGGTACTCAGCCCAGAGTGGGCGGGGGGAAGACCCCTGGGCCGGCAGTCTATCAAAGTTCTGGTTTCAGCTCTCTGCCCCATCGCGCCTGCCGCATAAAGTTTCCGTGTCCGCAAACTACCGGTTGTGCCCGTGCTCTCTGCCTCCCAGGGTATGGTCAGGCTCCAGTGGAAGTACGTGTGGAGGCGACTTGTAAAATCAGTGACAATGTTAAATATGGCTTTCCTGCATTGGAAAGTACGAGGACCAAAATGAAACAACAGGTCAAAATAAAAATTTCTCCTTCACACCAGGAACAAGCAAGGGGAAAAGAATTAATACTAAGTACTAGCTATAATACTGCTTAGAATAATGCTAGTGAGCTGTTGGCTTGGTTATTTTATAATAAGAATTGATGGGCATTACCCTAGAGGAGTTTGGGATGAAATTCTCCTATGATCTTAAGTACAGTTTTGAATCAAGCCATTGGTTTCCAAGCTATGATCATTTCTGTTCATAGAGATTTTAATAACAGATGTTACTTCTATCTGTAAAATTTCAAAACAAACTTTGACATTTAAATCCATCAATCTGAATAACAGACTTCAGGTATATGTTGTCCATATTTGGATGGACTTAGCAGAGACTTTCTTTTAGGAACAAATACCCCAAGGAAAAAGTTTGTACACATTTCCTCTGGCCAATATCTACTCCCTTTATCAATGATTTCTTCCAGAGGGGTATCCGTGATTGTCTGCATGTGAATACAGATTTTGAAATTAAACATTTTCTTCACAATCCTGTCTGGGACTGAGACAATTTTATCTCAGTTTGTGGTTTGTAAAAATATGGGACTAGAGATAAGAGTGAATGAGACATCATTACATGTAACCTTAACACTTTAATGTTATAACTTTAGGCAAAGCTAATAAAAAATGCAAAGGACCCTTAAATAATTTAAATCATCGAAAAGATTGAGCATATTCCTTCAAATAATAATGATCTCATGATCTGATTTTTTAAAATTCATCTCTCATGTATTGAATAACTTAGAAGTATAGATATCAAAGTAAGTTTGAGTTTATTTAAGATTATTAAAGATATTTGTTATCATATAGCATCATTGAAGATCCCGTTTTTTAGCCTAGCAATTATAATCTATAATGTTATGCAGCATATAATCCCAGTAACATGTTTGATAATATTATTATAGGGTAGAGTTAACTTTTAGCACTTCTCTTGAAAACAGTGCTCTGTAATGTGATTGCTTGACTATTTTGAGCCATTAATCCATCAATTATGCTTTATATTATTCCTAAACTAACATAAATGCTTCTCTTGCCATCTTATACTCCATGGGGAAATTATTACTTTCATAATGTATTTTCATTACTCTTTAGGTAAAGGAATGTAGTTGAGAATACACTAGACCATCACGACTGTGATTAAAGTAAAACTCAGTCCATTTCTAAGACTTTTCCCCCTCCTCCACATGATTACAGTCAAGAATTTTGACTTCCTCTGCTGCTGTGGTTTATAGCAATGAATACTCTATATTGATCACTACTTAATTCTAATGGAAGCATACAAAGGCTGGAAACTCATTATAGCTTAGCCTTCAGTGCCTTAATTTTTAAACAGTTTTTAAATTTTAAAAATTGATATAATTGCCCTGAATATGCTTCTGTTATTGGATCCATGTTATGCTATAAAACCATTCTCATTTCGTATCTTTTCTAAAGATTGTTTTGTTCGCATATTTTTCCTGACACTTCATTGCTGTTTTTGCATAACTGAAAATCTGTCGTCTGCATTTCAGCTCAGTTTGGAATACAAAAACCATGTCAGAGCAACACATTGAAGATCAGTATGGACGCACAGAACAGTTCATGGAAGAGCCATGTAGAGTGTTTACATTTCATCAAATTATTCAAGTGTGCGATTGTGATCCATTGATCTGGTTGGAGACTGCTTAAGAGAAACATTTTTCTCTGAGCGACGATTTTGTCTTTCAAGATACATTGAAAAGAGAAACCTCTCATCTAAAATAAATACTTTTTTAAAGAAAAGGGTGCAACAAGAGTTTCCCTAATACTGTGCTATAATTTATTCGTAGTCAAAAACAGATGACCATTTATACAGTAGGTATTAAAATCTAGTTATAGTCATTAAGGGTGGTCTCTAATGCTGTGTATAAAGACACAATATAAGATTTATTTTCAAGCTATTTGGGGGCCATGAGGGAATGTGTTTTCCCTATGAAGGGAATTCTGTATTTTACTTCATTATTTATAGGTTTTTGTTTTTGTTTTAAATATATAACAGAAGAGGAGAAAACAGAGCTGGTTGTTTCTTTGAATCCTAATACAGTATGTCTTCTTAATGAACCGACTGCGGTACCCAGAAAACAGCTCCCTGCAAATAAACATGCTAGAAGTGATTTAGCCACAATGTCCAGACTGTGTAAACATCTAATTATTACAATAAAATTGTCAATAAATTTACATTACTGCTCCCTCTTCAAACGTTAACCAACTTTTCCTGGCTTGATAAAACAGCATAAATTGTATTTTTATGTGTCGATGTTTTGGTTTTCATTACACTTCTTCCTGCACTCCAGACAAAAGCCCTCCAGCCCTCACGCCCTGAGTTATTCCTGGGCGAAGAAAACTCCTACAGTTGTTTATAAATGCTATGTGTGGCGCGTCCTTTCACAGGGAGATGGCCCCGGAGCCTTCCCAATCTGATCTTTAGTCACGGCGTTAAAAAAAAAAAAAAAAAGCCGTTGAGCTGGGATTGTAGTCACTGCAGCTTTAAGAGAGACACAAAGAATTAAAGCCTCTTATAATCCACCATTAGAATGGGAATTTAAGTTACATTAGAAGCAAAAGATAAAATGGTAAAACGCAATCACTTCCTTTAACAAAGATTACATCCAGTTTTCAGAATTATGATATCATGTTGAACATAATTGTGGAATAACCCCCCAACACCCTGTATTTCTTATATAACTGGTACATTAACATTAGAAAAGCAGAGTGATACTGAATTCTAATGAGGTCTGGCCTATATGCTCTGCTAGGAGAAGAATGAGGCTCGTTCATTTGTATTCTACAAAGCACTCAGAAATCCACGCGCATCCCTGTGGCTTCAGCGCGTGGTGCTGATCATCTGTTCCTACTTGGGGGGGGGGGGCGCTAGGGGCGGGGGAGTCACTGCTTTGCACGCATCCGAGCTGAGGAAAACAGTTAACCACTTTCCTGCTAGCCGTTGCTTCCTAATGACTATTTAATATGGTTGCTCTGTGTGTGCATGTGCTTTACCTGTTCTCTTCCCGGGTCCTCGAAACTGTGCCGCTTGGGTCCGTGACCGCGCACCTCTGTGAAAGGCAAGCAGAGACAATGGGGTGAAATTCAGTGGGGTGGATGTGATTTCTCCATCCTCAGTAAACATGTCGCTTTTAAGTAAACAATGAGATGACACTGAAGTATTTGTTCATTAAAAAAAAATCTGAAAAATGCTCCATTTGATCTGATATTGGCTGTTCAGGAAAAACTGCCTCCATTTGTGAGTCTTGCTGACATCCCGAGAAAATAGCCCATTTTGGAAAGTTATATTTAGCAAAATCAAGGAATGAAAGATTTTAGCAAATTGCCACGTAAAATGATCTGCACAAAGAGGCACTGGGGAAGTGAGGGAAGGCCTGTGCCAAACAGATGGCACCCCCTGCTGTGTTTTTGATTGAAAAAGAAAGGTAACATTTGCAGCCACGTCAAAGAGACAGTGATCAGCTAAACAAATTGGTCTCCGAAGTACCCCATCGCTGGAGCAAACCCCGCTGCAGGGTACGAGTGAGGCTGTATTTCAAAATAATGCTATGTTTGCGTCTTTCCTAAGTGAGGGGAGATGTCCCCTTTTCATGCAGCAAAGGGAAGACGAGGTCTTTGTTGAAGTCAACCACGATATTATCTGCCGAATAAGCACTCGAGCTCCGTAGCACGAGGGCCTGTTTTCTCCGCTCGCCACCCAAGGCCCGCAGATAATACTCGGGAGGACCCCCGCAGCTTTCTGCCTGTCGTTCACTCCCCTGCGTCAGGTCTTCCGGCGTACAGGGAAGAAGCTGCTATGTGGCTTACAAGAAAACAAAACCAAAACCCAAAACACGCATGGAAACCACGCCAAATCGTCACAAAGGCACAATCGGAGGAGGAGGGACAGGAGGAGATGACCAGGAAACCTCTCCTTGCACTTGAATTCAATTCCAAAAGACAAACATCAGACACAGCAACGAGTGTGTCAGTGTGCGAGTGTGAACGCCTGTGAGGGAGGGGGAGGGGTGGGTCTTTTGGGGTTTTTTTTTTGGCTCATCTCAGCTGGCAGCCTTATTCCGCTTCAGTAAAGACAAGGTACAGAAATGTCCTTTGGGTGACATTCAAAACTCGATATAAATCCTCGGCTTTATGAGACTGCAGTGCAATAAATTACTTAGCCTAATTGTAGATGTAATGAATTACCATAATTAGTCATGGGCTACATTAAATTAATCAGCATGGTACATTATTTTGCTAAATTACATCTTTGCCTTCCAAAGCCACCAGTGCAGCAATCAGTGCTTTTTGCAAGAGGGGAATGATGCTATAATGAGAAGCCTTTCTGCTCCTAGGACGGTGACAGGATATGAATTTTGATGGGAGGCAGGACGGTTTGGAAACACTGGAGTTTCCACTTGTGCCTGTAGTGTCTTTGGTTGTTAATGATTCCCCAGTCCCCCTGCAGGGAGCAGTGGGCTGTGTCTGGCCAAGGTTGTGGAAGATTCCCCTCACAGGGGAAGAAAAACACTTAGATGGTGCTTTAAGGCAAATAATATAGCTGATACAACAAGTCACAAAGCAGTGGGGTGGCAGAAAGATAATGTCTTTGAAAATATTAATAGATTTAGAATGTTCTTTTACATTGGTTGATGAGATTGATAGTTACCAGGTATTTTTTTATGATGATTATTATTATTCATACTGCTTGGATCCAAGATAAAGCCTGTAGCTATTCTTGTTTTTTACTTAAACCTCCAGCTGTTCAAAACCTTGCTTCGGCTGCGCTGTGGGTGATCTGGAGGCAACCCACAGATGAGCTAAATATTATTCACTACTCAGGAAAATGCCGGGCAGCTCACAGACCCACAGTTCTGGGAACATAGGTGCCTGCTTTTGTGAAGGGTTCCCCTCCACCCCTTACAGTGGGGCTGGGGGAACATTCTGTCAGGCAAACCATAGAAAGTAAGAGTTATTTCACTGGGTTAACTCTCAGTGTGAAATATCTTTGTAATCCACTCTTTGGAAAAACAGTGTTCATTCTCAGACCCAGTTACCTGGTCCTTTACCTTCACAGGCTGTTATGAAAGAATTTCTGCAACATGATTGTCTTGATTGCAGAAGAAGTTCTTTTGGGTTTTTATAATATTTTCAAGACTCCCTCGGTTTATTTTAAGAGACCAACTGCCACCTACCTGCTCGTCTGTAGGAGGGAAGTTCAAGTAGGGCTCTAGGACATTGTTGGTGCTTTTGCTTATGCGCTTGTCTGCTTACGCCGAAGGAAAACAAGTTATCAACCAATTTGGAAGCAGTGTTAGAACGGAATGATACAGAGAATGACTATGATATGCACACAAGCTTTAAATAGTGGAAGTGAATTAAAACCTAATATCCAGAGAAGTCTACAAATAAAGCTTGGTCACAGCTGTAGAAAAATGCATAGGGATGCAGAAAAGCCCTGTATTGTAATTTGTGTTTTTGTCCTGTTGGGAACCCATTTAATTAGTGCAAGAAGGTATTGAATTTTAGCTTATCATGCATATTGTTTTCCAGCTGTACTGAAGATTGCCAAGTTTCTAATGGCCTGACCCTGTTCTGTAAATCAGCAGTAAATGCGGCATTTACACTGAGCAAAGGCAAAGGGCTCATTCTGTTGGGTTTGCGCTGTCACAGGAACCTGGGCGAAGGGATTAATGGGCTGATGTTAAACATCTGTCCCCTGTCTTTGGGGGGACGTAAACACACAAAGAGGGAATCTAATGCCATCTACTAAAAGATCTTCAATGAGAGGAAGCCCTTGCTAACATTTCCATCCAGTGGCACCTCAGACACATTGCCTCTTTATGCTAAAACCCCACAGCACTAAGGGCCCTATAAATAGTCTCCATGTGACAGCTCGGAGAAGAAGAGAGGTTTCCTCCAGACATTAGTTGTGCTAAAAGATTCATCATTACCTGCAGTCATGAAATAAATCTCTGATACTTACAACTATAATATCCATGCTCTACGTTTTATTGCAGATATAGGTAGACAGTCATTATTTCTGACACTTTCCCAGCATCACAAGGAGGACTCCAGGGGAAAAACTAGTGTACAGCGTTACAGAAATAGATGGATATAACCACATGGAAGCCAGTTACTTTACTGAGCCATTGAAACCAAGACAATATTCCCTTAATGATATTAAACAATCACATAGATTCCAAATTCAATATAAGACTGATCTAAAAACAACCTCAGTTATCTACAAATTAAGTCACCAAGAGGGAAATTTATTGTTTTACATCATATGGTAGTTTAGACAAAATATATTCCTGAATGAGAATGGATTTTTTAAGCATTAAAGTTTATTATTATTTAGGGGACATTAAAACAAGACAATGGTCAACAGCAATCACTTTACAGCACTTGTGGGACACCAGGAATTGGCGTGTTAAGAAGCCTCTTGTGAAGAGGTCGGAGTGGTTACTGTACAGTGGATGTTGGTGTCACATAAATTGCAATAACGTGATATATCATACAAGAGAGGTGTTAAAATCGTCTTTGGCCACGAGCTGTTTAAGAGAGAGGCTCCTGAACGCCGTTTTTGAGCCCAAGCGAGTTACGGGCTGATGATAAGAGCCCGTAGAAGAGCCCCTCCTTACCCAGAAGGCACTGCTTCTAGCAATTGTGGTCTACTTTTCAAACTCCCTGACTTAACAGCGAGGGCAGAATTACAACTTTTTGTTTATTTGTTTCATCATACGTCCCTGAGTTCTCTCAATTTTGATGATGACGTTAGGAGACCAGAGACTAAAATAACAGTGTGTCACTGCTTAGTGGGGACGGGGTTTGCCCCGCCTGGGAGCTCCATGTATGACAACGTTGGGTGATTGGGACAAGCACTGACTGCTTGGGCAGGATGTCTGGGACCCACCAGTCGCTAAATCCACATGTGTTCTAGCGGCTCTGGAAGGCTGTCCGGTACACCTGGGAGCGCGTGCTGTCACGGACCAGTCCCTGGACCGCTGAACTCAGCCAGTAGTAGCCACTTCAGGAAAGAGTCATCAATTCCTAAAGAATCTGTGTGTTTGCCTATTTAAAGCCGCGATAATTATTGGTAGACTCTGCATAACAAATGTAATTTCAATTAGACTCTTTTTCTAAATTAAAAACTATTGCTTGTGTGTAATGAGTATTCTTGGTTTTTTTTTTAAGTGTATTTTTAATGTTTTTATTCTAGGAACATTAAGAACATCAAACAAAAGATTGTCCAACTACTATGTAATGCTAATGAATATGCAGAGCTCTTCATCTCCGTGGGGGTGAGCAGAGCAGGGCCGCGCAAGCTGATTATCAGAGATTTTCAACTCCAGGCTCAGTGGGACAATGTTTGAAATTTTGTAGTTACAGAAGAGATGGAGAGATTGTTTGGTTTTAAGGAAAAGTTGCACGGTATTGTCCAAACATTTTTTCTTCATGGCTTCATAGCCATAACATTAGATAACGCTGTGTTCCTTATGTCGAAATGATGTTGAAACTTTATTTCAACATTTAGGCTTCTGAATAAAATTAAAAACATGATATGACCTTCTGATTGTATATCTGTAAATTTATGTTTATATATGTAGATAGATGGATTACACTTGGTCCAATTAGTTCCAATTGGTCATGGTACATAGAATCATTTTAGTGTTTTTAGGCAAATTCTAAAAAGATGAAATTGAATGGAAAAATCAAACCTGAGACCTTTGTTTCCTTGCTTTGCCAACTGGTTTCTGTGGCTTTCACAGCCTGAAACTTATCGTCAGCACATGGTCTAGCATGGACCATTGTTGTTGATGAAGAGAAGTTTGTTTGTTTGTTTTTCTGCCATCATGGATGACACTGCTTAGGAAAAGTGAATATCCACATGTAATCTCTCCATCTGACATCCATCACTGACCTCAGGCCTCCCCATAGTGTTGCTTCTTTACATGGGGAGAGAAGCAATTAAAAAGCACCTGCTAATGCATCTTGGATACTTGTTTCCTATTTTCTAAAAGCGCGTTGGCTGTTTTGCCCTTGAACCTTAAGAAACGTTACTGATTGGCTGTTTGTTATTTTTTTAATAATATATGGCATGTATCCAAGTAAGCATTCGGATGACCTCGACAATAAAATGTGATTCTTGGCTGCAAGGTCTATTGGGGGATGGCAGGCTGCCAGCCACTCATACATCATTTACAGGTGGCTGTTTCTGACAGGCCAGTGTTAGTTATTGCAAATGAGTGACAGTCCCTATAAGTCACCTGTAAGCTTCACTCCACTGGCCCAGGGATTCCCAGGTTCCCCGGCCCCTTCACCACACGTGCTCCTCCTTCTCGAAGACCCACTTGCAAGGACCCTCCCGTGCATGCAACTGCCTGCCCGAGCTCATCAGAATGTGGAGGTACCTTGTATGTGATTGACGATAATTAGGTTTCAACTGCCTCCTGATGCAGAAATACGCACCATTACAGCACGGCCAATTCTGCTCCTGCAATCTTGCTGCTGAAAGGGTATCGATTCACTCTTCACATTTTTAAAAGGTCATGGCAATAATTCCATCCCAACCGTGCTAAGTGAAAATAGTTTGGAGAAATAATATGGTTGCGTCTTAGTTCCATTGTAATTGAAAGCCACAATGGCTTGTTTTTTTTAGAATATTTTAATTACATGTGTCTCTTTGGCCCCTCGTACCCTGATGAAGTGTTTGTCAAGTTACAAAGCAGGCAGCCCTCTGTGGTAATGCCGTCTGACTTTTGGGCAAAGACGGCTTGCTTTTTGTTTTCCTGTGGTGTAAGGCGAGGCCTAATCAAACACACCACCTTATTAATTTAAGAATTAAAGAGAGAAGACGTGAACCTTTTTCCTGGTCCTGTCATCAGCCTGCCTGTTTTAATGAGATTAGAATATATTGGCTTTGGTAAACAGGATGCTAAATTTGCTTACTTGCTGCAAAATTTCATTGTGGCTAAACAGCCCTTTCTGGGTTAACTGAAAAATATGATTCTCACTAGCCATCAGACCATAACAAACTGAGTTCATTACGAGAGCGCGTGGCTCCCGTAGTGTAACCGCCCTAGCAGGTGACAGGAAACTATGAGTGATAAAGCACAAATGGCTGGAATACTCAGAGTGCAGTCTGAGATTTTTTCCTACATCTTCATCTTTTCCGAGGTAAAAGAGTTTTAAAGTGCTTGTGTTGCATGTTTTGTGGAAGTGGGTGCTCCAGTTTTATGCTCGGAGACACTCTGTCGATCTCTCCCAGTTACAGGGAAAAAAAAGTCTCAGCTGTTTCTAGTTTCAAAAATGAGCCCGTCATTGTACTTGCAAACTAAGGGGCATATTCTCATCCTGAGCACGGGGATTTACGCACATAATTACCATTAATGCTAATGGCATTTATGTCTGTACAGCCCCACACATCAAGACGAGAATATATTTCCATGTCTTCCTGCTGAGAAAGTCCATTTAATATCATTCATTTTACAACTTATTTTTTAAGTTGATGCCCACGTTCTGTCACGGCAAGCATATGCCCAGCGAAAAGCAAACGTGGGAAATATTGGGAAGGGATATGATTGCTAAACTTGTTCCCGTCGATGAAGTATCGCCGAATTCAAATCCATTCCTGCTCTTGAAACCCAGTGCTCGCTCGCTGCGGCTCTGAAACTGCTGGCACACTTTTCATCGTGCTATAAATTTGTCAGCCTAATGGGACATTTTGTAGATGTTTTCCTTTTTAAGTGCTTTAACAGGAGTAGGCATTCCATTGATCCAAAAATTCAGCTCTGTGTTTCATTTCTCAGATGAGAATCATACATTTAATGTCTTAGAAATGAAGTGGTGGGTGCCACTCTCTAGCTCTTCAAGGGAAGGAAATTCACTCCCCGCTGAACTCTGTGCTCTGTGGCCTCTGGGCCCATCTGGGAGCAGGGCACGGTCTGCAGCTGGGAACATCAGTGGTCATTGGAATCTGAGGTAGTTCCATCTCTTCATTGATTATATGATTGTCTTTACGCATCAGATCCAATAGCCTATTGAAAGGCATCTTCATGTCTATGCTGGCCAAGCAGATTCAGGTCCAGGTCTCGATTTATCTCCTCTGGGACTCTGGGCATCAAAGGAAAAGAATGGATCTGTCTCACCTGTCCAATTTCCGACACCCTTATCTTTGAGCCAAACCCAAAGCAAAGGGTTCTGTGTATAAAGCACAGAAATAAGAAGGGGACAGGCATGCAGAAGTCCTTCCTGAGAGGGCTCTTCAGGTCTCCTCCCTGGGTATACGGCCTCCTCTGCAGGAAAGAGAAAAGCTTCACAATGAATCTCAGACGCCTGCTCCAAGGAGTGAGGTCACTTCTTGGTGAGCCAAAGATGGCCAACCGTGCCCAGCTGGGTGACCTCAGGCAAGACACTGGCCCTCTCCGAGCCTGTTTTCCTCATCACTAAGACAGAACAGGATGAACGCTGTTTTACCACCTTGAAATTCTATAACCAGTGCCGTGTTGTACTAGGCTCTTGTAAATATTGGGATTATGGTGAATGGCAATTAATAACCAGAGGAAACACTGGTTTCCAAGGGGGGCTGGTGAGACTCCAGAATACTGGATGCCTTGACCCAATACACAGATGATGCAGAAGTGATATAGTTCCAGAGCCTAATTCCCAAGTCCACACCCCCTTCCTGATAGGTGATTGCTTTGCCTTCACTTTGGTGACTTGACAATTATCTTGCCCACTAGAGCTGCCGTCAGTGACCCTGATGTTAAATCTCCAGGCACAGAGCACAGAGGGCACCGGAGTGAAAACTGTCCTGACTCTACTGACTCCTGGCATGACCAAATTGGCAGGTGGCATTGCTTTACCTCGCCAACCACCAACGCACTCTGGGCTTTTCCCCGTAAGGTCACCACTTCCTGAATCACAGAGCCCTTTGGCCCCATAGACACTGGGCCCAATTTCCTTGATTCTAGGAATGCTTTGTTTTTTCTCTGTGCCCTGAAGATGTGCTCATGCCCCTTCTACTCCATGTACATTACAGGGGTTTTTTAAGTATATTTTATTAATTATGCTATTACAGTTCTCCCAATTTCCCCCCTTTATTCCCCTCTGCCCTGCACCCCCTTCCCACCTGCATCCCCTCTGCCTTAGTTCATGTCCATGGGTTGTGCATATAAATTCTTTGAGTTCTCTGTTTCCTGTGCCATTTTTGACCTCTCCCTGTGCATTTTATGCCTACCAATTACTGTTCTTCTTCCCTGTACTTTTCCCCCCTATTCCTCCCTTCCCCCTCCCCACTGAACTCCCTCCGTGTGATGTCCATTTCTGTTCTGTTCTAGTTGTTTGCTTAGTTTTTTCTTTTCATTGTTTTTCTTTTCTTTTAGGTTCACTTGTTGATAGTTGTGAGTTTGGTGTTATTTTACTATTCATATTTTTTATCTTCTTCAATATCTTAGATAAGTTCCTTTAACATTTCATACAATAAGGGCTTGGTGATGATGAACTCCTTTAACTTGACCTTATCTGGGAAGCACTTTATCTGCCCTTCCATTCTAAATGATAGCTTTGCTGGATAGAGTATTCTTGGATGTAAGTCCTTGCATTTCATGACTGTCAATACTTCTTTTCAGCCCTTTCTTGCCTGAAAGGTTTCTTTTGAGAAATCAGCTGATAGCCTTATGGGCACTCCTTTGTAGATAACTCTCTCCTTTCCTCTTGCTGCTTTTAAGATTTTTCTCTTTATGTTTAATCTTGGGTAACTTAATGATGATGTGCCTTTGTTTGTTCCTCTTTTGGTCCAACTTCCTTGGGATTCTCTGGGCTTCCTGGACTTCCTGAAAGTCTATTTCCTTCACCAAATTGGGGAAGTTTTCCTTCATTATTTGTTGAAATAAGTTTTCAATTTCTTGCTGCTGTTCTTCTCCTTCTGGCACCCCTTGGAACATTTAAAGTTGTCCCAGAGGTTCCTAACTCTCTCTTAATTGTTTTGAATTCTTGTTTCTTCATTCTGTTCCAGTTGGATGTTTATTTCTTGTTTTTGTTCCAAATCATTGCTCTGAGTCCCAGTTTCCTTACTTTAACTGTTGGTTTCTTGAATATTTTGCTGTACTTCACTTTGGCTTTACTTCATTTGTTCTTTCATTTTCTGACCAAGCTCAGTCAGTTCTGTGAGCATTTTGATTACTAGGGCTTTAAATTCTCCATCAGATAGGTTGGCTATCTCCTTATCACTTAGCTCTCTTTCTGAAGTTCTGCTCTGTTCTTTCATTTGGGCCCTATTTCTTTGTATCAGCACACATGTTAAGTTGTGGGGGGAGGTACCTTAGGTGTTTGCTGGGGCGGGGCAACCCTCCCTGCTGTGCACTGCCTGTGGGGGAGGGGCCCGAGAGGGAACACTGTGGCTCGCCTGCTCGGCTCTAGTGCACTTTCCAACGGACTCTCTCGTGAGACACTGGGAGTTTCTCCCACCTCACCAACCGCCATAGTCTACCGTCAGCTCTGAGTCTCAGTTTCCCATTCAGTCAGCTCCACCCATGCAACCCACCACCTCACGGCAGGCAGCCCTGCATGCCAGTAGCTGCCTTGCCATGGGTTCTCTCCATCTGCTGCCTTACCCGCCTGGTTGTTCTGGTTGACTATTTCTTTAATTCCATGGTCATCAGAGTTCCGTGAAGTTTGATTTTCTGGCACTTCTGGTTGTTTACTGAATTTAGATTGGTTGTTGTCCTCCTTTTGGTTGTGTGAGGAGTGAAGGGTTTCTACCTACACCTCCATCTTGGCTGGAACTACATTACAGGTGTTTGTGAAAAGACTATTCTGTTTTAATCATGTGGGTTACCTTATTCTCCTTTTTAGAAATAGGGCTTCTTTAACTTTAATTTGGTGCTTATTTGGCACCTGCTTTGAATCCACATGGGGCAAGGAGGTGGGAATAAAGTTGAATGAAACACTGTCTGTGGCTTCTAGGGCTTCAATAGTTAACATCTGTACTGTTCAACAATTTCAGAGGACTCTCATATACATTTTCTCCTGTGCTTTCCACAACAATTGGAAGAAGTAAGCCTATTAGATGATACTATTAATTCCATTTCAGAGGAAATGGATGCAAGAAAGACTAAGCCAGTTTCTCAAGGTCACAGGTTACAAGTGTTGCCTCAAACCCAAGTCTTCCAACGTCAGCACTCCTTCTCTCCCCTCTCCACCAAGTGCCTCCTCAGAACCAAAGTTGGAACAGAGATATTCCTGGTAAACCCTTCTTGGAGTGTTCCCTGGTTCTGGGATGTGTCTGACCTTGCACTTGAAAGAATGGAAAGGCCACTGTGGTTGAGACAGACTGGCAAGGTGTTTGACCCAATCCTAGGCCTTGCTTGTTGGACTCATGCCTCCTTCAGGCACAGAGGCCAGGGCAGCCCATGCACTCTCAGAGTTTCCCACCTTACAGTTGTGTACTTTTCTGAACTTACAGCATTGAAGACTATCAAGGTCAGAACATGATTGAAGAATCTCTTCCTCTCTTTTAAGTCACCATGCTTATATGATATTGTTTTCCACTAAAGAAGCTTCTCTTAAAAATGAGGTTGAGGTCCCTAAAGAAATTGCTTCAATCAGCAGCAGGGCTTAATGACTGTTAATGGGAAGTGGAGATAGGATAGTAAGTGTTACTTTGATTAATAAGAGAACTGCAGAGAATTTAAATTGTGCCACTGATGGATTATTTTCTTCAAGCTTGATAAGCACTTCTCATTTGTTCTTAAATTTGGTCAATACTGTTAAAGGCAGCAAAATGAAGTATAATTAATTCTATTACTGCTGCTCAGACCAAGTGTTACTAAGAAACAGATTATGATGCAGACGACAGAAGTCTCAGTGTTGACAGTTTGATGCTGTGAATACCTGTCACTGCTTGTTAGCCCGAAAGAAGGAGGAACATATTTCTGTATCCTGATTTTGAGATCCCTAAAGCTGATTTTTCATTCGTGCCTGTTTCACTGACCTAATCCAGAGAATATCAATAAGATAATCAACTGACATGAAAATTATCCTGCTTTGGAAGTAGAGAGAGTGAATAAAACATCGAGATAATACACCTGTCAAAACGTTAAGAGCTGGATGCTCATTTGGATTAATCACTAAGAAAATGGGATATTGATTCGATGTTGAAAGGAAGCTTCACATATCTCCCCCTTTCAACGATGCCGCCCCATTTGAGGAACCATGCTCTTCTTTACCTTTGCTATTAATTTCATTCAGCTATTGATAAGGAGATGGCATGTAGAGAAAAGATACCTTATTTCAGTGGACAATGGTACTCGCTGTGAGTACTAACTCCTGGGATGGCACAAAATTAGACCTGCGTCTTCCCGTGTTTTCTGTAAACAGCCGGCTGCACCAGTGTCTTTTGAATAGCATTTTCCCACTTGACCCCTTTTGAACCTATCCCTATCTATGTACTTAGGGACACAGAGCACTTTATAAGTCCTACTGAAAGTCGTGTCTGCATGTGTGTTGCTATATACAAGGTCATGCCTTCTGGTTTTCAGCGTCTTCAGTGATTTTTCTCAGACTTGCTCTTCATTCTCCAGAGCACCGCTGGTTATCTCAAGGAGTGCTCCCAAGCTTGAAAATGAGAATAAATTAGTTCCACTTTATGTTTTTTTTTAAAATGTGCAATACGTCTGTCCTGTTTCACCAAATCCATCCAATAAGGTCAGGTGCTCCTTACTTCAGGGGGCCTGGGAATCAGACTCCCACTGGGCATTTGCCCCGTTCATGAGTTCCCTTTCCAAGTCTTGTGTTTCCTTCAAAGTGTGTGAAGTCACTGGGTGACTAATCTTGGAAGAATATAAAACCTAAGTGTGGCAGGCTAATAGTGCCATTATAAAGTTCTCTGAAGTTCTAATTCTGTTATTAAAAATGTAAACCTTATCTATTATGAATTGAGGACTAATTCTCTCACCCAGATGTCCCATAAACATAATTACTAAAGATGGGAGAATTATAGGCAGTAGGTTTTCTGTCCAGAATGTGAAAGTCAAGCCGTTCTAGAAGCCATTGGCTGGAGAGCTTATCTTTGGAGACACAGGACAGAGTCTGAGGCAGCCGGAGCCAGCAGGCTGCCGGGAACCCAGGTTCTGGAGCTACATCTGCTCTTGTAGTGTCAAACGACCTTGGACGAGTCTCTTTATCCCTCTGGGAGCAAGTTCTCTCCTCTGTCAGGGGAAGGACCCAACTGATCTTCACATCCTTTCCCACCTAGAAGTGCTGGTCTTTGAGGAAAACGCAAGCGTGAGATGTCTAAATGATCCCTTGAAAGCTGTTGGCTTAAAATAAAGTGGTCTGCACAGGTACTGGAAATACTCACTATCCTTCAAGGTCATGATCCCCCAAGAAGGATAATTCTGCAAATGGAAAGTGGCCCCGCCCCATGCCAGACCTTGTGCTGTGTGTTGTATATAGAAGGGTGAGTCGGCCTGGCTTGTCCCTGCCCTTCAAGGAGCTTACACACTACAGGGGAGGCCAGCGGTGAGAGCAAGCGCTTTTGAAAAGTGCTTGGAAGAGATGCAAACCAGGAAACCTTTGCGTGGACTCTCTTGCAGGAGAAAAAGAGTGAGAAAAGTGACCACCAGACGACGGGCAGGGTAAATATAGAAAGGATAGTTCAGCTTCTTTGCCCACTGATGAAGGCAGACAGAGGCACAGTGCTCATCTGTTCCGTCGAATCGCCTTGTCTGAGTGTTTCTTCCCCATTATACTCGTATGTGCTTACAGTATTCCTGTTAACTCAAGGAAAACCCAAGCTGAGCAAAGATGGTCTCCACGGCTTTTTATCCAGTCATTCTTACCTGCAGCAATGGGAATAACTCAGACTTTGGTTTTTCCAGGTTGCTGCAGACAATTCAAGTTTAAAAACTTTGAGGTGGGTCATTTCCACCCCCACTGCATCTCTGTGTCTGCCCATGGAGTTTGGCACAACTCATGACTTTGGAATGACTGTAAATGCTCAGAGGTGTGAAGCGCCGTTCGGAGTAATGCCTCTCTTCAGTTAGTACAGATAAATATTGATGGCAGGCAGCAGTAAAACAAGTCATTAAATTCTCTGGAGCAAGTGTGTCCCCGCACATTGCTGGAAGCTGCAGAAATCACACCAGGCTCTGAGAAAACCACTGGCTGAGGGGAGGGAACAGTGGCATCCCCGTGTTCTGGCCACACAAGAAAACGGGGGTGTGGGGGAGGTGAGGGTACGTGGTGAGAGAGCAGAAAGAAACTGGGTGGGAATTTTCCTGCTACTGCTCTAATGAATTCCTGGGTGAGCCAGAAACCTTTGGAGAATGGCAGTCGTTGACAAATGGGAGCTCTGGTGCTCTGAAAACAAAGAAACTTTAAATCTAAACTAGTAACCCCATCACACCCGCTAAAGATTCAGAGGGATAACAAACCACCAAAGCCGCCACTGCTGCTGCTGCTGTTTTGATGATTTGACTTCGGTGTCTTTGCAGCGATGAGGAACTTGGCTCGGGTCACATGGAGGCGTGGCGGGGCTGGCTTATGGCGCCAGATAACATGTTTGTTGCTTGATGCCTAGGATGAAAAATGAAAGGAAACATTCTCTCCTTTCATGGCACCAGCCTCAAGGATTCCAGCCTGGTACAGATCTTGAAGCTCCGCCGTGTGGGGCACCCTTTCTTCAGGGTGCTTTTAATGGTCTCTGGGTTGTGAAAGACGCCTCCTTGATAATGAGGCAGAGGCCTGGGCGAGGAGAAAGCTCTGTAATAAGGGAGGGGGCGATTTGTTACAGTTATGTGGTTACTGGGCCATAATATCTTTTTGAGGTTTATTAAATCATATAAAATTTCAATTTACACTGTAATATTCCATAAAAGATGGAGCACACAGAAGTCATAAGTAGGACAACATTTCTTTCATTTATGAATCGTATTGTTGATTGTGTTAACACTGCCACATCCAGCAGCAGGATTATTTATGTCAGGACAGTAATTTTCTATCTCCAATTTAATTTTGTAAAAGTTAATTACAAATTAGAATAAAATGAAGGCAGTTATGGAAGGCGGCGGAATGCTGAGACAGGATGCTGCTGGGGGGAAATATTTACTCAGGCTGCCCCTGTGGAGCCCATCGTTGGGGAAACACCGCACTAACAGGGCCATCGGCACCCATATCACCCGCTGGGGGAACAACAGAAGCTCTCGGTTTTATGTACCAGAAAATGAACAGTCCTTGGAGGGACAGAGGGACTCTCCGAGGTCATTCTAGTGAGACCCCTCCCTTCCCCAGAACCGGGAAAAGGAAGGTTACAAAGGTCACCACGGTTCCCCAGCAAGGTCCTGGCAGAACGAGGACCAGAAGTCAGGTCTCCGGACACGGGTCCATTGACTTCCACGTCACTTGAATGTAGATGTACATTTGTTTCTACCTTAAAAAGTGGGAGGGGGGTCGGAGGAGACAGAAAGTCATCCCAAATGTCATCCCAAGCCCATCGGTGCCTCCGGAGACAGAAAACTGAGTGCAAATGTCGCTGAGATGAGGACCTCATTTCCATCTCCCGTGAAACTCTTTTTCCACCTTGCGTTTGGCAACAACAAAGTTTCTTTGATGGACATTCTACCAAACAAAGCCAGCAGAAGAGCCCGTTACAACCCTGTGGGGGTCCCTCCAGCCAACCCGACCCCTAAGAGAGAAAGGAAACCAAAGCAGAAGTGGAAAACAGCTCCAGGCTCCTGGATACAAACCTCTAGTCCTCGGTTCACTTTCCCTGTCATTTCTCCGTGTGCCCTGTTCCTTGTCCCCAGCGACCTGGTCAAGTGCACTGGGGCTCCCACTGAGCAGGGGTGTGAGCTCAATGGCACCCACTTATCTGCCTCCACATTCACTCTTCTATTTCCAATCAAACGATCTCTTCTCCTTCCCACCTTCCCCACCGCACTTGACCCACTTCAGCCCTTTGAAATATCAAGAACGACTTGCTAGGTGAAAGACTTTTGCATTTAGCTTTTAATAGAGCAAAAGTGACTCTAAATTTGTTAATATTCTTTAGGTTACATAGGACAAATTACAGATAAGTGAATCCATAATGAAATTTGTAATGAGAATTCCTCAAGTATGAAATGTTGGTGCAAGGAAAGTTAATTGCGGGGTTTTACAGCCATTATAGTTTATATCATAAATGCAAAACTGACTAGGGCCATTTAATTATGGTGGGAACACACTAAATTTTTATGGAGTGCCATTTGGTTAAAGAGGTACTCAGAGCATTAAGAACAAATACCATCCTAACAGTGGGTCCAGGTAGCTTTGGCAACATCGAATAAATATGCTATTGCCACGAAATTGTTCCTTAGATACTGTAATTGACACGATGACTAATGAGATAGGTTTGTTCTCACAGCTTCGCACACTCAATTTACAGTGTCTGAGAGTTATTTTTGCTGCCATCCATGGACCTGGAAGGAACCAGAAAAATCCCTCTTGGAAAACACTGTCTCTGCTGCTTCTCTAATTAACCTTCAAAAATGCATTTTGAAATGTAGAAGTTGGTGCCTGGCATAGGAATTGGATTGTCTCGAGGAAAAAAAAAGACCCAAGTGCTAATTTGTTCCTTATTAAATATCTGACATGTCAAAATTACAGGCAGTTAATGTTTCCATGACTTTCAGCAGGGCTGAGGACAGTGCACAGTGGGGCAATTGTGGGTACCAGTTATCCCAGTGCTGTCCTCACTGACCCAACCCCTGCACACCCCCCACCCCTTAATCTAGCCCTATTCCTGTGGGGGTCAGGCTCAAGGGTCTCTAATGGAAGGAGGATGTCTAATGGGACAGGCAGAGAATCCTGGAGTACCGCCCATCACTGTGGGGGTGGGGGTGGGGTGATGTGACCCCTCCTCACCATCTTATCCCAGACCACGGGTTTCCAGAATAAAAAAGAAGATTCTGCAGAGAAGAGATCTGTATCCACTCTGGATCCCTGTAAATGTTTCAAACTGTTTTTGGAAACCTAGGGCGGTGGCGCCTGCCTCTACCATCCAGTGAAGCCCCAGGGAGGAGATTCCTCCAGGCAACATGGCGTTTCCCACCAAAAGCGAATGAAAGGCATGTGTGGTTTGTGATGTGTAATCAGTGGAACTGAAACTCAAGGACCGTTGGGTGAGGGTTGGAGCTAAGGTCAGGGGTCTGCTCCCTGTAGTGGGCTCCTTCATGTCACTGCTTCTCAGAATTAAGGGCACAGAAAACTCCCCTGGCCATCTTGCCAAAACGAAGATTCTGAGGCAGTAGGTCTGAGGTGGGGCCTGAGGTTCTGCATCTCTAACCAGCAGCCAGGTTCTGCTGATGCTGCTGCTCTGTGGACCACACTCTAAGTGATGAGGCCTCGTGCGGTACCTGTGACCCAAGTTCCAAGAGTCTGGTCCTGGGATATGGAATCTACCTGCTTGTGCACGGCGTGCCAAACGCCCCAAGAAAAAGCTGACATAATCCAGGCTTTGCATTCTTCTGTTTACTAAACTGTCTACTTTCTGATCTAATGATAAGACCACAGCACAAAAACATTGAAGTATGTTTACTGATGCATTGGATTCATTATAAAACAAAAGCTTTACATGTACCGAGAAGCAGGGCCTCAGCCTTCCTAGATGCACCTGCTGCGTAAGGAAGATTAGACACTGGTATTCGCTGAGCTCCTCTGATGTGTGAAAGACTGGATTGAAGCAAAATCACCTTCGCCTCCGTGGATTTTGATTTATCTCCATCAAGGAGGGTTAACTTGACCTCGGAGATCTGCAGAACAGTGGTCTGTGTGTGTAACGCAGTGCTGTCTCGTCTAAAACCCCTCGGACCTACGGCAGGTTTTCCGAACTGATTCCTGTTCACGCATACAGAATAAACTCATTGACACACTGTCACTCCTGAATGTCTCTAAAAATGTTTTTTATGGAATAGGTATGCTTCAAAGTCCAAGGAAAATAGGAAACATATTTTCACACCAGCTTCAGGACCCTATCTTTACTAAGCAAGTAAATTTTGTAAAAGAGTTTCCCACGGTCAGTGCCACTGTAGGAGATGGTCACACTTAGTAAATAAATCATGAATGAGCTCAAATGTTCCCCCGGAGAAGAAATAATTTATAGGGCTAGTAGCAAGCCCTTGCCCAATAGGATGTCTAGGGGACCAGAGGCAAACTGTCTTCTGCAAAAGCAAGACTTGCCTTGTCCCTGCTTTAGCAGTCACTCGTGGGTTCTTGGAACATACATAGACATCACCCAAGAACCTCATGCCAACATGAAATGAAGGCATCTTCTTTCCTTCGCCCACTCCTTGTGATTCCATTTGACTGTCGAGGCTGATGGCACGTCTGACTTTGTGGTTCTGGAGTTTCCCTTCCACATCGTATCTCAAACCCTTCCTCACCTGCCCACCCACGTGGCTCGGCCCGGCTTCTCCCCTTCTCTCACCTAAGGTACGACCCCCGGAGCCGTAACTTCAAACTCCCCTCCATGCTGCCGCTGGAAGAAACTTCCTGAAGCCCAGCTTTGATGTCACAGCTGCCCCTCCAGTGCCTTCCTCAGGCCACAAAACTTACAGAAAATTTTCCGTGCGGCCTGGGCCGAGGCTTCCCGCTTGTCCCTCTCATGCAGCTCCCTGAACTCTGTGCTCCAGGATGTGCTCTTATTCCCTCAGGACCCTCCCCCAACTTTAGGCCTCCAATCTGACTCTTCCCTCAGCCTAGGCTCTCATCCCACCCACCCCTCCGTCTGCCCTCTGCAGTCTCATTTCTCTCTCAAAGCCCATAGTCCTTCCTCCACGAAGCCTTTCCTGATCCCACAACAGGAAAGTATTTTCCCGTTTCTCTGTGCTACTTAGCTCGTGATGTACCACCTTCTGCCCCATGGGGTGTAGTCTTGTCTTAGTCTCCATGTGGTGTCATCACAGTGGGATGACACTGCCAGGTCCCTTTTGGGTGGGTAGCACCCTGGACTTGCCATGGGCAATGCGTAGGGAATGGAAGAGATGTGTATCCCTTCTGGGATGAACATTTAACTCCTGGAGAGAGCCTACCCCCCATGTCTCCCCATTCCCCTCTCCTTGGAGACCTTCACTGTTCAAGGTGGTAGCTGCCTTGTCAGCCTGGGTCCTTGAGTGACCACGGAGAGCAGATCCCCCTGGCTGACCTTCAGTGGACATGTAGCATGAGTGACAAATTAACTTTGGGTATTTTAAGTCAGTGAGGTTTGGGACTGTTGCCACAGCTAAGCCTGTGGGCTACAGGATCCTTGTAGCTAGGAAGTTTGCCTTTTGATGAGAGACGTCTAACACAGAGCCTGCTTATGATAGGACTTCAGGAATCACAGTGGCACTGAAGTTAACTAACCTGTGTCCAGTGTCAAACGAGAGGGCAGGAGCACCAGCGAGCAGGCAGGCAGTGTTGCTTGGCATCCAGGAGCAGGCGCTCTGGAGTTGGGCCACCACTGTGCGGCTTCTCAGTTTAGGCAAGTGCCCTGCCCCCCAGCACCCCTCACGCCCTGAGCTCCAGGTCACCCATCTGTGAAGGGGATAATAACACAACCTCCATTAGAAGTAGGGGCTACAGTCACGATTCGAAATGTCCTCATTGGGCAGAACATGGCTACAACCACAATGAGGAAGCTAATAAAAATAAATGCCAAGTCCTGAATCGAGGGGCACAGAAGCCAGCACACAGCTGCAATCACAGGTGCTCATGGGAAAATGACCCATGGGTTTCAGGTGGTGTGAGTTCAGAGAGTGCCAGCCACGTGGCTGCTTGCTTCACTTTAAGGGGCAGTGTTGGGTCACAAGGACCTTCCGAGTTCAAATGGATGCCTCTGTTGAAGAGAGAAATGGAGGGGCATTAAGATGGTGTATCTGCCAACAATCTGAAATGAGGAATACTCAAAGAGAAAAAGAAATGACCCAAGAGTACTATAGATGTGTTTTAAAATGTCAAGGACTGGGAAGTTGTAAATGGAGAACACAGGTTCTGTCTGTTCCTGAGTGTTGACCTCAATATAGCATGACACGTCTCAGAACTAGCGCCATCCGGTGGTGGCAGAGGGAATGGAACAGAAATGAGCCCTTGATGGAAGCATTGCGCCCAGATGGTTCCAGCATCCCCCAGGTACCTGTGAGAGGCGGAGAGGCGTTCCCGTGGGCCCTTGCCCCAGACGGCTCTGTTCAGTCTACATCAGATTTGTGAATAAGAGGGCCTTATTCTGTCATTGGATTTTCTACTTAAGAGGGCACACTTTAAATTTAAAAAGGGAAAACAGTGGAAACACAGGATTACCATTCCGTACGTTGCCCTGTTACATATTTAAACATACAAGTATATAAAACATATGCTCAAAACAACAAAGCTCAACCAGTATATACAAGCTTTTAGCTCTCTGGCCAGATTTGCAGACCTGACCTTTGCCACACTGTATGTGACAGTTGGAGCCTGAGCTGCCGTCCCAGAAAACTGGGGTGACCAGTGACCACCTCACACGGTCTTCTCTAAGCCCCCTGGACAGCAATGGGTTGAAATTCCAATGTGAAGGAAGGTTTATGTGGCTCTTTTCTTCTGTATAATAGATGCTCTGTCGGGTGGTGTGTGTCGTGCTGTGACAATTCATTCCTGCACTAGTGACAGGACCGCCGGCTGACTTCACTATGCTCAATTAGGAGAAAATGCATATTTTAATCTGCCCCGCGGTGAGGTAACACTTTGCTCAGTGGCCTTGGCAAACCGGCCATTTAACCGTTTAGGTGGGTGGGGGCTTTCCCTCCAGCCTGTCGTTCGGCTGCCAGCAGCCTCTCTATTCCCGTTTTGTTGCCAACACTTCCCAGGTTTCGGAGTATAAACAATTAAAGTCCACTCCATCATTCTCGGAGCCACTGAGCTGCGGCCCGGCCCCAGCGGCAGTGGCTGCCTTCCTGGCTGCTAGCGATTAGCTTGGCGTCACCTGCACGCACTTGAAAAACATCTCTCCTCTCTCCTTTCCCTGCCTGGGCTGTTGAGAGCCCAGCATGGAAGCCTGCACGTGGCCTTTCTGCTTTGGTCTGTTATTTGTGTCCACAGGAAGAGGACAGAACTTGGGGGCTGCCTTTGTTGGACCTGAAAGAGCTGTGGCAGGCCTGCTCAGCTCTGACCGAGGAGCCTGGCACCCACAACTTGAACTGGTCACCTGCAGTGCCATCTCGCCCCCATGGTCTCCATCACCCCTAGAGAGAACAAAATTATCCTTTGGGGCATGGGGAAGGTTCCAAATAGTGAGATGATCCCTTTGAGATATTATTCTTCCTTTCTTTCTGTTCCATCTTCCTTCTTCACGTGGGTTCTTCGAGTCCTTAGGTCTTCAAGTACCCACAGGCAAGCTTGGAATGAAGTAGGGGAGCCTGAGGCACGAAGCAGAGGTGGGGGACCATCATGCGGGTGGAGGAAACCTGTGCTCCAAGGCTGGGGGAAGACCTGGAATCTGATCTTGGAAGCCCCACCAACCAACTTAAGTTATTGAAACTCCTGTAAGTCATAATTTTCTCATTTTCAAATGAGAAGAATAACAGTCCCGGCCTCACAGGGTTTCTGCGAAGATGACACTCAGATATGTCAAGAGCTTTCTTCTTCCACTCCCAGGAAGGGCTGAGGTAAGCACACCATCTCATTGAATTCATGGGGCAACCCTCTGATTACCCCACTTCGCAAAGGTGGGGCCAACCCTCAGGGGCTTAACAACTGGTTAGGGGCCCCCCACCCAGCACAGAGTGGGGTTGGGGGTGGGCAAGGGGCAGAGCTAGAAAAAGGTTTTCTTTGTTCTCTCCCAAATCTCAGAAAGTTCCTGACTGGCAGTGAAAGCTGCACCCCCAAGGGCGGATTCCCCCAGAGTGGAAGCTGAGTGTCCTCGAGGCAGACAAAATGCCCAGAGTGTCCCCAGAGCCAAGCACTTCCCTCTCCCTCAAACCAGGAAGAACCCCAGATTTTTCATTGTCCCTGATTGTTTAAAAAAACAATTCTTCCCAGATGGCTTCTTCTAACTCCTCAATTGCCAGCCTAGGGTCAGGCTCAAGCCCCACCAGGCCCAGGCCCAGATGCTCTGGGTCTGTTGAGGGAGCTAAAGTCACTGAGCCCTTGGTGTGAACCTGCCTAGCGTCCAAGACCAGTCTGGGGGGCGGGGCAGGAGGAGGACCACAGCTGTAAATTCTGTGCAAGGTCATTCCATATCTGATACTTTCATGGAGCCTGTGACTTGTTGCCTTTTCACTACATCACCGCCCCTCAAGGTCGGGGTGGGGGGACCAGACTCTGGATTTGGGGGCCCCTGTCTGCAGAGGAGATCACTCAGCAGCCTTCCTTTCCTCCTCGCTCGCTTCCCACCCACCACCCTCCTCTTCAAGTGAAGCGTCATGAAAGGATCAAGCATCCCTAAAGAAGTCCTGGGCCCCACGGACAAGGTTGAGGAGGGGAAATAGCATCACCCCCACCCGTACACCCACCCTGAAATGAGGGAGGCCACCCCAAAGGGCGTGCTGGATGGCTGTGCCAGTGGGTAGAATTTCCCAGGTCATCGTTTTGCAGGCCTTCTCTCTAGAGATGCAGTCAGTGCGTTCCGTCCTTGTTGCAAAATTTCCTTTCATCGCTGCCCTGCCTGCCTGTACGACCTGTGTCTTGATGTCACAGGTATTGCCTCCCACGTGTAAGAGCTTTCCTGTGGAGAACCCTGCTGTGCTGCGTGGTGTGTGGTGTGTCCCGTATGTCCACAGGTGCACGTGCATGGGCTGATGTGGTGGGACGGGAGGTGTGCGGGACTTCTGCACTTAGGTTCGGGAGAGTCCCTTGGGAGCCACCTGCAGAGCCTCACAACCCAAGATCTTCTGCAGGGGTCCCAGGCTCTCAGATAAAAATGCCGCAAACCCAGCTAGCAGGAGACATGCCCCCCAATGATCTTGGGTTGCTTCATTTTTCTGTTCCCTTTGCCCATTGCGTGGTTTCTTTTCCTTTATAACTTACTGCGGGGAATCATTCCTTTAGAAGTGAGAGGAAGGCAGAAAGTGAAGGCTGGTTCCTGCTTAGAAAAACCCTGAGCTTGGTTTAATGCCCTGATGTCGTCATCATGAAATTCTGAAAAATGTCCCAGTGAGGAGAGAACACACGTTTGTTGGGCACACACATACCACTTTCTAGGCTGGTGGCTCCCCAATGTGGCTGCACACTCAAGGCCCCTGAGGGAGCAGTTAAAATCCTCTCCGCCCAGGACATACCCCAGACCAATGAAATCAGAACATCTACACGGAAGTATTTTTTAAAGAGCCCAGGTGATACGATTCCAGGGTGCAGGAAATTCGGTAAGGAGGCACTGCTCGGGAACTCTCACAATGAGAGGTGTTAACCCTTGCCTGGTGCAGGTGAGGTGACATAGTACTGGAGAGGTTGAACGGTGTGCCCAAGCTCACACGCCACCCGAGGTGATGTCGGGATTCGATCCCAGCCTGATCCCTAACCTAACTCTGAGCCCTAGTCCTGACATCCAACCACACGACTTACGCCAACCGGCTCTGCAGTGCATTAAATGTGGTCGTTCATGAATTCTACTGGTTCCTGAATAAAATGGTTTGGTATCCAGCCCTTTCTACTCTTAGGAAATTACTTCTAAGTATTTCTTTGCTCTTGCCAAGAAAAAGGGAGCATTTTGCACAACTGTCCGCACATATTGAGAATTCTGTGGCGGACACGTGGGCGGGCATCCAGGCACTTCCCGCAGCTAGCCAAGCTGCCACCACCTGGAGTCGGTTCTGCTCTGAGGAGGAAACGTGCCTGACTGTCCTCTGCTGATGCCTGTCACCCTCTTGGGAAAGGGCACCTCCATTCAGTGAAAGTCACCAGCCCCTTTGAGCACGCCCTGAGTTTGCCTTTCGTGGGGTCCGTCCTGTCAGACTGTTCAGAGCCACTGAAACCTGCAGGACATCGGAGAATCCACTTCATTCGCATGCAAGCGGTGCCTAAATGTGCTCTTTCTTTCACTTTTGCCTTTTTCACAAATGATTTTTTTCTGATGTATATCTATTAATTTATTTTTCAGTTACAGTTGACATACAGTATTACATTAGTTTCAGATGTACAACATGGAGATTAGATACTTTTATACCTTATGAAATGAGCACCCTGCTAAATCTAGTGCCCATCTGACACCATCCATAGTTGTTATGTTATTGACTATGTTCCCTATGCTGGACTTTACATCCCTGTAACTGTTTTTATAACAGACAATTTCAACTTCCTAATCTTTTTCATCTTTTCACCCAGCCCCTCTCCCATCTGGTAACCACCGGTTTGTTCTCTATACCAATAACTTTGTTTCTGCTTTGTTTGTTCATTTATTTTGTCTTTAATATTCCACATGTAAATGAAATCACATGGTGTGTGTCTTTCTCTGTGTGAGAAATAATGGATAATATTCCATTGTATATATTACCACATATTTATCCTTTCATCTATCGATGGACATTTAGCTTGCTTCCACATCTTGGCAATTATAAATAATGCTACAACAAACATAAGGGTACATGTACCTTTTTGAATAAAAGAAACCCAAACAATCCAACTGAAGGATGAGCAGAGGACCTGAACAGACACTTCTCCAAAGAGGACGCACAGATGGCCCGCAGACATATCTGAAGATGCTCAGCCTCACTGAGCATCAGAAAGACGCAAATCAAAACCTCAATGAGTTATCTACGCACACCTGTCCGAATGGCTGTCAGTAAATTAACCAACATTGAGTGTTGTTGAGGATGTGGTGAAAAGGGACCCCTTGTGCACTGTTGGAGGAATTGTAAATTGGTGCAGCCACTATGGAAAACACTATGGAGGTTCTTCAAATAATTAAAAATGGAGCCATCATTTGATCCTCAATTCCACTTTTGGGTATTTATTCAAAGAAATGTAAAACACCAAATGAGAATTTTTGTACAAACACTCAGACTTTCCTTTCTTTCAAGTTCATCTGCTCTGCACCCATTTCCTGTTTCTGACCCGACCTTTGCCCTCAGCCTGGGCCCAGGCTGTCCTGGGATGGCCAGGTGTAGAGGCAGGGGGTGGGGGAGCTCCTACTGCATCCTCCTGCTGCAGGTGGATGCATCCTCCTGCTGTAGCCTCAGAGGGAGTTGCCCTCTTCTGAATGTACTTCCTGCTACCTGGCACCTGCCCTGGTAAGACACACCCAGTTTAGGAGCCAGAAAATGTGCAGGGAAGCTTAACCACAAAGACAAGTTTGCCAGAATGCAACCACTGGGTCTCAGCCAGGTGTGGTGAAAATTATCTGAAGCTTAGCATACAAAAGTCAAAGCATATAGCACACGAAGGGGATATCTGCAAGGAAAGCCCAGATGTTACAAATCATAATGGGGATCAGCCAGCCCTGGCTGGTGTGGCTGAGTGGATTGAGCACTAACCTGTGAATTTAAAGGTCACCAGTTCAATTCCTAGTCAGGGCACACGCCTGGGTTGCAGGCCAGGTCCCTAGTTGGGGATGTACAAGAGGCAACCAACTGATGTTTCTCTGGCACATCAATGTTTCTTTCCCTTTCTGTCTTCCTTTCTTCCCCTGTCTCTAAAAATAAGTACAAATAAAATCTTAAAATAACAATTACAATAATAATAATAATAATAATAATAATAATAATAATAGGGATCAGAGGTGAAAGGCTGGGATCCTGGAAATGCTTCCCCCTCAGCATCTAAGGAGTCTTCCAAAGGCCTGTTTGGCACGCCCTGCACCCAGATCATCCATTCAACTTTCAAATGAGCATTGAACACCCACAATGCCTCAGGCTCTGGAAAGTTGCTGTGGGTGCCCAGCTAAATAAGGTGTGGTCGTTGTCTTCAGTAAGTCCCCCAGTCTATCAGCTGGACAGCCCATGAGACAACAGGGCACTGGCCCCACTCTGCCACCCACCCAGACACATGCCGGGGCGTGGCTTGGAATCTGCTGCGTCCTTGTATCCAGGGCTTTTCTCTAGTTAGCTCAGCTCTGCTTCCCGTTCTCTTTCTCTCTCCTCCCGCTTGGTGTGCTGGGCAGTTTGGCGGCTTCAAGCCTGTTTGTGTTTACTCCTCTCTTGTGCCCGCAGATTAAATGGCCACAGCAGGCCGAGTGCCACCCTCCGACCTTCACAGACAGGAGGCCAGGGGCGTCCGAGGGCACTGCAGGCTCTCGGGTGAAGGGTTTGAGGAAAGCTGTGCAGAGGGGTCAGCTGTGCAAAGCAGGCTTGCTCAGATTGAATTTTAGTCCGTATTTGGAAAAAGAATCTAAATTAAGCAGGTGCTCAGAAATTATTTATCTTCCCTGCAGTAACTGGCTTTCACGTCAAACAGAAAGCTTCACAAGATCACAAAGATGCGGCCTGGAAAACTCTTGGTCCAACAGCTAGCTTTCAGAGGGGAGGGGCGTCTGGCCTGGCTGGGCTTGTGAGCAGGGCATGAGTGCAGGAGGACTGGACCTGGACAGGGCTCTTCCTCACCTTGTGGCCCTGAGCCCTGGACAAGCTCCTCTTGGCCAGTCTAAAGAGAACAGGCCTTTCCATTGGCTGAAACTCCATGAGCTGCTTTCTTCCTCCTCACCCGAGGACAGGACCTGAGGTAAATGGGACAATGCCATTGGCCTTGGTGAGGCCAGTGGCTGGTGGTCATAGAGGCACTCAGAGAGAGGGCACCTCCCACATGGGAGATGGGCAGGCAGGCCAGGGCACTGTACAAAGCACTTAAGTACACCCCATTCTAACTGAATGCAGGTCTGGTTGCCTGCTACCATGAAAACCAGTACTCAAGAGTCAAGTGCTGATGTAAAGGAAAGTGATTTATTTGCAGACTCTAGCGACCTGGAAGATGCAGGCTCATGTCTCAAAACTCATCTCCCCCTCTCAGTGGAGGCAGATGTATTTATAAGGTGGGAGACCAGAACAGAACAGAGATCAAAGGAGGGGCTGCCAAGTTCTGTGCAAGCAGCCAAGCACAGACCATTCTGTTAAGGCAATTGATGGTCCGGTGTGCGTTAGCCTGGTTTAGTCATCCTGCTTCAGGTCATCTCAGCTTCACGTCATCCTGGCTCCACAGCTGAAGGTCAGCAAATCTCCTGGAGCTGGGATGCCTGAAGGTCAGGTGTGTGTCTTTTGAAACTAGTCCCTGTGATTCATATACAGGCACCGCTCACCTACAAGCTGCCTATTAGAGTCCGCACTTAC
Organism: Tonatia bakeri; assembly: GCA_004024845.1. Taxonomy (NCBI): domain Eukaryota; kingdom Metazoa; phylum Chordata; class Mammalia; order Chiroptera; family Phyllostomidae; genus Tonatia; species Tonatia bakeri. Next base: position 7,650 of record PVIA01001184.1, on the reverse strand, counting down.
AGAAACAATGTCAAAAGAATGGTGGGGCCTGTTACAATTTCCCACAGTTACACCCAAACCTGCCCGTGTCTGTGTCTGCGGATGGTTTGTTAAGGCCAGGATAATGGAATCAGTGAGCACAGTGGCATGAAACTCAGAGGTGTCAACACATTCACTAACAAACGTCCCCCTCTGAGCCCAGGGGACAAGTGAAATAGTTGGCGGTCTGGGGTGTGATTAATCCCGGCGGCAGCTTTCACAGTTGGAATCAGCCACCGAGCGTTCCTCCCAGGTGCACTGGTGTCTTATTAGAAGTGCGGTGAATAGAACTTGATGCAATTGAAAAGAAATTCAACAGACTCCAATCTAAAGAACGTCATTTCAGGAAAATAGCAGCGACTTACAATTTATTGCTCCTAAATTGGAAAATCAGTTTTAGAACATCATAAACTTTTAATTGCATGCAGCACGAAAACAGATTTCAAACAGAAAGGAGGGGAAGGAGAGCTCACGTTTACGGAACACCTTCCATCATCAGCCAGGCACGGGCATGTTTTTTATGTCATCCTCACAACAGACAAACGAGACTGGCCTTCTCTTCCCTGAGCTGTGAATGAGAAAACTGAGGCTCAGCAAGGAAAAGTTATCTCGCCCAAGGTCATGGGGTAGAAAGTTGCGGACTTTGGATTTGAAATCAGGTCCATTTGGCTCCAAAGCCTGGACTCATTGAATCTGCTGTGAAACATATGCATGGGAACGGCACCTTTCTTCCACAGATTCACCCCAACAACTGCCACTTAGGTGGTTCCAAACATTGGTGGCTTGACCGTGGTTTGTTTCTGCTTCTCCGCTAATTACAGCTCCCCTCCCCTACCCCAGCTGCAGTATACTCAGTATTTGCTATTCCCTGAGAAATCTTGAGAGTTCTGGCTGAAGCAATTTCTCTTTTCTGGAATGTTCTTACCTTCCATACCCAGCTCCTTTATTTTCCCGGCAGCATTCATACAGCCAATGTTGAGAGTAATGTCGATGGCCCGGTGGGGCTATGCAATGGGAGATGCTGGATTTCTGAGGTCAGCCAGACCATTCTACAAGTACAGTCGGGCAAACTGAAAGACTTCCTCCTCTATACCATACAACCTTGTGTTTGAACCTTCGGGGGCCTTGGCCCAGTGTGTCTGTCTCTCCTCTACCCGGTAAGTTCCCAGAGAACGTTTCCTATTGCACCCCACTGAGCTCAGCGCAGGTGCTTCACAAATAGCTGGCATCCAAGTGCATGTTTGTCGTATTTAATTCCACAAATACAAGAGCACAAAAATGTTCTCCTTGAAGCCATCCACCCCTGCCCTGTGCAGTTCAGAGTTGAGACATTTCCAGAAAGCGTATTCAATGTGGGCAACCAGTCAGGCTGCGTAAACAACAGAAGCCCTCTCCTTGGGCAGCAGGTTAGTGGGAGCTGTACTTTGACTTCGGGAGTTCACTTCGCTCAGGAAGACAGAGAAGGAAAGCCAGAGAAAGGCCAATTTGCAAAGCTGCACTTCCACGGTGTCCTATCTGCTGCGTGATTCCGAGTACAAAGTGAGAAAAGGAGCGCATTTCCAGGGGGGAGCAGGGAACCCCTAATACTTGGGTGTGGTGTCAATACTGCCCGGGTTCTGACACCAAGACGGGCGTTTGCTGTGGGCAACCTCACACCACGCAGCGCAAAGGGCTGCTGAGTTGTACAGCACCTATGAACCCAAGTGACACCTTAACGTGTCATGTTGAATTATGTTCCCACAGCTTCTTGGATCTGAGAGAAAGGGACTAGGCCAGGGGGAGCTGCAACATTTCTTTCTTTTCATTCTCTTTTACCCTCTAATTAATTTTTATAAAGGTTCCTTGATGTAATAAACCAATCATTGCTTGCACCCTCTTCTTAGATTTTTCTCCCTCCAAGTTATTAACATGTCCAGACTTTCCTAGGGAAAGTTTCTAGGACTTGGCTTCCTGCCGTCCCCAGAAGGATACTGGGGATGTGCAGTGGCTATCTGTGTCGTGTGCACAGATGGCATTCTGTGCCAGAACACCATGGTGCTTTGCATCCAGCAATGGCCCAGAATGGAGAACAAGCCAGGAAACAGACTCCCATCTGGTGAGGTTCCGTGGCCCAAGTGAGCCCCAGAAGTCACTGGCTCAGCTGACACAGCCGAAAGCCTTTGTAGGAGCAGCAGGGCCTAAACGGGGAGGGGATGACTTCATGAAGGGAGGGTGTTGCCAAAGGAGATAGAATCACAAAGGGTGTCCTTCCCGAGGGCCAGTGAGAGCCTGGAAGATCTTCTGACAGATCTTCTGACTTGAGCTTACTCTGATCAGGACTTCTTGAGATTTCTGTAGGAACTGCTTGGAAAAAGTCCAATCAGTATACCTGCTCTGCTTTTCATACCTAACACTGTTTGTGGCTATAACTATTGAGGGTTTACTGCAAAATGAGGACTAGATATTAACTGTGTCATGTGATCCTCGCACCAGGGCAAAGAGAGGGGAAATATTAGCCTCCTGCTACAGACAAGAGGAGAGGGAAGTCTAGCGACTTGGCTAAGCCACATAGATGGAAAAAGGGGCACTTAGCATTTGAACTGGGTTCTCCATGATACTCCAGTCAAGTCATTCTTCATGCTAGACACAGAAAGCAGTTATTTTCTCGGAGTGCTGGCCTTTGCCAGTGATGAAGTTCTAAACTCAGTCTTGGGTGAAGCACGCACATGGCCCCCTGCATTTGCTGCCTCACCTAGACAGGCGCCACCATGAAAGCAAGACTGAATGTGAGTCCTTGCTAACACAGTCTTGCTATCTTGGCAAAGTCAGACCCTTGATGAGATGGCTATCTACAATGCAAGTTGACTCAAGGTCTTGGCATCATTTTCACATGCAACCCAGGTTCATTAGCTGGGAGTATGTTGGTAGGACACCTAGCCAGCACTTAATTTGACCTAGTAACATAGAAGCAAGCAGCCCTTCTACCTGAACCCCCTGTGGCAGCCCTACCCCCTGCACGGACACGCCGATGTGTGCCTCATAAATTTAGCCACGGCGTCTGGGAGCGCCTTGGCTGGAGCAGGTTTTATGAGATATCAGGGTGCTGGGTCTTGCACCTGTGTAGCTGAGAGCAGAATGTTCACACGGAGGTGGAAAAAAGAAGATGCTGGAAGGAATTCAAACACAGTCCCCTTTTGTTAGCAGTGAAGGAGGAGTATGAGGCCTGGAGTAACTTTGTGAAGGATAATTGAAAGAAACTCACAAGCTTCTGCTTTCCATCCATTTCCTTCAATCCTTTGGCTAAAGATTCATGTACCCGCTCTATTTTTCTCTGCACCAGGCAGGATTTTAATCAGCTTTCCCTCTTCCCCACCTCTGACCTTGTGTCCAAATAGAGTACTTGGTGGAAATTCCTTTGAACGCTACTCTCCTCCTGCATGAATCAGAGATCCCCAGGCCTAAGTGTTTAAACCTTTCACACTATGGATATGCCTTGGGTTCCCAAGAGCAGAGCTCATCATTGGCAAGGGAAAGGTCAAAGATGTACCACGAAGGTAGCCGTCACCTGGGAGGTCAACTTCAGTGGTACCTCACATGCAGAAGAGAAAAGGAAAACACAGGAGCGAACCTGCAGGAGACCTCAGTGGCAGTGGCAATCACGGGCACCCTCTACTTTCCTGGGGGCTCTTCTGTAGACACTGATGCAGGCCAACCAAGGAAGGGGTCAGGGGTTTTGGTTTCTTGGCTGGTTCTTCTCTGCCTCTTTTTTTCTCCATCTGATCAGAATGAAAGCTGTCGCCCAGAGGGTCTCCCCCAGTTTCAGAGGAGAACTGGGAGCCAGAGAATTTAACGTCCACAAAGGTCTACTTGTCGACGAAGCGTACTGAGAGCATCCTTTCATCTCTTTTAGATGATCAGTATTAGAATTACATGCATGTTTTTCCTGATTTTTTCTATTGTTAAACATATAGGTATACATGTGCACCTGTATATACACATGCATAGGTACCCACCCTCTTGTATATTATAATATGTATAGACTTACCCTCTACACACTGGTGAGCAGCACAGACTCTCTCCAGACCCAGAAATGTATCAGGATGTCCTATAGTGTACCTATATAGTGTCCTATAGAGTATGCTGTAATTCCCCATTGATGTACCACTTGGGGTGCTACAATGAACACTCTTAGATATATAGATTTCCACATTTGCAAGACCGTTACTAAAAAGTGGGATTGCTGGGTCAGAGCATGCATTTAAAAATTTTAATAAATGTCTTCAAATTGGTTATACTAAGTTTACAGTCCTACCCATGATTATGAGAATTCCTATTTCCTCACATTCTCTTTGGCACTAGCTATACCATTCTTTTTTTATTTTGGCCAATTAACTAATAATAAAAAACAGTATCTCATGACACTTTCATTGTGCACTTTCTCATTTACTGGTGAAGTTGCCTCCAGAGAAACGGGTGAGCAGCTGGAGGTGAAGGGACATGGAGAGTGCAGCTGCGACCAGTCACCTGCACCTGGAGCAGGAGGCAGAGTGCAGGCGAAGAAGGGGTGCGGCGGAGGGAGCTGTGAGGAAGAGAAGCCGAGGGAGGGGACAAGGGCTAAGCGGGGAGGGAAGGGCTCAGAGTCAGGGAGAAGGGCTGGGTGGACACAGCGGAAACCAGAGACAGCTGAGTGCACACGGCCAGGTGTGCAGGTCTGGTGACACCTCGGGACAAGGCCCCAGCACTCCCACTTGTGCGTGACCTTGACATCATCCTCCCCCATGCGGCCTGGCTTTACTGTGACCACCGTTCTTTTTACTTTGCCTGGGTGTTCCCAGTATTTGTCACAAGGAAAGCCCCTGTCCTCTCACCCCCTCTCCTCTCCGAGCATCTGTTTCCTCTGCATCGCCCCCACTCAGCCAGGGGCCCCCCGTGGGCATCTTCCCGGCCAGCCCCACCCAGCTCCTGCTCCACAAGACTATTCTATTACATTGATCCAACTTTTTTGTTTGTTTGTTTTTGTTTTTTGTCTTTGCCAATATCACTGTCTTGATCACTATAGCTTTATCGTAAATCTTGAAGTCAGGAAGTGTCAGTCTTCCAACTCTGTTTGTCTTCAGTATTGGGTTTGGCTATCCTGAGTCTTTTGCCTCTCCATCTAAACTTTTGAATCAGTTTGTCAATACCCACAAAGTGACTTGCTGAGATTTAGATTGGAATTGAGTTTGGTCTATACATCAACTTGGGAAGAACATAAACCTCAGCCACATTGAGTTTTCCTACTATGAACACAGAAAACCTCTTCATTTATTTAGACTTTCTTTTACTTCTTGTAGTTTTCTTCATATATATCTTATACATGTTTTGTTAGATTTATACCTATGTATTTCCTTTTTTTGGTGCTACTGTGAACCAAATCAGTTTCTTAAAAATAAGTTGAACTGCATTTCCATTGTTTTATGTAACAACTTGGCTGTTTCTTCTTCTAGCGTTGCAAAGTAAGCCAAATTGGTTTGCAGAAGTGGGAATACACTCAAGTTGTCAGCTCTTCTTATTTATACCTAATGGTTCTGTTCCTATAGAATAATTATCAACTACTTTTTACTTCTGATTTTTTTGCATGTTCATGAGGTCAGAGGTCTCTAAAAGTTGAATAGAAGTTGAATTAGAATTTTATTATAAAAAATAAAATGCATTGTCCACATCAGAATATTTCCCTGGGTGCTGATACTAGACCTTTCACTGATAAAATTCAGAAGAAGAATGGGAAAAATGTGTATTTCTTTGTGATGGACCCTTCCCTTCCTAGCCAAGTAAAAGCCTTGGATCTTAGAATAGGAAACTAGTCTGTGTGGCTCAAATTTCTGTATTTAATTTTAAATTAAGATAATGGCCAGCTATTTTAATTGGAAAGTGTTTAGCCACACAACTTAGCCTTAGTTTCTCTACTGGGGAGTCACCATTCTTATAATTCAATGTTTAAATGCTTTGGACCTAGGAAGCCAATGGACTGAGACCCCCTAATCCACATGTTGTAGGCCAGACAGAGTGTGACAGCAGTTAGAGAAACACCTCCCAGGTTCCAGGAGCCAAGTTTTCATGTTTTGATTCATAATGGGTAGGTTTTCAAACTAAGCTATTTGAAACACTCCCCTCCAGAATTTGAAATAACAGCAAATTTAAGAAATGAGTCCCTAGGAATGGCCCTGTCTAGACAGTGATGTCAACTGTGCTTTTCCACCTGGCAGGTACACAGCTCGCCAGGTAACAGGGTAGCCTGGAGCAGCTCTCTCTTTTCCATCAGTACCGCTTCTCCATGAGGCCAGCCTCCCTCACCTGGCCCTCAGATCCACAGGGGTCTGCTTGCTTTGGTTCAGTGCTATCTGAAGAGTTCGCCTTAAAAACCACAGCCCTATGTGTCCTGTATACTCACAGGCTCATTTGCTCAAGCTTTCAACCTTGTAAGCCATTTAACACATGGGCCGTGAAACCTGATGACTCACGCTGGGTTTCAGGTGTCAGCGTGGTCACATCCTGCCACCTGGGCGTTCTCCCCTGAAATCCCCTCACCCCGGGACTAAAGCACCTTCTTGAAACAGCAAGGTCAAAACTCCTCATCCCAAGGGCCTGGCCTGAAAACCATTGCCATCCAGTCATCTCACCCCATGCATCAGGACTAATAATGCCGGCCCACAAGGCTGACACTTCCGGTAATACGATGGGTGAGGGTTTGGAGTTCTTAAGAAAAAAAAAAGATATTTAGGGGCTGAATTGCATTATAGTCAACAGAGTAAGAACACGGTTTTTAAATTGCAAGACCCAGTGACAGTTTCTGCAGTGAAACTATGTATTAGAGCCCAGGAATTTCAATTTGCAGGTCCAACGTGCCCAGGCTGCTCTGCAGCAGTTTATGGCAGACCTTCTGAGGTCTGTGATTCGAGTTTATTGGTTTCTGGCATTGAGACCTGTATTTTTTGAGTGATTTCTATAAAATGTACTAGGGAGTTATTACTTTCCTTTAAAGAATGTGACACTAAAACAAGTTTTTAATAAAGTGTTTTGAAAAGACAATAGACTGAAAAAATGCTGGGCAAAGCTTCAAGCTGGTAATGAGCTGAATATGTCTCTAATTATATTGAACTTACAAATAATAGAATGAAGCAGGGTTAGCAATTGCTTTTGAGTGAAATTGCTTGCCTAAAGGAAGAGAAATCTCTCTTTAAAGTTAGGGAAAATGGGTAAAAGTGCTGTATCATGCCTTGGCCTGGTGGAGCATCACCCCATACACCAAAACGCTATGAGTTTAATTCCTGGTCAGGGCACACACCTAGGGTGCAGGTTCCTGGTAGGGGTGCATGTGGGAGGCAATGGATTGATGTCTCTCTTTCACGTTGATGTTTGTCTCTCTCTTTCTCTCTCTGTCTCTCAAATCAATGAACATATTCTCAGGTGAGGATCAAAAAAGTACTGTTATTGCATTTGATTTCAAGTAGCTTTCACTCTAGATTTTTCAAAGGTCTAACTGGCTCAAAATTAGATTCTCCAATAAACATTTTGTAGAAACTGATGGTTTTCTCAAACCTAAGCTTGGTTTTGATTTTTTTTCTTTATAAAGCTTTGAGTATGGACAGCTCTCTGTCATGCAGTCCTACTGCC
>PVIA01001183.1:0-307158 GCA_004024845.1 Tonatia bakeri | reverse complement strand
TTACCTTGGTTAATGTAATTATGATGTGCCTTGGCGTGTTCCTCCGTGGGTCCAACCTCTTTGGGACTCTCTGAGTTTCCTGGACTTCCTGGAGGTCTATTTCCCTTGCCAGATTGGTGAGGTTCTCCTTCATTACGTATTCAAATATGTGTTTCATTTCTTGCTCTTCCTCTTCCCCTTCTGGTACCCCTATAATTCGGATGTTGGAACGTTTAAAGATGTCCTGGAGGTCCCTAAGCTTCTCCTCACTTTTTTGAATTCTTGTTTCTTCATTCTTTTCTGTTTGGTTGTTCCTTTCTTCCTTCTGGTCCACTCCATTGATTTGAGTCCCAGTTTTCTTCCCCTCACTATTGTTTCCCTGTGCGTTTTCCTTCATTTCTCTTATGGTAGCCTGCATTTGTTCATGTAATTTCTGACCAAAGTCAACCAATTCTGTGAGCATCCTGATCACCAGTGCTTTGAACTGTGCATCTGATAGTTCGGCTATCTCTTGGTCACTTAAAAAAATTGGTTCTGGGGCTTTCAATTCTGTTTGAGCCATCTTTTTTATTCTTTGTTTTCCTTTGGTCTGGTTGCAGGTGTTATGGATGGGCGGTGGAGCCTTAGGTGTTCACCAGGGCGGGGCACCCCAGTCGCTGGGTTGTGACGTTGTGTGTGGGGGCAGGGTCTGAGAGGGAACAATGGCGCCTGCTCCGCTCTCTAGTCCCCCTGCTGCCTCTCCCAAGCAAACTGGGCCCCCCCTGGTGCTAGCTCTGGGGCGGGTGGGCCTGTGCACTTTCTCAGACTCTGTGGGTCTCCCCGAGGAGCCTCCTGCGAGGCTGAGAGAATCTCCCGGCCTCAGCTCCCACAGGTGTTTTCAGTCGGTGCTCTTAGGCTTTGTTTCCCCGTGGTGCTGGGGCCCTGGGTTGCGCGGTCTGTGTTCCTGGCCATTTTCGCTTAGTTTGCCCACGAACGTGTAGCCTCGGCCAGCCAGCCGCCTTGCGCGCCTCACTGGGTCTGCTCGTTGCCTCCCGCGCCCAGGGTCCACCACCGGGTCCGTCAGCCGCCCCTGCGCTTCTGGGGTCCGCCAAATGCCGTCTGTGCCCTGCGCGCCCGCGTCTGCCAGCCCACCGCTCTTTCCTGCCGGGACCTCTCACCCCTCTCCGTAGGCCTCCGACTCCACCCCTCCTTACCGGTCTGGTTGTACCATAGTCAGACTTCCATTCGGTTCAATTCTTTCTGTTCTGGTTGTTTCTTGTTTCTCAATTTTTGTTGTCCTTAGTTTTGGTTGCGCGAGGAGGCACACTGCGACCACCTATGCCTCCATCTTGGCCAGAAGCTCAAAACTCTTCTGTTTATAATGCTTTTAAATTTGTCAACAATTCAATTTTTAATGCTATATTTCAAAGTTTATTACAAAGACATAAAAACATCTTTCTTATAAAAAAACAAAGAGAAATTAATTATCTGTTTGAAGCTTGATTAGTCAGTCTTTGCTCTCCACTCCTCCATCCAAAGACACGTTTGTGTGCCCTAACAAAAATGCGCTCAAGTGAGGAACAGACGGAGAGAGAAAAGAAGGAAAAGGAGAAAGATGTTTTAGAATTTGCTTTTTCTTTCTTCTGAGTTGGGCACTTGTAGCATCAGCATTAGACACTATACATACAGCATCATGACTCTTTGGCCGCTGTACATAGGGGACAACATTTATTTGCTAACAAACAAAACCTATTAAACAAGGTTATGAATAAAACTTCTGTTAAAGAAAGTTATGGAACAAAAGTAGACAATAAACTTGTAGATTACTTTTCATCGTTTCATTCTTTTTACCCCAAAACAAGATGGTTCAATTTATGTTTTTTCAGTTTTACAATGGTATAAAAGCAATATGTATTCAGTAGAAACCATATTTCAAATTGTGAATTTTGATCTGTTCCCAGGCTAGTGATATGCAGTAAGATACTCTCTTATGATGCTGGGCAGACAGCCACCACTCCCAGTCAGCCACGTGGTCATGAGAGTGAACGTATTCTCCACAGTGTACTGTGTGGCCAGTGTTTTGGAAATACTGTGTTTGGAGCTCACTTAAGGTACACTAGGCTAGGTTAGATGTATAAAATATCATTTTCCATTTGTGATATTTTCAACTTATGGTGGGTTTACAGGGATGTCCCGTTAAGTCAAGGTGGATCTTTAGTGTAATATAAGACAAAATTATATGTGGTCTTTGCTCCTGGTTCCTGGCATAAGCTTATAATACCCAGAGTATCTTGAGTAAAAGATATGTCTTTTGTTATTCAAAACAAATCTGGTTAGGATATTTATAAGTGTATGCTAATGAAGTGACTCATGGTAGGTCCCTAGGTAACTTCAAGGTGAGGGCTGGTCACCAGAAAGACCAAGTCTGTCATTTAGAGGGTTAGATCTGATGAAACCTGAGGGCAGGGTGGCCCGTGGGAACCTCCAAAATTGCAGTTCACTGAGCATATGTGCCTGGAGACTCCACTTGTAGCTGGTGTCTACAGTGGGGGCAGTCTTGTGGGACTGACCTTTAAACTTATGGGATCTGATGCTAGTTTCAGGTAGACAGTGTCAGAATTGAATTAAATTGCTGACATCCAGGTGCAGTCAGAGAATTGACTCTTGGTATGGAGATACTACACAACAGGAAAAAAAATACAGTAGAAGAAATCTTTTATTTCCCTGAACCATCTGAGAGTAATTTATGGAGTGTTTCTACCAACAATGCCATTTGCTGCATAACTACAATGTAATCAACAAAATCAGAAAATTAATAATTGATACATACTACCATTTAATCCTCAGGCCCCATTCAAGTTTCTCCAAAAGTTCCAATATTATGCTTTGTAGTAAAAAGATCCAGTCTAGAATTACATGTTACACTTCACAGTTGTGTCTTTTAAACTTTTTTGATCTGAAACAGTTCTTCAGTCTTTCTTGGACTTTTATGACCTTTATACTTTAAGCAGTTATTTTATAAAATGTCCCTTAATTTGGGCTTGTTTGTCAGATAATTCCTCATGGTCAGATTCAAGTTATGCATCTTTGGCAAGAATCTCATGGAAGTCATAGTGTGTTGTTCTTACTGCATTTGATCAGATGGCACCGGACTCAGGTTTGTTCAATTACTAGTAATGTCAACCATGATTACTTGATTAAGGTGGTGCTTTAAGCGTCAGGCTTCTCCACTGTAACTTAGTTTTTTCCCTTTGTAATTAATAAGCATTTTGTGAGACAGGTACTTTGAGACCATACTAATATCCTAATCAAAATTTAAATTTAATCACTTATTTTCATTTTTCCCCTTTTCAATTTAAGCATTTTGTGGAGAGGGAGTTTAAGACCATATAAATATCCTATTCCTTATCAGAATCAAGTAGACTCCTTTTTAAATTTAGATCAGTATGGACCTAGTGGTCTCTATTTGTTACTATCATTATTCGCTTTGATGCCTACAGTGCCCTAAATTTGGCCAGTAGAAGCCCCTTTAAGTAGGTTTCTCTGTCCCATTTGACATATCCTTACTTTCTGACACAATAAGGTATGTCAGAGTCATCTGGTCCACTCCCTCTGCCAGCCTTGGGATTAGGCACTTCACAGAATTCTGGTTTGTGTTAGTGAGAGAAGTCAGCTGGTTCTACAGGCAGGCAGATATGTTCTCCCAAAATCACTGTACTGCAGAGTCGCTCAATATAAACTGCACGGCTTGTGGGCAGAGTGGGATCAGGAGCACAAAGCCTTCATGAGGGTGCATTAAAAAAAGGACCTAATGGAAATAGTGTCATGCATGTTAAGTGGCTAAGAAACACATAAAATCAGGGAAAATGTATACCAGATGTGGATGGGTGTGACACAGAACACAAGGGGGGAAATGAGGTAGCTGTTAAATGGTTGAGGTGTGAACACGCGTGCATTTGTGCATTTCTACACGGCTCGGTTCAGGTGTGTGTAGTATTCTCAGTTCATCCAGTGTTTCTCAAGGGCAAAACCACAGATAAATAAACGCAAAGTTCACACTGTGTTCCACCTGTGCCCTAATATATTAATTGTCTGGGAACAAACTCATGTTTTCAAAACAAGTGTTGCAGCAGGACTACTTATATTTAGAAACTAACATCTGGACACTCTGTGCGCATTCATTCCCAGGCCCTCTCAGTTGACAGAGCTAAGGCATATATGTATGTACACCCACATACCATGTCTATCTATCTATATATGTTAAAAACCATGAGTCCATTCTAATTTCTCCAATGCCAACCCAACACCACAGGGTTCGTTCTAGCTTTATCTTTCTCCATAGCTACAATTTCCTTCCCTAAAGATTAGAAACCTGGTTCCTATTACCTTCCACACACTTACTTGTCTGCAGTGAGCCACTCCCACCCACACAGGTGTCCTACTCATCCCATTCAGGCGCCAATACCACGCACAGGCTTTTGGAATAGATTATTGGTGGCAGGGGACTGGTGCATGGAGGGGCCTGAGGGAATAAGAGAAAACAAAAGACTTTAAAGAAAGGAGACCTGAAAAATTTTGAGGGAGGAAAGACACTCACTCTTATAAAGTTATTATTAAATATTTTTCTGTAACATAAATCAGTGTATCCTTTAAAGAGCTTTATATTGTGGAAAATTTCAAACATACACAAAACTAGAGAAGACAGTATAATGAACTCATATACATAGCTATCAATTAGCAGGGATATGACAAAGAGATTAGATACAGACAAGGAAACAAATAGTCAAAATAAATACTAACTTTTCCATAAGAGTAATTTATATAGTGTAAGCATACCAGGACCCTGCTCTTAGGAGCTCTTATTCTGTAAGAAGGATAAATGAATTAAGATACTTTCAGATTGCTATCATGGCTGTGAAGACAGCGAAACTGGGTCATATGATAGTGTAACAAGGGCATGAAGAGTGACTTCAGAATGGGTGGTCAACGAACACCTCTCTGAAGAAGTGACATTTGAGTTGAGACCTGAATGACAAGAAAAAGCTAGCCTTGCAAAGATGGGAGGACAAAGGAAATACAAAATATAAAGGCTCTAAAGAAAACGACATATTCGAGGACAGACAGGTTTCAGTGGTGGAGACAGTACTGTTAAAACAACTATAGGAACAATACCTGTAAAAGCTGAGGAAATAAAAGTGCAAGTTAAAATACACATTCAACCCTTTGTTAACCACGTATATAAATGTATGTTTAGCACTGTATTAGGACTATACTAAAAACAGAAGACATTTCTTTCTCTCAACCAAAATACAGTATGTTGATGATATACACATATGTCAAACTGATAACATTACAAGACGATACGTAACTGGATGATGAAATGAATATATTACTACAAAAAAACTCGTCTTCCTCTTGGCTTATTTCTTACTAATTCAACTGAAATGACAGCTCTAACATTTTCAGCACTGCCTCTTTAAAGATTATTACATTAACAGATACTTCCTAATTGCTCTGCTTTTTTCCAGAAGAGAGTCAACCATGATTTGTTGAGTGTCCACCATACGCTAGGTCCTGCACACAGCAATCCTGAACTGTCACAACTCAATACCATTCCATACAGAACAAAGTTAGGCTCAACATAATTTGCCAAAAGTCAATTAAGTAGCAGGATTCCACTGCTGCTAAGACAATGTTTTTTTCTACATAATGTTGCCTAAACTACCTTCTGCTTTTGTTTTATAAACCATTAAAAGCAACTTTTAGATACCTGATATTTACTATATGGAAATATTTCTATCAACTTCTACGGCTTAATGTTTCAATATCAAATTGGAGAATTAAGTTTTACTTCGATGATTCATTTTGCCTACCTAAAATCACTGTCACTAACGTTACCTTTGTATTTTCAGTGCTCTTTAAAAGTACACTAATACTGTCTGTGATGGTCTAGTAACAAGCCAGATCTGTGTTATAGTTCTTTTTTAAAAAGTAACTAAGTGTTTAATTGCACTGCATAATCAATACATTTTAGAAGGACAGCCTACAGAAGAGCATTATTCATCTGGGATCTGTTAAATCAAAATGTTAATCCTCAGTTAAAATTACAGTTAATCAAAGCTCTTCAGTACAATCAAGTTGTTTAACCATGGTGCACAGTTGAGCAATGCAGAAATCCGTAAAAATCTCCAAAGAAAAATGATACAAATAGCTACAGAAAGAAGATAAAAATCAGAAAAATTTCAGATGCCAAAAATGAAGCATAGTAAGACCTTTGGTAAGAAGTTGCTATTGGTAAAGGTCTCAGAAAACGCAAAGATAAGAATAGGGAGATACCAAGATCGTCTAATATTTTATGGTAAACTTTCCTATCCAAATAATTTTAATTACTCATTATCTACAATCAAATGATACCAAAGAGAATGAACAAATTTCACCATACAATTCCAAAAAAAGAATAAATATTCCTTTTTAAAATGTAGTCCTCTATGCTAACTACTATCCTTTATTTTGCCACATGTCTTGTATTCTTTTTATAACCGAAGTTCCTTTTCCCACCCATTGCATCTTCTGCCAGGCATGGTTAGCATTCAAGTCTGCAAGTAAATGTTAATTAGCTTCAATCTTATTTTCACTCATACTCATAGTATCTCCTTTCTCTTTTTTCCATTACTAAGTGTCATAGATGATGCTATCATTACATTGCTTTCTGTATTTATAAGGGTCCAAGCTCATATCCCCAGACTTATGGGCGACATATTTATTCCCCTTAGACATTAACTCTTCCTTTCTCCTTCCTCCTTGATGGAAACAATTTTCAACAGTCTATATGAAAGATGAGCTCACTATCCCTTACACACTTAAAATTACAGACATGCTGGTGAGATTTATTTTAATGATTATTGCTATCTGCACTTTCTATTCCACAGGACAGAGGGTCTGCCATGCAAACTGAACTATTGGTTCACTGAAATTATTCTAACTCTGAAAGTGACCTCTATCTAATTTTCCAGGAAATATATAAAACAGTAATGCACTGTGACAACAATAATATTATAGAAGAACACACAGAAAATTTTAAAATGCTATCAGCAGCTTTTACCTCCCTTTTATTGCTATTTAATTTATAAAACTAATGTTAATGCTCACAAAGTAAACCCCCTAACATAACTGTCCTAAATGTTTAAGCAGCAGCAGGTAAAAGATCCAGCATAAAAGAAGCTTAAAATAGATGACTTCAGTTTTCTATAAAAATTAGAAACATCCATTTTCTAATACATTCATTCCAAGCATTATTTATTAGGTACTGATGTGAAACTCATACTTTGAATGGCTGGCCTTCTTAGAAAAGCCATACTAAAGAATTCCTCTATTTACTGATTGCAAGGAAATTGATCATTATGATCTCCAATTAAGAAAGTTGCTAATGATTAGACAAAAGATACATAAATAAAATATGCCTTATAGCTTGCCACTTAACAATTATAAAAATATAAAGCATATGCACCAGAAATGAAAAACAAAACAAAACTGTTTTAATTCACAGACAATATAATGTGTGTGTACCATAGCCTCAAAAAGTAATAAAAGCACTGGTAGAACTACTACATGAACTTAACCAGGTTTCCAATAAGGACAATATACAAAATTCAATTGTATTTCTATACACTAGCAACAAATAATTAGAAAAAGAAATTGAAAATCATTATCACCTATGACTGTCATCACAAATATAAAATACTTAGAGATAAATATGGCAAAGTATGTACAAGATCTGTACCTTTTTAAAAATATGGAAAACCAAAACTACATGGAAAAATGTTGCAAAGACAAAGTAAACAAGACCTAAATGAATGGAGAAATATATCATGTTCATGGTTTACAATACTTAACAATGTTAATGCCAATTCTCACCAAAATAAGCTACAGATTTAATGTCACCCAAATCAAAATCTCAGCAGACTTTTTTTTCTTTTTGCCAAACTTGAGAAGTACATTTTAGGATTTATTTGGAACTGCAAAAACCCTAGAATAGCCAAATAATTTTGAAAATGAACAAAATTATATAATTTTGAACATTCATACTGTCCAATTTCAAGATTTACTATGAAGCTATAGCAGCGTTTTCAAACTTTTTTCATCTCATGGCACACAAAATAATTACTCAAATTTTACAGCACACCAAAAAAATATATTTTTTGTGGATCTGTCAGAAAAACAATAGGTTTAATTTTGATTCATTCACACTAAACAGCTATTGTTGCGTTGGCTGTTGTCATTTTTTAAATTTGACAATCTGAGGGAAAAGAGGCCAGTGCCCCTGACCAAATAGTCAGGAATTGCATGTTTTAAAAATTCTCAGGGCGTACTGGTTAGTAATGAAAATAGGTGTTAGGGTGTAAAAAAGAGAGCCCAGAAACAGACCCACAAGTGTATGGTGGTCACTTGGTTTCCTACAAAGATGCCAAAATAATTCAATCATTCCTTTATATATTTTCAAACACTTGTGAGGAGGAAACACTATTAGCGCATGTTATTCTTTTGGAAATAGTGGGATTAAAACGTGTAAAGGCTTGCTTCTCCCTGATTAGTAATACTACATCCACACAGAAAGGTATCTCAGTGTTTCATCTTCGCCATGCTCAGCAATTTATTCTCCTCCTGTGGGAGCTGGAAAGCAATCAGCTATGCGCTACAGGAATACGGCCGCTTCTCTTTTATTTAAACAAGATGGAGATAAATTAGTAGTGAGAAGAGTGACTAACTCCTAGTATATCTCCTAAATGTGTAGGGAAATAAAGAAGTCAAATAGAAGCTTTAAAAAATGTCTTATTTCAAATTAAAATTAGAAAGAAAAACCACCATAATAATGGAAAAACGTAATGTTGTCAAAGAATCCGCAATGTAGCTTTGTAGTGACTGAAAATGAAAATCAGCCCATAACTGGGCCCAGTGTTAAAATGCTTTTTATCAAATCATGTTCTTATTTACATTGTAAGGTGGGCAATGGACAAAAAAGAAGGAAATTAAAACCAAAATTTAAATTACTGCCATTTCTAGGAAAATAATTTTTAAGAAAATGTTGATAATTGCTATGGTTCAGTTACTTTTCAATATTCAATAATATATTATTTAAGCACCTAGTGTCCCTCTTTGAAATACAATGAAGTATTATGTACTTAGGCCCAAAAAGTCCCAGCATATGAAATTCAAAAGAAAACCATACTCCCTCATCCCTTCATTTGTTCTTTTAACTAAGGTAGTTTTAATACTGATGCAAGTTGTAATATTGGAGGATATAACAGCCTTGAAGTTAAAGCCAGTGTTACGAGTTTCTTTCACCAACCGTGATACCATTACATGCGACAGGTATTTGATTCTGTTTGAAAGGCCCAAGGGGAGACAAGGGTAGGGAGCAGCATTTAATGAGTGCCTGTCCCGCGCTGGGCACACCGATGCGCTAGTAAATGTTTTAACAATCGGCTCCTGGTATGTATGTGTATGGATGAAGTATGTATGTGTTTATTATAAATTCTGCTGATACAAAGAATGTATGGGACACAACTTTTTAAAATAAGATTTTATTTACTTATTTATTTTCAGAGAGAGGGGAAGGGGAAGAGAGAGGGAGAAAAACAATGTGTAAGAGAAACATCGATGAACTGCCTCATACACACAACCAGGGACCAAACCTATAACCCAGGCATGTGTCCTTGACCGAGAATCAAATCAGCAACCCTTCGCTTTGTGGGATGATGCTCAAGCAACTGAGTCACACCAATCTGGGTGTCATTTTTTAAAAGTGTAATAAAATATACAATGCTCTTTATTATAAATTTCATAAACCAAATAGATTCTCACAGAATGTTCTTATTGATTCTGCCGAAGTCACAAGAAGCCAACCTAGGGTTGCAACTGATAAATGAGGATAATTCTAACCTTTATATTGTTTGATATTTTCATTGACATTACAAAATAGAGAAAAGTGAAACAACAAAGGTGTGTGTCATAACGTCACCTGTTCATCAGTGACATGAGCAACTTCTCTGCTGAATCAGATAATAGTTTAAAATAGTTCCTCCATGTTTTTGTGCTATTCACAGTAACACAACAGACATAACAAACTTTCAAGTTTAATCTGCTTTACTGGCACTTTCCTAAACCAAGTAAATCAATAAAACAATAAATCAAGCTCTGGTTTGTAGTATTTACCAATTTCCTTGGTGTAAATACTACCACCACAGACTACAGGTTACCAATGAATGCGATGGCACTGAACCCAGAAGTGGTAAGAGACATGCAACAGCACATCATTACACAGTATTTCACTGTATAGATATAATAGACATAAATAATAGTACAATGTAGCAAAATAGGAAGTGATGGGTTTCGGGGTATGACTGACTAAATTTGTGCTCTGTCACATCAAATTATCAAGGATCTAATTTACACAAAACTTTAATATTAAAATTCATATGAGGATGTTTTTCTTTGCAGATGTTTTCAAGGGAAACCTGTTTTTGTTATATCCTCTTGAATTCAAAGAACAGATACTCTAATCACTTCAAATAAGACAAGTTTTGCCACATAGACATAAGAGTTTGACTGAAAAGTTAGGGACCCATCCGCATAAATCTTGACGGAGGCGCGCCTCACAGAACTGGAAAGCCATGACAACTGAGAGACTGTCTGTCTGTGTATGTGTGCTCTGTTTATTCTCTACGGACATTTACATTATCTCATTTTCTCCTGCCTTATAGAGTTCAATTAAAAATCAGAATACTGCCCTGCCTGGTATGGCTTTTTTTGCTTCACAGCACCAGACTGTGAAGCAAAAGGTTGCTGGTTCAAGTCCCAGTCAGGGCACAGGCCTGGGTTTTGGGCCGGGTCCCCAGCGGGGGATGTGTGAGAGGCAACCACACACTGATGTTTCTCTCCCTCTGCTTCTCCCTTCCTTCCCCTCTCTCTATAAATAAATAAATATAATTTTTTAAAAGAAGAAGGAAAAAAAGAAATGAGAGATGCAAATTACTCTTAGAACTAAAAAAAAAAAAAAATTGGAATATTTCTGTAAGGCTCCACATTTAATTAGTAATAAAGTCTTCTCTATTAACTTATTTTTTAAAACTTCACTAGTCCAAATTCTAGGTAGTTTACGATCTCTCTCTTTTTTTAATCTTCACCTGAGGACATGCTTATTGACATTAGAGACAGGGGAAGAATGGGGGGGAGAGAGAAAGAGAAACATCGATTGGTTATCTCTCACATGTGCCCCAACTGGGGACCAAACCCACAACCCAGGCATATGCCCAGACCAAGAATCAAACCCGCAATCTTTCAGTCTATGGGATGACACTCTAACCAACTGAGCCACATGGACGGGGGCTCAATGAATATATCTTGGGTGCAAAATAATAGGTATTAAAGAAACAATAGCACCTATATTTAAGAACCTTAAAATCTAACAAGGCAAATTACAAATGAAATAATGCATTCATCTGTGAAATTTTATGACCTAAAAAGTACAAATAAATAATTTATCATCAAATGAACAGGTAAGAACTTTGAACATAAGTATCTTAAAATCAGTCTCTATTTTTCCCCATATAACTCTTAATTAACATCTTCTAAAATCCAGTGCATATTCTGATGGCCAGTAAATAAATAAACAGATAAAAAGCTGTTTACAGGCAACTGTAATAATACCATAAGGCTAAACTGTTAGCACTGCTAGCATTCTTTTTTAAAGAAGTATATCAATTTCTAAGTTTTGGATTTGGGCAACGAAATTATATAACATTCAGTTTTCTTGATAAGAAACACTAAATCAGTTGTGAAGAAGTTATTGCAAATATTAAATAAGCATGAATTAATTACTAATGATTAAGGATAAAAGACTATTTGTCATAAAAACAACACAATTATTACTTTAATTTGAAATGTCAACCATAAAAATCGTAAAACTGATTTCAACTGTTCTACATAAAACATGTATTTTAAAGCTAGTTAGATAGATGGGCATATACAGAACAATAAACTTTTAATAATCCCTGTACTCATGTCCCTCACCCAAAAAAGATACTCTTTCAGAGGCTTATAAAGATACCCAAGCAAATGTATTAAAGAACAGCTCAGTTCTAGCAAGATCTTTGTTTGTTTACAAAAGGGGACAGTTTTGAAAATGCCTTAAATCAAGCAATCAAGGTTTTGGTTTTGATTAAGATGTAGTAAGCACACACCATCTGTCTCTCCCACTGAATTCATCTATAAAAAATAAACAGAATGTATACAGCAGTTATGTGTGGGCTCTCAAAAGTAAACAGGAGTACACTCTCCTTCCCTGGAGCATGCCTGTGCCTTTCCCCTCCCCTAATTCTCCCCCCAGGAGCTACCTTTACCTTCCTCTCTCCCGACTTCCAAGGACCCTACTTTTGCTCCTGTAGCTTGTTTACTAAGCCCATTTTTCCTATGGATCACTTCTTCTACCTCTGTGACTTCCTAAATAAACTTTCTTTCATGAAAAAAAAGTAAAAGTAAACAGGAGCACACAGATTGAGGAAAAAGATCAGAATCTGAAGTACCAGTTCACCCAAGGTCACTAACAGTGAACGAAAAGATGACCATACAGACTGGGAGAAAATATTTTCAAGTCACATTATCAACAAAGGACTTATATCCAGAATATGTAAGGAACTCCCAAAACTCCACAGTAAGAACAGAGACAACCCAACTACAAAATGGACCAAAACTACAAAATAGAGATGACAAATCACACACGAAAAGACATTCAATACCTTTAGCCGCTAGAGAAAAGCAAAGTTTAAAACCGCAGTGATGAAAATGTTCTACACTTAAGATTGTGGTGATGGCTGCACAAAGCTGTAAATGTACTAAAAACCTCTAAATTGTGTATCTCAAATGAGTAATTTTTATGTTAGGTAAATTGTAATAGAGACGCTAAAACATAAAACTACAATAAGATACCATTTACACAAACATTAGCATGGCTAAAACGAAAAATACTAACAATATCAGGTGTTGGTAAGGATGCAGAACAACTAAAACTCACATTGCTGGCCAGAATGCACAAAGGGGTAGCTGCTCTGGAACCAGTTTGGCAGTTTCTCACAGAGTAAAACAGACTTACCAAATGACCTAGCAATCCCACTCCTAGGTATCTAGACAAAAATTTACATTTCCACAAAAAACTGTACACAAATGTTTAAGGCAGCCTTTTTTACAATCTCCAAAAACTGGAAACAACCCAAAATTCCTCTCGTTCTCTAGCAGGTAAATGAAAACAAACTGTACTATATCCATACAATGGAATAGTACTCTGCAATAAAAAGGAATGAATTATTGATCCACGCAAGCAAGCAACAACCTGTGTGAATGTCAAAGGAATTACGCTGATGGAAGGATCCACTATCAAAAAGTTATATACTGTAGCCCTGGCCAGCGTGGCTCAGATGGTTGTTGGGCTTCGTCCTACAAAGCAAAAGACTGCCACTTTGATTTCCACTCAGGGCACACGCCTGAGTTGTGGGCCTGGTCCCCAGTTGGGGCGCATGAGAAAGGCAGTGAATAGATGTTTTTCTCTCACATAAATGTTTCTCTTTCTCTCTTTCTCCCTACCGTCCCCTCTCTGTAAGTAAATAAAATATTTTTTAAGTTATATACTATACTATTACATTTATATGACATTCTCAAAAAGACAAAACTATTGCGATGGATTACTGGTTGACGGAGGTCACGTGTAGGAGGACAGTGAGACTAAAGGGACAGCTCAAGGAGATTTTGGGGATGACGGGACTGCTTCTGATTGTGGTGGTGATTACATGGACTCACACATGTGTTAAAATTAATAGAACTAAACAACCAAAACAAGTCAATCTTGCTGTATGTCACCTTGAAAAGTACAATTTAAAATGGCAAGCAATCAAATAACTATCAGTTTCTATTATCACTATTGTAAGAGGCCATTTCCCAGCAAACAGGAAAATGGAACAAAGAGGAAGAAAATAGTTTAAGCCAAATAATTTTTAAAGAAAATTCTGTATTAGGTAATATATAACTGAATTTTTCTCCAGCCTTACCAGCCTGTAGGTACATTAGTGATAAGTCCAAAGTTACTGTCTGCTGTGCTTATTTGCATAACGTCTCATATCCTTTTGGTCTCCATTTCCCACCCCAATCCCAGTTATTTACAGAAGGCCACGGAGGTCTCACAAGTGTCTTATGTTCTCCATATCCTGCCCCTATTTTGTTGATGTCTGATTCTCATCAAATCACTTAAGGGGAGGGCTTCAGTACTGCTAATGCTGACCTTCCAAAGCTGTAAATCCTTAAAAGGTTCCTTTAGTCCTCATATATAAGGAACAGGATACCTTCCTGCAGAGATGAGGAGAATACCTTCCTGTAATTATTTCAGGTTCCTTGAAAGTGCCACAATTTCAACTCTAGACCTTGGTATGTGTTGATTCTTCAACTTGAAAAACTTCCCCCTCCCTTTTTCCTAACTAATCCAACCTCTAAGTGTCAGCTAAAACATTCATAACTCAAGGCAATACTCTCTGACCCTCCCAGATGATGTTAGATTTCCTTGTCATATTCTTCCACAGCACTATTTCCTCCTCACATTTACCACATATTTCTACTTACTTGTTCAAAATCACTGCTAGGTTACAGACCCCACGAGGACAGGGCAAGGCCAGTGTCTATTCTGTTCGCTGCCTCATCATACCCCTGTGTCCAGTTCACGTAGACACACACGGCTGGCTGCAAACAATGAGACTCGGCTGCCCTATCCCTGGAGGTGTAAAAACAAGGCTGTGTGACCATCTCAGTAATAGTGGAAAAGGGATTCATGCAAAGGCTGGGAGCTGAACCTATAGGAACTTCAAAATCCTCCGAAATATCTTGTCATAATGTGAGTTACAAAATTTCAAATAATTAGAATACAATGGAACATATGATAAAACTTCTGAACATAATTTATTCTTTACTATTTTATTTATAACTCAATTTTAAAAACTATAGTGCCTCAGAGTTATTAAGAGTTAAGATAATATAATTATATTGTAGATGGAGGCAAGTTAAAAGAATATCGGCTAACCAGCTCTCACCATTTGATCATTTAATAAAACATTGAATGACTATATACAAATCAAGTACTTCAAGTTTTAATGTAACACAGTATGAGTCACTAAATGCACTTAAAAGATGCTTCAAATAAAAGTTCTGAACGATTCTTAATTTAAAAATTAAAGGACCAAGCTCGATCTTGTCCTCCCCATTGAACTGACAGATGTTGCCTGTTTTTGTTTGGAATACATGTCATTTCATGGAATTAATTCAGCTAATATTTTCTTTCTTAGGAAATCTGGTGTTAATTGGAAATCAATTTTTCTTAAGTATAAACAAGTTAAATGTCTAGAGAGAGCCATAATGCAATACCCAAATCTGTTTAAAAACATCTGAAAAGACATTATTCGATCAGACAGTCTTCAAATAGACTTGGACTATTAAACACCGAACAGTCACACTCTGTTTGACAATATGTATTTTGGAATTTAAATGTGCTTTTCAACAGGCATTATTCACCAAACCACAATAAAAACACATTAAAGATCAATTCTCTCTCAAGGGAACTAAATCGCATCTCTGTTATTCCTCACTGGCTCATTATAGACCAGGATCTCAGAATCCTTAACTAATTACATCTGCAAAGACCCTATTTCCAAATAAGGTCACATTCTGACATTAATCTTCTTCTACTCCAATGTCCCCTCTAATATAGAGAGGCAGTGCTGATTAAATAAAACCTTAATTTTTGCCACAGACACCAATGACATCCTTGTTGCTACTAAGGCAACAAGGAGAAAACTCAGGTTAAATATGACCTAACATAGAATTTTCTAAAAAATGATTTGACTGAAAATTATTTTCGGTCCTCATCTTTTGAGGTCTCTCCTCTAATACTGACTCAGTTCATGAGCTGAACGTACAGTTCGCCCTCCCCCTCCCCCTTGGTTTCCAAGGCACTAATCTCCGAAGGTACATTCTCCCGACTGAAGTCTACCGTCTCTATGACAGGGACACCAAAATCGTCATCGCTGGCCCGTATCACTGCTTGCTGAACTCCAGACTTACACTACTCCCCGAACGTTTGTCAGACGCTGTCCCACAAACACCTTACCCTCAACACATCCCAAACTGAATTTAGCAACTTGGAAGTGCAGTGGTCAGGAACAAAGACTTTGGAATTAAGACTAGCTGTGTTGAAATCCTGGCCCCTGCCTCTTCCTTATTAAACATCTGACCCTGGAAAAGATACTCCAATCTTTGACTGTTTCTCTCACCCGTAAAACAGGAGTAACAATTTTAACTACCCTACACTTATAGGTTATAGTTTATAATAGTGACAAAAATTAAGGTCTGAAATGGTTAATCCTTGTTTCACTATCAAGATTCATTCTATGTTGAAATGTGAGTTTCGTGGTAATGGATTTGTGGGTCTAAAAAAACTGCAGCATTTCTTTGAATCAAAGATGTATTTTCCATACCACCATTTTTTAACCACATTTCTGTATCAATGATGTGTACATTTTATATTTTTTCTCACAAGCTATATTAAATTGATGATAACTGGGAAAATATTAAGATAGATATTGACTCTCAACATAATGATTAATTCATCAACTAAATAATAGAGTCTTTATTTGGCATTTAGAATATCAAGTGGTGTTTATTCTACCTAAGTGCTATTTATTTCTCTAGTCATCACTGAACTTCAACTGTAGCAGCTTGTGTAACAGAAACCATATTTATTTAAGTTCCTTAAAGTGAATCTGTGGTTTAATGATCAATTTCTTACTCAAGATTTGGCCCATCACAGCCCCCAACCCCCACAAGCCCTCTCTTACCCTTCAACAAGGCAAGCCATGTTGTGACTTTCATGAGTCCCATGCATTATCTCCATTTTTAAAAATATTGAAAACTGTATTTTACAATTGCATTAATATAAAGATGAATATAATCCAGGTCAGATTCATTATTTATTTATTACTTTACACTCATTTCTCTTCTGATTTAAGAAGAAAATAAAATCAAAACAGATTTTGTGAGCTTCTAAGAGAATCATGGACCCTAGGAACAGTGCGCACAGTACCGAACGGGTAAGTCAGCCCTGCTCCCAGCACCTGCTGAAAAGTCAACTCTTCCAGACATTCTTTGACTTCTTTTCAAACTTGCATCAAGCAGAACGTTACCTTCTTACTCTCACAACACTTGGTTCTTTTTTCTCTTACAATATTTATATCATTGAATTAGACCATAGCTTCCTCATTTTTTTTGACCACCCCTCCTCACCTCTAGGATTTGGTATACAATTCTGTTTTTTCATTAAACCAAGTGTTAACATATTTAGTAGAGAAATCCACTCTTCTTTTCCCCATCTTTGTTTGTAGAAGGATGGGTCAAATAGGAACTACAAGAACAGGAAAAGCTGATGAGCACTAATCGTCACACACAATATCCAGATTTAAAGAGGTTTCTAACCATGGGATACAGATCATGAAACAGCCAAATGTCTCAAGAGGGCAAGCTAACTATTTCTCCTAGTAGTTGAAGTATCTGGATGATTCTACAACAACGTGTCAATTCAATATCATAAAGAACAGAGAAACCTGAAGATGACTTTGGATGACCAGTGCTTAGTGGATATAGAACAAAGAGGAGATTACAGGAGGAGATGAAGGAAAAAAAGAAAGACTATTCTACTCTCAGTATCTTTCTGAATGGTACTATTTTGTATCATCTAGTCTCTAAGCAGATAGGAATAAATATTCAAGAGGCAAGGGCTCTCAAAAAGGAGTAAAATGAAGGTAATTCCTGCCTACTACAAGGAAGAAGTAAAAGCAGGTCCTTATATGAACTTCTCTTCACTAGAGAAGCAGTTATCATATATATTGACAGAAAGAATTTCATTTGATGCTTTTTGTGGCAAAATGGCCCTACTACAAAAAGGGGGGCTTACATAATTAATATAACAATGATTTTAGAGCTGAACAATATGTGCACATGCTAAACTTCACAAGTGTCTTTAAGTTGTCAACTATTTCTTATGCAGTATTACCAACAGTTACTTTCTGACTTTACCATAATTTTAAAATTTTATAATATGGAAAGCTTCAATAATTTATGAACACTTTTGTTACCAGTAGTCAGTCTGTCTGGAATGCCAGGGAGGCCCCCCCAGTGGCCAAGATGGAGGGAGAGGGAAGTTCTTACACTGAGCAGGCAGAAAGCTAGAAATATCAATGGATAGAGACTGAGCACACAGAAGGATGACAAGATAACTGGACAGGAAAAAGCCCTACCTGCTGCCAGTACCAGACTGGGGACAGGACCAGGGGAAGGCAGGCACATGTGCCACGAAAGCCCACATGGTAGAGGAGGAGGTTCTGGACCAAAGAGGCCTGTCAGTCTAGCCTGGGGAAAGAAGGAGAAAGTTGGGAGGTGGGCCCACCAAAAGTATATAAAACTTTGGGAAGTTGACTGGTCATTTTAAGAAAGTACCTGCTCTGTCCCACACCCAAGCTAATATAATTCCAGGGTGACGAATAAAGGTTTTCCCCCCTCTGGCTCATGACCTGCACTAGCACAGTGCACTACATGGGTCACTGCTAAGGGCAGCCACATGGCCCAGAGCCTCCAGGAGGAAGCCTCTCTCTCTCTTGCCCACCTGGTGATGCACTTGCCAGTGCATTCAAGCCCTCTCTCCTGGGAGTACATGACCTTGCAGCCCTCGCAGCCACATGGCCCATGGCAGAGCAGGCTCCAGAAGGGAGTCTGAATTGAACAACAGCTAGGAACAAGCTGAGTTACCTGGATGGGGACTATGACTGCTTAGCAGCCACCTGCGGGCTCTAAAAGACTATAGTTTAAAATGGAGCAGGAACTCTGAACACTGGCTTTTGTCTTGCTCTTACTGAGGATGGCTGGACTTTCTGCTTGGCAGAAAGAGGTGAAGGACTTTGAGATGGGACTCTGACATTCTCCCAGATTGCACAGCACCTGAATAAAAACCTCTCTCCTCTTTGCACGAGCATCTGCCTCAAGAGTTTGGCTTTTGTGGCAACAGGCAGCCTAACCACCTTTTTTTGTTTGGTTACACTTCAAGTTCACACTGGGTCCAACTCCCTATAAAACTCCTGTTAAATAAAAAGCAGAAATTGGGAATGGAAGGATATGTTTATAATTTCTATGCTCTTTAAGAAGATACGGAACAGGCTTTAAAATTTTTCAGTGACAAAGTTATATGGTTTACCAGTAACTAACATTTCCAAATTGTGGAAAATTCCTAGTATATAAAGGACACATTCTGTGTTAAAAAGGAAATGTTCTCCATTCACCCAACATAATTATTTTAGTCTTTTAAATACAAAGAGTGATGATAAAAGAAAATGTATTCATATTAAAGGTCTTGTGAAACACTGAGAATTCCACTGATCTGTGTAAACACACCACCTGTCCAAAACACACTAGCCTATAAATAATCATAGCTCTTCCCATCCCCAAAATGGAAACATCATATCAGGAGGAAAGCAAAGCAAGAGAGACAACTGTGTCAAGTTGAAAAACAGTCTGAACTCTATTTTGGGACCTGTGTTCTGATGGTCAAGCATTTAGCTTTCTTAGGCAGGATTTTTCAAAAGATCAGACAAACCTCAGCTTAATAACCATAAATTAACTTACCACTTAAAAACCAAATAAAATTACATTTTTGTTCAACTAAGTTACATTATACATCACATCTTACACCATAGGCCAATTTCTCAACTAATTTTGTAGTCTCATTTAGTCTTCTCTTAAAATGAGAGTTCTAAATAAAATTAAAATGTATAACGAAAGGTATAAATTAAAGTAACATTTTAAGTGCTTCTAGTTTAAGATTTAACTCTCTCCTTTAAACATTTGTGTTTAAATGCTCATTATGTATAACAAAAATCTAAACACTAAGACTGTGTCTGAGAAAAACACATTTTACCTATATTAAAACAATGACTTTCAAACTATGACCCACATAACCACTGGAAAAATGGATTCAATTCCTGCTCAAATCTAAGACAGGCACAAATTCTTTCCTTACCTCTATCAGAGACCCATTTTGATACCATTCCAAGCGACATTCCAGACCAATCACTAACAATTACCTAAATCTATTCTTAGTCTGTCGAACTTAACACTCCCAGACTCATGGGCTAAATGTTAACAAATGGTACCAAAAAGAAAAAAAGGAAAGATAAATAAATATATCTAAAACACTGCACTCTTACAACCTGGGTTTCTCTAGTGTCAGCAAAGAATGGAGAACTATCCTTTTAAATTTTAATGACATCTAACCACCACATGCTCTGATTTTAATCTCGTATCAACTCTACCCTTTAAACATCCCAATATGGATAGATTAACTGACTAAAGCACTGTAATGACACAACTCCTGAACAGAATAACATATATAGAATTTTATTTATTGGCTGGTACAAGAAAGGACAGTAATATTCTAACTCTGTCTTTATACTTTACAATGCATCAGAATCCCCTGAAGAGCCTGCTAAAACACAGATGGCGCAGGCCCTGTTCCCTGATTCGGTGTGTCTGAGCTGAGTCCAAAACTTCACTACATTTCTAACAAGTGCCTGGGTGGTACTGATGGTTTTGGTCCAGAAACCATATTACATCCAGAAACCACGGATCTAATAACGTCACACTATAATAGGCATTTTATGTCCTACACGTAAAATCATACCTCAGATTGCTCTAATTCATCAGTTTATAAATGTCACTTTGTGCCAACAGTTTTCAATCTTCTTTCATTGTATGGCAGGTAACTGCCATGGCCGATTTCCTGCAGGCTTTTCTAACAGACTTCTACCAAGAAAAAAAAGCTTCCAAAAGACCAAGGGGCTGTTACAACACCTACTGCTTTAAGACAATGGAAACTGAAAGTCTTCAGAAATTCTATCCTATGTCCCTATAAATTTTATTTGCCATTCCTCATTAATCAGGTTTATTCTCTAAGACAATATGCTTTGGTTTGATTTAGATAATCTAATAAACTCTATTACCATATTAAAAAGCAGCTCCTCTCCTGTCTCTTCTGCACTCTCTCTATCCTTCTGTCAGAACCACTTACCTTTTCACAAACCCTACTTTGGCTCTATTGATCTCTAAGAACTATGTTAGAGATGCTAAAATGTACCAATATTTATTAAAAATCTAATTCAAACATTTTAAGCCACCTGGCATATCTCTCCAGCCTGATCTTTCAGATTCCCTCACACCATCCCTGTTCCTCTGCAAGTCTATCTGCAAACTTCCTACTGGATTTCATTCTTGTCAACCGTACATAAAGCTCTATGCTCTCCCTCTTTCAATTAACATCACCATAAAAACCAGTTTGAACTAGATATTAATTCTGTTTTCTGTGATGACACTCAATTCACTCCAATCATTTTTGATCTACAAACATATACAGGCATGCTTTGGAGATATTGCAGGTTTGGTTCCACAATACCACAATAAAGCAAATATTGCAATAAAGCAAATCACAAATTTTTTATTTCTTGATGTATATAAAAGTTTTGTTTACACTATATCATAGTCTATTAAGTGTGCAATAGCATTATGCCTAAATAAATATTCCTTAATTAAAAAAATAAGTCATTGCTAAAAAATGCTAACCATCACTTGAACTTTTAGTGATTTGTAATCTTTTTGCTGTTGGAGGGTTTTGCCTTGATGTTGATGGCTGCTGACTAATCAGGATGGTGGTTGCTGAAGACTGGAGTGGCTGCTCTACGTCCTTAACATTAGACAACAGTTTTCTGCATCAATTGACTCTTCCTTTTGTGAATGACTTCTCTGTATCATGCACTTGAGTTGGACAGCATTCTACCCACTGCAGAACTGTTCAAACATGGAGTTGATCTTCTCAAATCCTGCCACTGTTTATTAACTAAGTTTATGGAATATTCTAAATCCTTCTGTTGTCATCTCAACAAACTTCACAGCATCTTGGCCCGGAGGACCTTCCATCTCAGAGTCACTTTCTCTGCTCGTCCGGAAGAAGGAACTCCTCACTGTTCAAGTTCGATCATGAAGATCAGCCACATCCTCAGGCTCCACTTCTAATTCTAGGTCTCTGGTGGTTTCCACCACGTCTGCAGTGATTCCCTCCACCGAAGTCTTGAAGCTCTCCGGGTCACCCATGAGGGTTGGAATCCACTTCTTCTAAACTCCTGCTAATGGTGATATTTTGACCTCTTCCCATGAATCATGAATGTTCTTAATGGCATCTAGAATGGTGCAGCCTTTCCAGAAAGTTTTCAATAGTTGCCCAGATCCATCAGAGGAATCACTAGTTAGAGCAGCTATAGCCTTATGAAATGTGTTTCTTAAATAAGCCTTGAGCCTTGGCTGGTGTGGATTGAGCACCAGCCTGCAAACCATAAGGTCGCAGGTTTGATGCCCAGTCAGGGCACATGCTGGGTTGCGGGCCAGGTGGCACCTACACATAGATGTTTCTGTCCCTCTCTTTCTCCCTCCCCTCACCTCTGTCTAAAAGTAAAAAATAAACAAAAAGTTCTTTTAAAAAAAGGGGGAAAAAAAGAAGTTTTCCTGTGCATTCACAACTTGGCTAAATGTTTGGCAGAGGAGTTCTAGCTTTCAGCCTACCTCAGCTTTCAATGTGACTTCCTCACTGGGTTTAATCATTTTTAGCTTTTGACTGAAAGTAAGAAATGTGAGACTCTTCTCACTTGAACACTCAGAAGCCACTGTAAGGTTATCAAATGAACTAATTTCAATATAGTGTGTCTCAGGGAATTAGTGAGGCCTGAGGAAAGAGAGACAGATGGGGGAACAGCCCGTCTGTGGAGCATTCAGAACACACAACATTTGTCAATCAAGTTCACTGTCTTACAAGGGTGCAGTCTGTGATGCCCCCAAACAGTTACAATGGTAACATCAAATATTATTGATCACAGATCACCATAACAAACAATAATGAAAAAAATTTAAAATACTATGAGAATAACAAAAATGTGACACAGAGACACAAAATGAGCAAATGCTATTAGAAAAAAAATGGCACCAAGAGACTTGCTGGAGGCAGGGTTGCCACAAACCTTCAACTTGTAAATAAAACGAAGTCTCTGCAAAGTGCAAGGAAGCTAAGCGCAATAAAAGGAGGTGTGCCTGTAAACTGCTTTGTACTTTTCACAAAGCTTCTTTTTCTCAGTCATTCACTGACTTCTTGTTCCCAAAAACACTGTGATGTTTTATCTCCTTTGACTCTTTCATGTAAAGAAAACGACATTCCGTATGAGATGGCATGCAATAAACATTTACTGAAAACCACAAGTTTGACAAACAAATTTGTTAAAAGTACTATTGGCACATATAGGAAGACAATTACATTACGTCTAGGAAGAAGGCACAGCATAAGAAAAAAATCGACTTCCTAAAAAAATACTGAGGTTTTTTTTTTTAAAGCAGGAAGTAATCTAGTTTACTTCAGAGAATACAGAGAGGTATACCTAAAAAGTTCATGTGGGGTAAACACACTTGAAAGCACAGTAAACAAGCATGAATTTTATCTGATTAGACAACAAAAAATTTTGAGCAAGAAAGAACTAAGACTGGTTTTTGGAAGTACAATATGGCAAGTTAGAAAAGCCAACTGGGATACTA
The DNA here is from genome assembly GCA_004024845.1 of Tonatia bakeri. Taxonomy (NCBI): domain Eukaryota; kingdom Metazoa; phylum Chordata; class Mammalia; order Chiroptera; family Phyllostomidae; genus Tonatia; species Tonatia bakeri. The sequence continues at coordinate 283,443 of PVIA01001183.1, read as the reverse complement.
CATTATGCTGCCCAAGCCAGTGATTCGTTCACACTCTTAGAAACTACTGATGACCCCAAAGAGCTTTTGTTTATATGGGTTATATCTATCAATACATGCCATACAAGAAATTAAAAGACTTTACAATATTTAGTTATTCACTTAAAGATGGTGATAAATGTTAACTAACTTAATGTAGTAATTATTTCACTATATGCTCATATATATATAAAATTGGTATATCGTATACCTAAAGCTAACATGAAGTTTTCTGTCAATTAACTCAATTTAAAAAACAAATCCACTGCCCTGACCAATGTGGCTCCACTGGTTGGGTGTCATCCCAGACAGCAAAGGGCCACTGGTTTGATACCCAGTCGGGGCATGCAGAAGACATGACCAATTGATGTTTCTCTCTTGCATCGATGTTTCCCTCTCTTTCTCGCTCTCTCTAAAAATAAAGAAATAAATAAAATCTTTAAAAACAAACAAAAAACCCATTAACATGTAGATCTAAGTAATACATTTTATGAAAAATAATTATACTTTCCAAATCAAAAGAAGTCAGAATAGCAGCACTGTTCTACATATATTTCAAATGTAGATAAGTTTTCAAATTCTAAGTTTTTCTTAAAAGCTCTAAATTTTTTACTGGTAAAAACCCAACTGTCACTTGTTTTTCTTGAAGTGATACTTTGTTCATTTTTGAGAAAAATGTCTGTCAAAATATCCACATGCAAATAGCCATAGCCTGCCTGTCAATTGTTCTTATGAGTAAAAAATTACACACAACTATGAACATGGGGGGGCCCTATCACTGAAAAAATGGCATAATTATCAACACACTTTAAATGAGATACGCATCAAATAAGTATTTGTAAGTGGACAATCAAAGGCCATACCTTTGGGAAAACATAAAAACATTTTTTAAGAAGGATATTTTTAAATTTCTAAACTTTTATTATGGTCATATTAATTCATTTTCCCCTCAGAGGTGGGGGATGGGGAAGCTGGATGAATAGTAATGATTCTAACAATCAAGATTTTCGCTAATTCTTCCAGCTACAAGGTGAAGGAATTAGCCAAAGAGTATGCATAACCCACAGACACAGAAAACAGGGTGGTGATGGACAGAGGAAGAAGGAACATGGGCTGGGTACAAGTGGACAGAAGTGGGGGAATGGGGATATCTGTAACAGTGTCAAGAACAAAAATAAAGTTAAAAAATTATCACATAAAAAAGATTTTAGCTGATTTCCTTCCCTTGGAACTTCCTGGGTGACTGAACACTTCCTGTTCTAATGAGGCAAAATCTGGTGAGATCCTGGATGAGGGCTGATCCGCAACTAAGAAAATAAAGCATGATTAGAAGCCTGAAATTTTCGGGCCCATTGCCTGTCATCTGGGAGAGAGAGGGACTGGAAATTGAGTTAATGATAGATTATGCCAATGTGATGAAGCCTCCATAAAAATCCCAAAGGTGTGAGGTCCAGGGAGCTTCCAGGCTGCTGAGTGACTCGCCCAGAGAAGGCATGGGAGCTCTGTGCTCCTTCCACAGACCTTGCCCTGTGTATCCCTTCTGGCTGGACGTTCGTCTGTACCTTTACTCTATCCCTATATAATAAACTGGTAAACATTAAGTGCTCCCCTGAGTTGTGTGACAAACCTAAGGATGGGGGTCATGGAAACTGATTTATAGCCTGTCAATCAGAAGTACAGGTGACAACCTAGGACTTACAATTGGTATCTGAAGTGTGTAGGGGGCCTTGTGGTACTGAGTCCTTAATCTGTGGGATCTCACACTAACTCCAAGCAGACAGTGTCAGAACTGAATAGAACTGTAAGACACCCTGAGGATGAACTGCTTGGTGAGGGGAAAACCCTACACAGTTGGCGACCTGAAGTGTCAGAAGTGAAGTGCTCTACCAACACGTGAGCCGTAAAGGAGAGTCACATGAAAGAAGTGAGCTTTTCTTACTCGGGATCTTATTCAGGATTTATACTCAGCTCTAACTTGAAATGTCCTCCAGGCTTTTGTCAAGTCCCCATTATAATCACGGGCCACATAATATAGCTCAGTTTGTACCCACTTTCGGGACACAGCTTCGGAATCTACCTGAACCACACCACAATTGTCCCAGTAATTTTTCATGTTGACCCCAGATGAAAAGAAATACCCAGTAAGTTTCAATGACTAACTAGTTAAATTCAAATAGTAAGTATTTATGTCCTGTTGGACACTGTCTAACTTCTCACACATTGAAATCACACTGTACCCCACTATCCTTATTCCCTGATTTCAATGATTTTCACACTATACTTGCATTTTACCTCAAAAACCACTGAAAATCCACCTTTACAAGCATGTAACATCAAAAGGAAGGTAGTGAGATCCAACATTGAAATTGTGGACCATTTAGCATTAGTAGCTTGAGCGGTTTCCAACAGATGCCAAGTAATGCTGTGTTCCCCTCAAATTTAAAACATCCCACCAGCACTCCTGTGGCACCCCAGGCACCTCTGTGCACAGTCTGGGCACCCTAAGCACTGCAGAGATCAGCAACAGCTCTATTCTGTGAAAGGAGGAGTAAAAGCCTAGTAATGAAGACTGACCAAGTGAGTAACACGAAGAACAAGGGAGAGAAAGGGACTGAAGGACAGACAGGAGGTATGGGAGAGGGGAGTAATCAACAGAGATCAACAAAGAGAAAAAGACAAAGACAGGAAGAGACAGATGGTTAGGGAGAGTCAGGCACAAAGACAGAAAGACAAACAGAGACAGACAGAATGATAACAGGGAGACAAATGGACAGTCAGGAAGAGAAAGACCAAAGGCTGGGGTATGGGGAGAAACAGACTGACCAAAGATTAAGGATGGGGAGATACTGATGGGAGGAGAGAAAGACAGAAACAGATGGACAAATCGGGGGCAGACACAGGACATAGGATCAAACAAGGATGAGATAGTATCAGAAAGAGGGAGAATAAAGGGAAACAGAGTGAGTCAGAGAGACAAGGAGAAACTGTCAGGGAGAGAGAGAAAGGCAAGCAAGAACAGGCAGATATCAGGACAGAGGAGAGGCAGGGAAAGGGAAAACAGCTAAGAAAGAGAGACTGAGAGCCCATGCACATACAAGAGAGAAGGGGTAGAGGGGGAGGGAGGGAGGGGAAGGAAGAAGCTTCCCCTCACACCACGGCTACCCAGGGGACCAGAGATTGTATTCATCAATTCATTACTTAAAGGCATGACCCTTACAGTCCACTAGTGCATGGAAAAGTACCAGGTATTACTAGCACAGCCATTATTAACATCACTGCGCTCTGCACACGAGGGGTTTTTCTGGCTATAGGGGAAACTCTCTCTCTCTGCATATTATTAGCAAATATAATCTACACTTCCTTACTTCAAATATTAATATTCTCACTGACAGAATTCCATAGAGCATTGTAAGCTTCGAAGGACCTTTGCTCCAAGCACCCAAAATACTAATTATTTGTTATTCCTAGAAAGACTATAACCACATAAAATTACATGGAAACCAATTTCAAAAGAGGGGTAAAAACTGTAATAAATTCTAATGCATTAGGTTTTCAGGACACACCAGCTATACATTCCCTTCCAATAAATTACAAGTAGCATTGGTTTGGGGGTTTTTTATAAGCCATTTATTGAAGTTTCAAATTGAGTAAAGCAGAAAGTGAAGAGAACAGTGTAAGCCCCAAGATGCCCAATGCCCCCTGGCATCAATTATTAACATTTTGCCAATACCACTGTGACATTTTAAACATAATAAACAAAACTCTAAATGTATTCACCACTTTTAGTGTTTCATAATTTTTAAACTCATTTTCATTTAAACATATTAGACTTTAAATCAATTATTTTACTGCTAATCGCCAAATGATAAAATTAAAGGACTGCAAATACACACAACTGCAGACCAATAAGCCTCATGAACCCAGGCATAAAAACTCTTTACTAAATTTTAGCAAATCTCGTTTAGCAATTATATATTTTAAAAAGTCGTGGTATTTATCCCACGAATAATTCCCCAGGAATAAAAGGTTGGGTTTAACACCCAAAAAATATATGTTTACTGGTAAGAATTGTCTTGCTTCTGTTTACTGTGGTAATATTACATAACATAAAATTCACCATTTTAACCATTTTAAGTGTCTAATTCAGTGGCATTAAGTACAACCACGATGTTGTGGAACCACCAGCACTGCTTCCAAACGTTTTCCTTACCTCAAATACATACAGATGATCGCTGTTTGTTAAATGAAACGAAAATCAGGAAATTAAAGCTATGTCTTCAGAACCAGTCTTGCAAATCACAGACGATGTGAAGGTCAGATGCTACTGCTCACAAAAAGGTCGGCAACACTACTGCCTAGTGATTACATCCATCTGATAATTCTGAAATTGTTCACAACTAAACTACATCTTTACTCGATCTGAAAACAGTATCATACTGACTAAAACTAATGTCTTAAGAAGTCTCCTTAGCTTCTCTAAATGAATTTGACCTAATTGTTTTATTCTAGTTTCCCACGAGGGGTTCTAAAACATAATAAAAGCTCATGGGAAATACCACTGTCATCCTCCTCATTTTACTAAGTTAGCATCAACACACACCACTACCTCCACCGAGAGAACAAGAAAACATGAGAAAAACATTAGTATGAAGACTGAAGATATCCACAAGCAAAGTCAGAAACCCGAAAGGGCTCTTCTTACTAAGAAACAGAAATTAAAATCTTTCTGAAATATTTTGCACAAATGCCCAAAATTTATGTTTACAACAATCAACATTTTGCTTAAACTGGGATGGTCTTTAAAAAAATAGTACTGGGGTTTTTGTTTGGTTGATTTTTTTTTTTTTTGAGAATTGGGGTGAAAAAAAAGAAAAGAAAAACTAAAGTCAGGAAGCACAGCCTTCCGGGTCCACAGCACACAAACTCTAAGCAAGAACAGAGGAGAATGACATCGTCCTGCATCCCACAGCCCCATTCAAGCAGCACCGTGTCAGCACTGTACAAAGTTATAGCCTCCCAAATTCAAATGCCTCCACAGATCGTTCTAACTTTAAAAATAATTCTGCAATTAAATAAATTAGCCCTGACTGGTGTGTTCAGTGGTTGAGTGCTGGCCTGCAAATCAAAGGGTCCCAGTTCAATTCCCAGTCTAGGGCACATGCCTGGGTTGCAGGCCAGGTCCCCATTAGGGGGCAGGTGAGAGGCAACAACACACTGATATTTTGCTCCTTCTCTTTCTCCCTCCCTTTCCCTCTCTTAAATATACGTAAAATCTTTCAAAAATAAAAATAAATAAAGTATTTCATTCTTTTCAAAAGTGAACAAAAATATCTATAAATTTATTCAGGTTTTTTCACCTTGTTGCTTATTTTTCCGACTACTATAAAAAATAACAAGAAAAATTCTATTCTGAGAGTTATTTTTTTGATTTCCCAAAATTGTAAATCTTAAATAACAGTGCAAGGAAGGATTAAAATAGGAGTATATTTCTATAATGATGCAGACTGACTGAAAAATTAGCAAGCAAAAACCTATGCCACAATTACTTTTTAGTGACCCTTGTTCTCAGTGTAGGGAAATTCCATTTTAGAATGCTGTGTCTTGATAAAGGCGATGGCTGCACAACGCAGTGAATGTACTAAATGCCACTGAAAATTGGTTCACTTTAAAATGGCTAATAGTGTTATGTCAATTTCATCCAAAAAATGCTTCTGTGCATATTCTGGGTCAGGCACCTAATTAAAAATTATGAATCTGCTTTTCCCAATATTCTTGAAGAGAGTGTGTGACCCTAATTGCTGCTGGTAGACAGTTGGAGGACCCCCAACATTGGAAGAGAACTCAACCATAAGAATCATAAAAAGAGCAAAACTGGAGGCTGAGATGGTACCACACCTAAGCCTGCACTCCTCTGTTGGGAATGCTGGGGTATACTGGTCTACCAAATAAAGTCCAACTCTTAATCAAAGTTAGGTCCACTGGTATTTGGCCTAATTTTATAGTCACTATTCTCCATCACTAACCTTCTGCTTCACTGAGAATGTTCTACTGCATCACCTGAATGTCTTACACACTTGTACCCCTCTGGTTTTGTCCCGCTGCTTCTCTGGGTCTAGAAGGCCCTCTCCTATAGCTATAATTATGCTTGAAGGCCCAATTCAAATCTAATTCCTCAGGAAATCATTCTCTTACAACTTCATTCATGAAGATTCTTTTATGATCATTGTGGATAAATTGCTCCGAGGAAATCTACCTAATATATTTTTGTGTTATTCTTGTATTGTTAAAAATTCCTCTCTACTGTAAATACCCAAATTTATTTACCGTGTCATGAGTGAACAGAGTAAAGGCCTGGGTGTAGTCTTTTAAAAAAGTAACTTCCCTTGTTCTTCTATGATAGAGATACCACACAGAAAAAATAACAGTATAAACATAATAAATCTTACATATAAATTACCCTATCTGCTCCATCCTTTGTAAAAAGAATCTACCAATTTAGCTATTTCATTTTCTCTTTATATGCCCAAAAGATTCCTTTGTGAATAGCCTGATAAGAACATACTTTTTGGACTTATACAGCAATGGCAGTACCACAGAAACTTTTAAATATATTTAATCACACTAGATTTGCAATGCCCTGATTAAAATTATAGCCATTTCAACCACAAATAAGATGTGCTTTCAGAGTATACATGCAAAATTAATTACATGTGGTAACACATCAAAAAAAATTCAATTTCCTTTCCCGATCTCACTGACTACACCGCTTGTAACAAGTGCACAGCTGATCGATTCCTCATCGGGAACCATAAACCGACACTCAGTCTCACAGGGATAACTATGTCGCACTCTCAACCTTCAGTGAAAACGGAATTGTATCAGTATTGGTGGATCCACTACCCTCAACACTCTGTACTTGTGGTCACCATGCCTAAGAGTATTATCTAATCCTGAAAAAAATCAGTCCATTTTTCCAGATAGAGCAGAACTTTCAAGTACAAAGTATATGAACAATCTGAGCTTTAAAGAATGAGGTATTTTTATCTTTTAAAAATATATACACACATATATTTCAAGTGTGTACATGTGCAAGCATGTGTGAATATATGTATGCATTTCTCCCCACTTAAAAAGAAAGCTGAAAACAATGAGTAACTCAGTAATAATGACACTGTGAAAGAAATGTCCAGTACATGCCTTCTAAATGTATTAAGACTCATTGGTTATCACTAAAAAAGCCAAGACTCCTTGGCAGAATGGCTGATCCCAGGTCCCAGGCGGGAAATATATAAGAGGAGTCTGGAAAATTGCATCATATCAGGTAAAAAGGGAGCTATCAAAGACTGCAAGGGTCAGATCAAGCAAAGAGGAAATCAACTGAAGAGGCTCCCACTAAGGCAAAGATGAAAATCTGATCTTTAATAAGGATAAAAACGACACTGGACCAAAACCAAGTATGTTTAAATATATTAATTAAGACACCTTTAAGAAGTTTCACTGGTCATCTTTGGAAACGTTAGAGAACCAATATTACTTTGAAAACTAGAAAATAAAGGGAAAGAATTAGGCAATGATTCTACCTTTCCTACCAGTCTCCATAGCTAACAGTAACCAAACATTTAACGAAGGGAAGTTTCTCTACAGAATTCTGGTAGAAAATACAGGAGCATTAGAAAATCACTATTTTGTAAACCTCACTGAATCCATGAATCTAGGGCTAGGCAATTTATCATCAATAGCTAGTAGCATCACAAAAAGAGAAACAATCTACTATCATCTCTCCCTCCTAAAACAAGTATGTATCAGCACATATAAAATGTTCTTGGGGAAAATATGTATGTATGTACATAAATTCACTCTGAATCTCTAAATTTAACTAAAAATTTACAGGAACTATAGAAAACAGAAACCACGTGAAGGACAGAACACCACAGAAGTGCAAGCCAGTCAAATCCAGAATCTGGAAGACCAAAAGAAGTAGACAAGCCAATGGGTTCTACCAAATAATAATAATAATAATAATAATAATAATAATAATAATAATAATTTTTAAAGGAAAATAAGAAATGCAAGAAAAATAAAGAGAGTTGGAAAGGAAACCTACAGATCAGCTCTGACCAACAGAACTGTCTTCAGTGAGAGAAATATTCTGTGCTGTTCCATACAGTAGCTCCTAACCTCATGTAGCTACTAAGCACTTGATATATAAGCAGTGTGACTGAATATTAGAATATTTCATTTCAATTATTTTAAATTTAAATACCTACATGTGGCCAGTGGCTACATCATAATGGATGGTGCAGCTACAGATCAATGGAGAACTAAGAGACTTTTAATCAATCACAATATATCATATAATGAATGTTATTTGGGTCCCTATTCAAACTAATACATCTTTTTTTAAAAGTATAAAATAATATAATAAGTAGGGAAATGTGAATCCAGTCAGATATTTAATAATATTGAAAAATTACTATTAATATTTTTATGTGCGATGGGGCAGAGACTACCCTTTAGAAATATTTACAGATAAAATAATATAACTTCTGAAATTTGCTTCAAAATAATCAGGGGGGATGAAACCAGATTAGGCATTGTATTGATAATGATTAAAGCTGGGTGATGGATAAATGGGATTTTGTACACATTCTCATTCTTTTTGGAGGTCTTTAACATTTTCCATAGTAAAAAATGGGGGAGGGAGGTACAGGGAGGCGATAGTTAACCTGTGTGCAAGGAAGGGGCCTACTTTTTTGTTTCCCCCAGGAAGAATACTGGAAATATAAAAGAAATTCTTAAGAGGGCTGGTTTGGAATGATTTGCAGGTAACTCTGGTTAAAGATGGATAAACTCTCCTATGTATTGTATTATAGACTCAAGAATGACTATCTATTGGCCCGTTTTGTCCTTTCTGGGTATCATACCTGAATTTGTCTTGAGTTTCATTTGATCGTTCTTTTCAAAGCTGGTAGAGCAGAAAGTGAAAGCAATACCTCATGTGGACTTCTACCTCTATTCCACAATTTGGAGAGAGAACACCACAATGGATTTTTTTTTCAATTCAGATTTAGGGATATAGTAGGCCAAAAATAGACTCTCCCAAAAGATATCCATGTCAAATTCCTGGAACATGTAATGTTATCTTATTTGGGAAAAAGGTCATGCAATGTAATTAAGGATTGTAAGATGAAATTATCTTGAATGATCTAGGTGGCCTTAAATCCAGTAACAAATGTCCTTAGACCTGGAGGAGGACAGACAGATGGCGAAGAAAGCACACTGAAAAGGCAGAGATTGGGGTAAAGTGGCCAGCAGCCCAGCAACCACTACGGGCTGGAACAGGCAGACTCTCACTGCGAAATTCCAGGGTCATGTCCCTGCCAGCACCGGGACTTCGGACTCTAGCCTCCGGGACAGCTGAGGGAATACAGTTCTCATATTTTAAGCCACTAAATTTGTGGTAAATTGTTACAACAGTGACAGAAGACTAATAAGGGATTAAATACTCTTTCAATTATTGACTACCTATTCCTTCTTCACTGTCTCAATAAATAATTAGAAGCCACTGAATATCTAAATGACTTCTAGGGTATCTTCTATATTCTTAGGACAAGAATTTTTGTTTATCTCACTCAATGACATATACATAATGCTAGAAAACTACTCTCTGATCCAAAGGTTTTGTGCTTCTTCTTTCTGTCTTTCTCACTGGCACTCTGCCACTAAACACCTAAGGTGGCCTAGACTAAAGAAAACAAAAAGAGCATAAAGAGCTTCCTTTACCTTAAAATTTGCCAACTTTAAGATTTAACAACTATTCAGTTTTCTACAAGCTAGTTTAAGAAATTCTACCTGAAAATGCCAGATTCATTCATCTGGCATGTTATCTTTTCCTCTACAATGTGGAGTATACGATGTGATGTTTTGTAATTATCCCTTCTCTACTTTATGACCTTCCCTGAAATTTACCAATAAAAAAAGAAAACAGCACTGCATGACAATCAATACAGTGCCTTTATATGTCATTGATTTTTATAAGCAAGGAAGAATTTTAAACACTGAAAATACTTTAAACATTCTACTGTGTCACAAAGAAAGGATTATAAGCCTGTTAGAAACATTTCATTTCTTCTAGCTTCCTATCTGTATGTTACTCAAAGCTAGTATTTATTTTTATCACATAATTTTACTACCTATTAATTGCCATCGTATGTTCTAGCAATGAGCATTACTCATCAACTCCAGCAGTAACGCTATTTACTACTCAGAAGCACATCTTTCCCACTAGCAAACTAGTTCGAGATTAGTGGCGTCTATAAAGAACACACAGCTTGACTTTTGAAGGTGATAGTATCTGCTATCTAGAAGTTGAAATTCCCACAATACAAATGACTATGCAATCCTTTTCCAATGTCAACATGAAATGAGCACACCTTTCAGAAATAACTTTATCACATGGCTCTGAATATCAATAAGGCCTTTACAACCTTTCTAAAATAATCTAATGGAGGATAAAAAAAAACTCTACCATTCTTAAAGAGATGACAATCACCTTATTGGCTTGACTTCTGTCTCAACTTCTACTCTTAGTCGTCTGCATTTTTTTATGGCTCTCAAAACAAGGTTGCAGGGCTACGGATGAATCCAGCATTTCAGTTGTGGGGTTAAACTCTGCTAGTCCCTGATATATAGTCCTTCCATGCAACATTAACCCACTACAAGCAGGATTTTTGAAAATCAACAATAAATGACTAAACAAAACAACACTAACAGAAAAGTAGAACTCAGTAAAGAATAGCCTTCTGCCACTGCTCAACTAAAAATGTAGAAAATTAGCAAAGAATGCAGCGAATAGCTCTACTATAAATATCAAATGGATTTATTTCTAGGTCAGAAAAGCCATGTAAATAATTTTTAAAAAATAATGACAGATAACAAAATGGAAAACTGGAGGGAGAAGGGAATCAGGATTATAAATAACATGAGAAAAATAACATATAAATGCATGGATTTGACAGTAATCCTATACATGCAAAAATGAATTCATGAATTTTAGAAATGTAATTCAGTCTTTCATCCTCTAGAACTGAAAAGCGAGTCCACATCTGTTGTAACAACAAAGACCTGGGACAGAGGTGAGGTGGAAGACGCCTAAAGTGGACTCTGTCCATTCAAGCATATAATCAGAATGAATAATTTACAAGCACACTTTCATCTTCAATGCTACTAAGAGCTGAATTCTAAGGAGCTTAGGGAGACTGTAACACATCTGCTAGCCAAGTTGCATAAGCAGAGGGAACCTAAGCAAAAAAAGATCCAACAAAACCTGTTCACAAGATTGGGGAGTGGGCGAGGGTACTAAAAAAGAAATGGCAGAAAAGCAAAGGCTAGTGTAGTAGTGGTCACTGACTTATGTCCTTAAATATACCTACATTCCACTTCACAAAGCCAGAGTTGTATTAGGCTAACTGAATCAGAGAGCTGCATTAGGCTAACATTAGCTATGTATACTCTCCATCAAAAGGAATACTTTATAACAAGAGGCAAAATGTGAAAACAATCAAAGCATCAATGGGTCTTTCTATTTTAATTCAATTCTAAAAATATATTTCATTATTTAAACAGGATGAAAAAATTCTCCAACGATTCATATGTAATTTTTCAAATCTATGCCTATTTCATGTATCTTTGAAAGGAGACGTGCCACATATGCAAAAGCATGAAAAGAAGTGGTTTAGTATCTTACAAAAAATATACACTCATCCAGTAACTTATAAAATATGACTTTTCTGCAAAGATGATATAACTGCACAAAAATACAAAATCTTTAAACTAGGACTTTATATCATCTGCTTCTCCACTGCTTTTAAAGACATGCTACATGTGTCACCTCAGACTATACCTTATGACAACAGTAACAAACAATATACTTAGCCATATACCAAGCAAGCAAAATTCCGCATCTAAAAGAAAGTTAAAAATTAAAAAAGAAAAAGAAAAACAAAGAAGAAAGCTAGGTTGATTTATTCATTCTTTTCATAAACAGTATTTTGATTTCAAAAGAAAAAATGTATTTTTATTCCACCCATTAATGGGATAAGTAAATATGTAAGGTTTGTAGCTATTTTAGATTATTAACAGTAAAAAAGACAGTAAATCTCTGGTCATAAAAGACTTACATTGGCCTTAACTGAATAAATCAATGACAAATGCTATGCAAGAAACAGAGATGTAATGTAAAGTGTAAGAGTGTAATATAAAGTAGCTACATAGGTTGGGTATTCCGAAGATCCAATGAGTCTCAACAGAGAGCAAGAGCTGAAGATCTATTGTAAGAGCAAGCGTGGCCTGATTTAGGGACAGAAAAAGGCAATGTGTCTAAAGCCTCGAGAACAAGAAGGAACATGGCAGAAGGCGAAGTCATGGACGTAGGACCAGATCATTTAGGGCTTTTGTAGGTCAGAGTAATGAATTTTTATATAACACCCTTGGACTATAAGAAACAGCCTTATGAAACTCACCATCAAGCCTTTTGTAAAACTGTTGTTGGGAATATTATTCACCACACCAAACAAAATACAGTACTTTTTTTTAAGAGCTATTTTTTTAAAGATTTATTTATTTATTTTTAGAGAAGGAAGGGGGGGGGAGAGAGAGAGAGACATCAATGTGTGGTTGCTGGGGGCCGTGGCCTGCAACCCAGGCATGTGCCCTGACTGGGAATCGAACCTGCGATGCTTTGGTTTGCAGCCCAAGCTCAATCTACTGAGCTATACCAGCCAGGGCTAAAATACAGTACTCTTCATGAAGGTCCAAAGAAAGAATTTCCCAAACCTCATGTTCAGTAAAAACTGGTCTTTTTCTGAGAAACTGATATAAATGTACCTTATAGGAATTCTGAAATTAATCATGCTCTCCTCTATCCTCTGAACTCAAGAAAATTAAGAGTTGAATTTATAATTAGTGTCTGGCAAAGACATATAAGTCCAGGAAGCACAAAGAGTCCCAAATAAGATGGATCCAAAGAGGCCCACACCAAGATACACCATAATTAAAATGGCAAAGCTTAAAGACAAGGAGAGAATCTTAAAAGCTATAAGAGAAAGGCAGTTAGTAAAGGGAGCTCTCATAAGACTGTCATCTGATTTCTCAACAGAAACATTTCAGGCCAGATGGGATTGGCATGAAATATTCAAAGTGATGAAAAGCAAGGCCCTACAGCCAAAGCTACTTTATCCAGCAAGGTTCTCATTTAAAATTAAAGAAGTAAAGAACTTTCCAGACAAGAAAAAGCTAAAAGAGTTTGTTACCACCAAACCAGTGTTACAACAAATGTTAAGGGACTTGCTTGAAGAAGAAAGAAAGCAAAAAGGGAGAAGGGGGAGGAAGAGGAGAAGACGACGACGAAGAAAAGAGGAATATAGTTAAAAAATAAACTTAATAAATATGCATCTATGAATAATCATTTTAAATGTAAATGGCTTAATTGCATCAATCAAAAGACACAGGGTAGCTGAATGAAAAAGAAAACAAGATCTATATATATTCTGTTTTCAAAAAACCCACGTTGGAACAAAAGATACACACAGACTAAAAGTAAAGGGATGGAAAAAGATATTTCATGTAAATGGAAAGGAAAAAAAAGCAGTGGTAACAATACTTATATGTAACTAAAAAGACTTTAAAACCAAGGTTATATAGTAAGAGACAAAGAACAACAGTAATAGTGATAAAGGGAACAACTGAACAAGAGGATATAACCCTAGCAAACACTTCTGCACCCAACATGGGAGCAGCTGAATACGTAAAGCAAATCTTGATGGACATAAAGGGAGACACTGACAGACATGCAGTCACAGTAGGCGATCTCAACCCCTGGTGACATGAATGGATAGCTTATCCACACAGAAAATAAACAACAAGGAGAAGGCAGCCTTAAATGACATACTATAATTAGCATTTGGCAACTATATAAAATCTTATGGTATCTATTTTTTAATGGACTTTTTATTTAAAAATGTTTTCAGATTTACAGAAAAATTACAAGCATCGCCCTAAGAGCCCCCACGGACCTCCTACCCACTGCCCCCGCATTGACATCGACTGTTCAGAACGTATTTGCCGCGGTTCATGAGCCAATGTTGACCCACACACTATTATTAACAAAAGTCCATAATTTACTCCGATTTCCTTAATTTTTACCTGATGTTTTTCTGTTGCAGGATCTTTGAAGCATTTATTCTCTGTACTGAATTTACTGGAGCTTTAACTCACTACTCTATCTTCACTTTCTCCCTATTCTCCCTCTGTAACTACTGCTACCAATATATTTTATCTAATTCTATAAACCTTTCCCAATACTTTGGAAAACTATGTGGAGTAATAAAAAAAATGAGTATAGAAAGATTTATTGAAAGATACAATTAGTGTTTTCCCAGCAAAACAAATTGCAGTATTATTCAAAGTAATACTTCATAAATCTTTTAAAACACAGGGATGTAAAGAAATGTCCAATTGAAAATTATACTGAAAGATATCATTTAGATAAAAATGAAAAGTCAACATAAAAAAGTCTTTTTATATTTCAGAACTAGTTTTATCTCTGGGATTCTCCTTTTATTGTCATACTCAGCATTAATAATCCTGATTGTTCCTAGAGCCATGCAAACTCAGCCTGGTCTCAGACACACAAATCTAAAGTGAGAGAGGTCAAACGAGCTCTAAAGTCCCTTTCACTTGGACATTCAGGCGACCTCTTAACTCTGTGCCCGAGGCTGACGGTCAGATTGTTAAATATTTCCATCACAAGAGTGAAAAACATTAATGCTTTTAAACAAAATATATATTTTAAAAAGAGAATGGCAAAATAAAGTTAGAAGTTTTACTTGAAATTAGTTCAGAGTAAAAACTAAAAGAGAATAATCAATATAGTGTATATATTACACACAGTATATAAATTTGTATATATATAAATAATATGTATCAAAACTATCTTGGGAAGGAGAAAGTTTCCTCAAAAAAGGTATGACTATTTACCCAACTAGATTAATTCCGTAACGTGACTGAGACACCAAATGGGAAAAAAAATACCACGAGAAAAACAGGTAAAAAGTACATCAACGTCTACCTTTCATTGTTCTCTATCACTGAAAATCTGCCTGTCAGATGGGGACTACTACTAACAGTTTTTTTTTTCATATCTAAAATAAGTTGTCTTTCCTTGAAAGAATCCTGATTATTAAGATAAGATTCACTGTGGGGAACCTCAAATTTGCAGCTTAATTTTAATCTGCCCCAAATTCTCAACAGTTAAATACTTCATTGACAATACCTCATTAATAAAAGGAATTGTGAAAAAACAGTGTAGCCTAAACCTTTTTAATACCACTTTCCAAAAATTCCTCCAAACATTACTACAAGATTAACTCTAAGGACACTAAGGACGTCTATGTCCGCCCCTCTACATTAAACAAAAACAAAATCTCACATCCCAGTCACGTTATGACACCTTTCCTCTACTGGCATGTGACGCTCTACAAGTGTTTCTGTGACAGAGACAACGAACAGTGAAGTGTTTAATTATGCCGTTATTTAAAAACTGATGTAGTGTATAACTTTAACATAGAATTTTACTTTACCTTTTCAGTCATATATTTCTAAATGTAAATAGTTACTAAAATAAGGAATTATACAGAGTAGGTAATAATGATAAATATCATAGGAAATTAGATATAAATTAAAAAAGAATGCTGGAAAATAAGTCTTTAGAAACATTCTTTTATATATGTATATCTGTTATTTCAAGCTATAGGCATTTCCTAGGTATAATGATTAGACATTATTTCAAATAAAAAGAAAGACTCTTTCATTTTAGCACACTTTCACGGAACTCCGTTTTTCTTTAACAGCTACAAGCGCAGGAACACTACAGCGTGCCCCAGCGTGAGAGCTGAAGATCATCGCAACTTTCACTGTATCTCAGAGCACCCTGTTACACACCAGACTGTAATTAAAAAAAAAAGGAGAAAGAAAAATAGTTCAACCTTGAGAATAGAATTAAAAGAATCACTATTAAAGTAAGTTACACAGGGTGAGGAAATCCAGTTTAACTTTCATGTCATTTAATTTTTCTTACACTCTTTAAATATTTTGAGGAGGTACTCTTTAGGACACATCAAATAAGATATGGTAACCAGAAAAAGAACTAAACATTTTCATAAATCTTAAATATCTTCAGTTAAATATTACAGAATTAAATGTATTAAATATATTATAAACCAAAACTGAGTAACATTATTATAAAACTAATATCTAAGTGCCAATATCCTGGTAAAGGTTTTGAGAATTCAACATCTAAAAAAAAAAAAGACATTTTCAATTCAAAATGGTTAAAAATGAAAGATATACATTTCTATGTCATTAAAGACAACAAAATTTTAAATTATAGATCTATAATTTTATTAATCAACTTCAGCATCTATCTCATAAAAATAAGACTGAAAAAGCTTCTTTTTAGATTGACTTCATAAAATTCCAGTTTGATATTTCATAAAGATATTAAACTGTATTAATCTAGAATATTCTTGGCATATACTTTTTCACATTCTTCTGTCCTGAAAAAAAAAAGTGATGTGAAAATTTGAAAGAATACCCAGGCTCAGAAAGAACACTCCCTCAAGAAACAGTTGTTGCTGTAATAGCATAATCAATAAAAAAAAAGAAAGAAGGAAAACAGATAGGAGGAGGGCAATAATAGTAGGGGAAATGTAGAAGCTAAAGAACTTATGACACATGGACATGAACTAAAGGGGGGGAATGTGGGTGGGAGGGGGTGGGCAGGGTGGAGGGGAGTGAAGGGGGAAAATGGGACAACTGTAACAGCATAATCAATAAAAAAATAAAAAATAAATCTACTCCCCCCTCAAAAAAAAAAAAAAGAAAGAAACAGTTGTTGAATTAGCTCCTAATTATTTCTGATACAAGAACCCCTATGACTTTAGCTTACAACTATCCAAACCTATCAAAGGTTAAGCCCATAAAGAATGAGCTGGTGAGCAGAAGCTGAGGCAAAGAAAAAGAAGGATCGATAAGGATAATGAGAGAGAATCACTGTCCTCGGGTCAATCGTTTTACGACTGCCCAACTGTGCGCTTGCATACATATAAACGCTTGTAACACACACGCAGGCACACACACAGTGTGCTTGCATACATATAAACGCTTGTAGCGCGCACGCGTGCACACACACACACACGCACACACACAGTGAATACACTCTGTTGACTAGTCCCAGTCTAAAGACATGACAGAAAGAGAAAGAAAAAGATGTGCTGCCCAGACTAATTATGGACTATGGACTCCCTCATGGTTGATGGATAAAGAGATAGATATGAAAATACATTTTTGGGGGGAGAGGAAGTAAAAATGATACAGATAAGAACTTTGAGTCTAAGCCAGCATCTGCAATTCACAATGCTAAGGTGATTTAAGGACATATAAGAGATCTATCATAGGGAAAATGTGAACTAAACAAACAAAAATCTGACTGTAATATAATGTAATCATAACACATGTTATAAAAGTGAAAAGGGACTTCCAATCAACATGGCAGTGTAGGCAGACATGGCTCACCTTTTCACACAACCACATCAATACAACTAGAATATAGAACCATCACTCAGAACCATCAGAAATTGAGTTGAATGGAAGTCTGACAAATATGGAATTAAAGAAACAAAATCCATCCACACTGGCAGGAGTGGCACAGAAGCGGAACAGGTTGGTCCCACACCCATGGGCGGTGGATAAAAATTCGGAGAGATATCTCAGGAGTGAGGAGTCCCAGCACCACACCAGGCCCCAGCCCATGGTTCCAGTGCCAGGAAGTTAAGTCTCCACAACTTTTGGCTGCAAAAAACAGTGGGAATTGAGTCACTGGAAAAAACTGATGGAGCCCCAAGCAGCTCCTCTTAAAGAACCCACACACAGACTCACCTACTCAGAGTCATTCCCTCTGATCTCCAGGCACTGGGGTGGTGGTTTGAAGAGCACCAATGGCATACTGGGAGAAGCTAAATTGTCTGGCATCAGGGTGAGCAGAGACCATTGTCCCTTTTCTGAGCCCTCCTCCTGCAGAGCCACCGAGCAGGCAGGCTGGTGCCATATCTGAGACTCCATCAACCTGGCTAACACTTTAACACTGTTTGATCCAACATGGAGATGCCCAGATTCTGCCTCACCCAAATTACGGGCCCAACCAAGCTGCTTTTCCATATGAATGGGTGGTCTTGGCTGTGCTGTACAACTTCCTAAATCCTCTCAAATAAGCAACAGCTGGCCTCAGTGAGACCCAGGCCCGGTACGAGCAGTAGCCAGTCCAGATTCACAGCTTGGCTTTGCCTGGGAGTCTCCAAGCCCAGCACAAGTAGCAGCCATCTCAGATTGCTTTATAGCTCAGGCAGGGTGACCCAGGACAAAACAGGTGGGTGCTAACATTTGCACCACCTAGCAAACCCCAGGGCCAGAGCATCCAGTGGACAGCTACAGACCATGTCAGAGCACCAACACTCTGCCCCTGCACAGCTGATCCTCCATGGAGGGAGGAGGTTGCTAGTCAGTGGTCACAGCCAATCCTTGCAGCAGACTGGCCTGGATAAATCCCTCCCATTGATTTGCCAATAGCAACCAAGGCTCAACTACAAGAGGATGGTGTACTCAGCCCATAAAAAGGGCACACCTTTAGTACCCAGCTTGGGTGACAGGGGAGGATACACCACTGGACCCTACAGGACACCTACTACACTAGGCCACACTAACAAGACATGGAGTCAAAGCAGCTCTACCTAATATATAGAAACAAACACAGGGAGGCTGCCAAAACGAGATGACAAAGAAACATGGCTCAAATGAAAGAGATCAAAACTCCAGAAAAAGAGCTCAACAAAACAGAGATAAGCAATCTATCAGATGTAGAGTTAAAAACATTGGTTATGAAGATGATCAAAGAACTTAGTGTGGACCTCAGCAGCATAAAAAAGATCCAATCAGAAATGAAGGATGCACTAATTGAAATAAAGAACAATTTACAGGGAAACAATAACAAAGTGGATGAAGCTGAGAATCAAATCAATAATTTGGAACATAAGGAAGAAAAAAAACAATCAGAACAACAAGAAGAGAAAAGAATAAAAAAAATGAGGATAGTGTAAGCAGTCTCTGGGACAACTTCAAGAAGTCCAACATTAGCATCATAGGTGTGCCAGAAGGAGAAGAAAAAGAGCAAGAAATTGGAACTTTATTTCGAAAAATAATGAAAGAGAACCTCCCTAATTTGGTGAACGAAATAGACATTCAAGTCCAGGAAGCAGAGTCCCAAACAAGATAAATGCAAAGAGGTCACTCCAAGATACATCATAATTAAAATGTCAAAGGTTACAGATAAAGAGAGTCTTAAAGCAGCAAGAGAAAAGCAGTTAGTTACCTACAGGAAAGTTCCCATAAGACTGTCAGCTGATTTCTCAAAAGAAACTTTTCAGGCTAGAAGGTAAGAAATTGGTAAGAAATATTCAAAGTCATGAAAAGTAGGGAAAAGCCAAGATTGCTTTAGCCAGCAAAGATATCATTTAGAATCAAAGAGCAGATAAAGAGCTACCCAGACAAGAAAATACTAAAGGAGTTCATCATCACCAAACCATTATATGAAATGTTGAAGGGACTTATTTAAGAAAAAGATCAAATGATGAACAATAAAATGGCAACAAATAAACATCTGTCAACAACTGAATCTAAAAAACAAACAAGGCAGACAAGAAGAAAAGAAAAAGCATCACGGATAGAGAGAGCTTTCTGATGGCTGCCAGATGGGACAGGGTACGGGAGTACGGGTGAAGAGGCGAGAAGCCTGAGAAGTAAAAATCGGTAGTTACAGAATAGCCACAGGGCTGTGAAGTGCAGTACAGGAAATGGAGCAGCCAAAGAACTTATACACGTGACCCATGGACATAAACAATGGCAGGAGTATTGCCTGAGGGAGTGGGGGGTACTGGATGGGGGAGGGGGAAAAATCAGGACAACTGTAACAGCATAATCAATAAAGTATAATTTTAAAAAATGAAAAAAGATCTACATAATAGGACAGGTTCTATTGGTTTTATACTGTACAGTTAAAAATATCTTTCCTTAAAAAGAGATTTTATGTGATTACATATAGAAGTTAATGCATCTTACCTTCCACAGAAGGTGCCTGGTCCTGAGCTGAATACAACATATCCTTAAAAGCCTAGGAGGAAGAAATAAAAGGAATACATGAATTGAGTAACCTTTATACTGAAAGCATTTGAAGTTAAACAATTACTTATTTTACGATAGCCACACAATGACTACATGATGCCCTAAATTAAGAATTTAGTGAAATACTTCAATTAATATAAGCTAAAACAAAAATACTGTATCTTCATATTAATCCATTACTGTCTAATCTTTAAAATGAGGGCTAATTTGTACACTTTCAACATTAAGGGGCATTTCAAAAGAGTAACATATCACCTGAGCTACTATAAACTCTCTGACTAGAAGATAACCGTTACAGAAACTGAGAACAACGGTCCTAGAGGAATACAATGGAACACCACATAAGCCCGTATGAAACACTTGATATAAAATTTTTAAGTTGTTATACACCTAACATAAAATTTACCATCTTGACCATTTTCAAGTGTACAGTTCAGTAGTGTTAAGTACATTAACACTGCTGTGTAGATAATCTCCAGAATTCTTTCCATCTTGGACAGAAATACTTTTCAGTGGAGGTCTAGAAAGTCCTCCATTGTGGTCCAGGACTATAAAGACAGTAAAGGCTTTACTGTTTTGTTTTGTTTTTCCAAACCAGGATGTCAACTAATAACCTTATTAAGGTAATTTGAAAGGTTGTACTTTGGTCTCTGTAAGTGGTTTGGGGACAGGAATGAGAAATATTTCTCATACCTATCAAAATGGTAGAATTAATTAAGTGGATAGGCTCCAGAGCTGAAGAGCTGGACATCAGCTGAGGTGACTATGTCCAGTCCCACAGCTTCAAAGCTTCAAATACCTCCTAACTATTGGTGGCTCCTAAATTGGCCACCAGCTTTCCTCAAACTTGGTACAACTGACATTTGGGGCCAGACAATTCTTTCCTGTGAGGGGCTATTCTATGTAAAACAGGATTTATAGTAGCACCCCTGGCATCTAGGGATTCACTAGATATCAGCAGCAACCTCCCCACCAAAGTTGTGACAACCAAAAATGCCTCCAGACACTGTCAACTGTCCCCTGGGAAACAAAATCATCCTTCACCAGAACAAGCCACAGTCATTCAAGCATATCAAAGCAAAACAAAACAAAACACAAGAAATACACCTCCAGGGTAACCCACTCTGTATCTTCCCAGGTTAATTTATCATTGCTTCAGATTAGTGACCTATTAGTTCCATGTCTGAACAAGCCTGACCATATACAGTAAAAGATTTCCAAAAAACAAGGAAATTTTAAAATTAATGCATTTCTGTTCATTTTAACCCTCATTTTATAGAAAATTTTGTTGGGGCCCTGGTCAGGTGGCTCAGTTGGCTGGAGCACTGTCCTATACACCAGGAGATTGGGGTTTGATTCCTGGTCAGTACACATATCTAGGTTGTGGGTTCAATCCCTAGTCGGAGAGTATAAGGGAGTCAACTGATCAATGTTCCTTTCTCTCATCAATGTTCCTTTCTCCCATCAATGTTTCTTTCTTTTTCTTTCTCTCTCTCTCTCTCCCCCTTCCTCCCTCCTTCTCTCCCCCTTCCCTCTCTAAAATCAATAAACTTATCCATGGGAGAGGCTTAAAATAAATTTTGTTGGAAAATTATGTATAAAAATGTAAATTTCACACATGCTTAAATCCAAAAATATTCAACAAGATTCAATATGTAGAACTTGAGGCAATACAGTAATACAAGTGTTTTATAACAAAAAATATTTGCTCCTTATTTCAGGTTCCTGACACAAAGCTCTGAACTCTTGAAATTTACTATCTTTTGCATACTAATGAGATGGCTCATGGTGGAAGGGTGGTGGAGAAGGCCCCAAACAGCTTCAGATTGAGCACCGGTCCCTAGACAAATGATCAACCTGATTCAAGGGTTAAAACTCTCAGTCTCACCCTGGACCTCTGAGGAAGGGAGAGTGGCTGACCACTGAGTTCATCACCAATGGCCAAAGATGTAATCAATCATGTCCATGTAATAAAAAAATCTCTATGAAAACTCTAAAAAACTTCAGGGTTCAGAGAGCTTCCAAGCTGATGAACACAATGACGTGCTGGGGGAGGGCATGAAAGCTCTGTTCCACCCTGTTCCCACACCTTGTCCTGTGCACCTCTTCCATTAGGCTGTTCCTTAAGTTGTATTGTTTTATAATAAATTAATAGCAAGTTTAACACTTTCATGAGGCTTGTGAGTCATCCTAGCAAATTATCTACCCTGGGGGGGGGGGGTTGTGGGAACCCCCAAATTTATAAATCAGGCAGGCAGAAGTGGGGGTAGCTTGGGACCCTACTTATGGGACTAAGCCCTTAAGCAATGGGGTCTGTGCTAACTCCTGGATAGTTAGTATCAGAATTGAACTGAATTATTAGACACCCAGCTGGTGAAATGGCTGTTGGTGTCAAAAAAGAAAGAAAGAAAGAAAAGAATGACATTTGGTGTCAGAAGTGGAGACAGAAACATACCCAAACAGAAATCTTTTCGGAAAAAACCTTTGTTA
The DNA here is from genome assembly GCA_004024845.1 of Tonatia bakeri. Lineage (NCBI taxonomy): Eukaryota > Metazoa > Chordata > Mammalia > Chiroptera > Phyllostomidae > Tonatia > Tonatia bakeri. Next base: position 260,646 of record PVIA01001183.1, on the reverse strand, counting down.
GTGGGCCATAGCTTCTCTAAGATTACATATGAAGATCAGCCCCATGTTCACTGACCCTTAATTCTTACATTTATTTCTGTTACAAAAGCCCTAAGTAAATACAACAAAGATACAGGACTTATTTTAGGAAAAATGTATACACTCACTATTTTCTTTATAATTTCAGATGTCTCCAAGACCACAGACTTCATCTAAAACAAAGATGTTAGCCCAGAAGATCTTACCAAACATCAGAAAGTCTTTATTTCAGTTTAGAGAATGGAATTTTAAAGTCCTACACAGCTGCAGAGTGGTGGTTATGGCACAGTTTCTCCATAGGATACTTTACAACAGTAAATGAACACATTGCTTTGAACAAATAGCTAGAAATAGAAAAATATAAGGACAAATAGATCTAGCCAGAGAATACTTAAGGAAATAAATCTATCATGGAAGCAGGTATCGGAGATTCAAATGTCTGAATGAAGTGTTTGAACTTCCGAAGCACACCAGGCATGTGTACAAAAATGAAGTGATGCGATAAGGAACCAAATAAACCATCAATGACCAGCAGAGTGACTTGTACACAGTAGGAGCTCAATAAATAATTTTTAAATTTGAAAGGGTTTCTTCTTTGGAGAAAATTACTTTAAATATGATTGAAAGAACACACGAAGTAGAACCTCTGACTTGTAATGAAAATGAATTAAATTTGCAAAAGGAAAGCTTACTAAATTAAGTTTTTAAAAATGATTAAAATTTTATAAAGAGAAAAATGATAGTCTAATTTTGATTATGAAACTGATCATAATTTCATTTAAAACAAAACAACCATCAGTGAAATCATAAATAACTTTTTACTTCTCACTACTTGAGTTTTCACCTGAATAAAAGGCCTTCTATGTTTTTTCTAGTAACAGATTCTACAGAACTCCATAAATAGGATATCATTCTATGCTTGTGACAAAAGAACAGTCCCCAGTTGGGAACCAAGGGGGCGGGAAGCCTGTAAGTATTGTCTATATTAGCACCTAAGGACTGTCTACGAGCCACCCAGGTCACCTGCCTGGGATAGGGGGAATACATCCAATACAAAAAGCAACAATTCAAAGAGTTTCCTAGATTCTTGCTGTTTTACCTTAAGGGAATCCAATACTTTATATAAAACTCTGAATTTGTATAATAAATGAAATCAATACATATTCAAGTCTGTTACAAAAGATTTCTTTGATTTCCAAAGGATTTAAAACAATCCTGTTCATCAGCATCTCTGAGTGTTGTTATTTTTGTTATAACGTTATTGAAATACATGTAAACTAGGAAAAAACTCTTCATGCTTACAATAACTCCTAACAATATCTTACAAATTAAATCCAAATACAACCACAAAACCAATACTACTCAACCAACAACATTAATATGACAGGAAAATAGACGTCTGCAGAGACAAAACCTCAACTAGTAATACGAATACCATGCTGACTGCCAAAGTACCCGGTCTTCTGCGTCTGGAATGCCTGCATGACTTTGTGTCAGCCGTGATGTGATTCTCCTCCCACCTCTCTCTACGTAAGGCAGCAGAGCAGCGAGGCTAGGAGCCACAGAGTCAGACAATGTATGAAAGCCAACTCTACCACTTATTAGCTCAGGAAGATGAACTGCTCTGTACTTCAGTGCCCTGGTCTGTAAAACAGGAATGGTGCCTGCACATACCTTACAGGTCTACTGTGAAAATTAAAAACTCTTAAATCACAAATGCTTATATTGATTATGACTCATGATTATATGAGGATACATGAAGAGTACTTAGAATAGTACCTAGAACACAGAAGATGCTCAAAGAATGTTAGTTAATAGAATGTGAAATACTATAAAACATGTCACACAGTGTCTGTGGCATCATTTGGCCCTCTACTGGCCATCCATGCATAGTTATGTTTCAGTTCTTAATTCTTCACAAAGTAGTCATAAGGAAGAGTTAATACATTTCCAGTATTTACTGAAAAAAACCCTTAAGGTAAAAACAGCAGGCTGGGTGGCTAGGTTGGTTGGAGTGTTATCCTGTACACCAAAAGGCCATGGTTTGATTCCCGATCAGGGCACATACGTAGATCGCAGGTTTGATCACCAGTCAGAATGTGTACGGGAGCAAACCAATCAATGTTTCTCACATCGATATTTCTCTCTTCCTCTTCCTCTCTCTCTAAAACAACATATCCTTGGGTGAGGATTAAAAAAAAGAAAACAGAAAAATCCACACGCAAGTGGGCCTATGCAGCTCAAACCCACGTTGTTCAAGGGCCGACTGTGCTCCTTACAGCCTGGTTACGGTGCACAGAACAGATGCCCAATAACGTCCGCTGGATGAATAAAGCTTAGCAACTTCCTTAATAATAATATTCAAGTAATCTAGAAATATTTATGATTCCCCTCTTTTATACAAGTATAAGCAAGGTGGTTACAACCCTAAATCTTATAATTTGCCTCCCAGGTAGTAAGTAATGTGCTTGTGCAATCCCCTCCCATACCATCTAGGGCTGATCTGTACAACCTACAGAACACTGCAGTAATGACAGGACACTACTTACAAGGCTAGGTCACAAGAAACACTGTGGTTTTTATCTTGCTCCGTCTTGGGATAACACACTCTGGGGGAAGCCAGTGGAAAAACCTGAAGCAGCCCTATGGAGAGGTCCACAGAGTGAGGAACGGAGGCCTGAAAAGAGCCAGCACAAATCTGCAGTCCATCTGAGTGAGCCATCCTAAAACCGAATCCTCACCCTGCAGATGAATGCAACCCCAGCTGTCATCTCAACAGCGACCGCACAAAACACCCTGAGCCAGAACCACCAGTTAAGCTGCTTCCAAACTCTTGACACACAGAAACAATCTAAGATGATATATGTTTTTACTGTTTTAAGCTGCTAAGTTTTGGGGTAATTTATTATACAGCAATAGATAATTAACACATGAAGACCAGATTTGAGAAAGATTTTCATATCACAGAATGTACATGTTATCAGATCATAACCAACATCTATGGCTTGTCTTGATCAAAGTAGCTAAAATTTTTATCCCTAGAAAGACACAAAATTATGGAAAGGAAAACTATGACAACTTCAAGTAAGTGATTTATTTTAGCAATAAAAAGCAAAACTGCATTCCCATATGTCAAAGCCACGAACACTGTAATTTACCTTACCCTGAATGCCCTTGAGAAGTCATGCAGCCACACTTCTGAGCTGATGCGGGTCTGACAGAAGAATAAATCAGCATCTTCCTTGTCTAAGGAACCTCTTCTGACAATAAAATAAAGCTGGTAACAAATGCTCACTTCTAACTAATTAAATCTCATTCTTACATTTATTTATTATGGAAACAGCTATAAATTCTCTGAGGTAGAGAGCAATCCCACTTCAATTTTTATGGGCCACGGCATCTAGCACAGTACAAATTCAAAATATTTCTGTAAATTCCACAGACTTTGTAACGCAAAACCTAAATGTCCAAAATAAGTATATCAATTAATTTGTTAAGTGTTAGCTATTATTTTTATTGAATTATTTTATAGCATTTATAGTTTCATGAAATATCAAAATGCAAAGTCCTTTCTTATTTTTCCCAATTTTCATTACCTTTTATTTCTAAACAAAATTCAAACTTCTTTCATTTACTAGTCCCAAGAAACATGCATAGTGCTACTGGCTTCCAGCCCTCTTTAACATATAATAGTTTACACAGGTTGGTAAAACATGTTGGACTTTGCCCAAATGTAAAGTTACTGCAACATAAATTCTCACTTCTCTTAGTAACAGTTTGCCAGTTTATCTGAACGAAAACAAAAAGAAATCCAAATGTTCTGCAATGCTGTTTCCAATATGCCTTTAAAAAGTGTTTCTAATCCATGGGTCTCAGACCACTTCACCATTCCAATTTCAATACTGCAAAACCTTAATAAACTAGATATTTTCTATAAGCTAAATAATGTTTCCCACAAATATAATACTACTTGTCAAAATGTAAAACATTTTTGTATTTAACAAAATACTATCATCTTTTGATTTGGTTAGCTGTAAAACACACCATTATTTTATGTACCTTAGGGAAGAAAAACATCACCAATTAAACTATGACATCTGTATGATGAATCCCAAGTTCAAAGTTATTAGAATGTGGAATAGGGGAATGTGCATCTCAGAATCTATGAAATATAGTAATTCATTTTATCAGAATGTAAATTCTCAAGCAACAGATTCTAAAAGTCCAGCTCCCATCATTTGGTTTCCAAGGAACTTCATGACACTGAAAGAGGGTCTTGTTGCATTAAAGAATGAGTTCCAATACACTAAAATAAGTGTCTGTTTAATAAATGAATAAAAGCTACTCCTCTGGCTCACTTTTAATGCCGATAAAACGTAGCAGCTACGATTCATTGAGAAGTACCTTCTATAGGTCAGGCCCTTCCTAGCACTTTCACATATTACATGCAATTCTTACGATGTCCTTGAAAGGCCAATATTATCTCCATTTTACACACAAGAAAACTCAAGTTCAGAGAAATAAAATAGTTTTTTAAAATTCTCACAGCTCATAAGTGAGGGAAATGCAATTAAAGCAAAAATGTATATAAAATTAGCCCTGGCTGGTGTAGCTCAGTGAATTGAGCTCCAACCTGCAAACCAAAAGGTCACAGGTTTGATTCCCAATCAGGGCACATGCCTGCGTTGTGGGCCAGGCCCACAGCTGGGGCATGTGAGAATCTGATGTTTCTCTCTTTCTCTCCCCCTTCCTCTCCCTACAAATAAATAAATCAAATCTTTTTTAAAAATGTATATAAAATTAAAGCTACTTTCTCAACTGCCTTCAAATTGGAATAGAACCCACATCCTCAAAGAACAACTTCCTTTATTCTACTCATTCCTAAAGGTTCTATTCTATTCCCATTAGTAGCCAAATCTCTCAAATGAAAAGTACACGTGTTGCCTCAATGATTAACTTTTTAAAACCCAAAATAAAGTTAGCAAAAGACAATTTATTTTCAAAACTCACCAATGAGGATTGGTAAGGAATTGAAGACTTTTGTTATAACCAAAGTCCTATCCTCGATCCTCATTCTCACTGACCTGTTTACATTGTCATTACTTTCCCTTAGTGACTTAAATCTTTAATTACTATCTCAATTTTAAGTCTTACATTTGATACAATCGTTTAAACTCCAGGTATTTATCTCTACTTACAGACATTTCACACATGAAATCAACATATTTAAGATCTTATTTCAAGAGTTTATCACCCCCAAAAGTAGCTATTCTCTCCCAGTTTCCCTAATTTTAAACCATTACATTGAATTCTTCCCTTCTTCACTCCCTATATCTATACTAGGAAATGTTTTATTTACTGTCCTAAGTGCTTTCCACTTACTAATTCATTCCATTAAATTTAGAGGACATCACATGATCCTCTAAAGTAGGCATTATTATTATCCCCAATTTAAGGATAAGAAAATTGTGGCACAGTGAATTGAGCTAAACGCCTTGCCCAAGCTCACAAAGTTATTACAAGTTCTATTATATTTTTTAATCTATCAAGAACTAAATTTTGTAATGTGCATGATACTAAGCAAACAAATCCTAGAGAAAAGTTTTTGCAGTCCTCTTTAGCAAATATCTAATAGCAACATAATTTGAAACACTCATATTGCAAAAGCTTACTCTACTCAAAAGTTTATCAACACATGTATGAATTGTAGTGGTGACTCAACCTGATTACCAACGGTTTTGTTACCTATTAAAAATATTTGAAAAACGATAAGGAATATCTCAATTTGATTATCACTTATCACATTTCAGTCTGTTAAATAAAACTAAGTAAAAAAGGCTAAACCCACATTCACTGAATATACCAAATTAAAAAAATAAGAAACTTCTCTAAATTGATACCAAAGCAATTCATTTCCAGAGCTCTAGCCACACTGTGTAGACGACAGATATGAACTTCTAGTTTTCTTCATTCACTGTTTTAAACCATGTTCTTTTGAATCTCTATTTCTCATCCTTTAATGACATCTCAGGCAAAACACAGGACCCTTTTAGTCACTTTCTGTAGCTTAAAAAAAAGTTGCTAAATATATGCGAGACACTGCCAGATCCTGTGCTCTGACAGATATCTACTACTCTGCCTGCCACACAGTAGGCATTCAATAAATATTATATACTATTACTATTGTATTTCATCATTAAGGTGCCACTAATATACTCCATGATTTTTTGTGTTTCAAAAAATGAAAAATCTGCCAATTAACCCATGAGACAGCATTCATTATAAAATGTATACTGATTTCAGATGTTAAAATGTGGGAAAAGTACATATTAAAATTAATTAAATAAGGTATTAATTCAAGGCCTCATTATTTTTGCCTAAACGATTTGGCTTTTCTGTCTTTGGTCTTTTCTCACCAACACATCCTCCAAGATCTAAATTACACATCTCACTTTGCACTGTTCCTGCCCCTAACCTCTTCTTTAAAATGCTTGAGGGTTCACACCCAGGAAACATTTAAACTCCTCAGCAGGGTATTCGAGGACTTCACCATTTTATCCCTTCCAGTCCACCTTTCCAAACTCACTCCATCAGCTCTCCAACACCCATCTACTAAACCGGCTTTCAGTACCACACTTGGACACTTCCGCCTACCGACGCCTTCGTGCCAACATTACTCCATCTACCCAGATCGCCCCCAGTGCCCTTGCCCCTCTGTACCATGTGATCAAACCCTACTCAATCTTTAGTACCCAGTTCAAATACCACCTGTGTGACCTTCTGAGATAAATACCTTTGATCTCCAGAGCAAAATCCACTGGCCATCACTCCGTAACATAATACTATGATTAGCAGGCCACACAAGTTAGGAGCTTCCCTAGGGCGGGGTCTTACTTATCTTTACAACTCCAGCCCTTTGCATGATCCTGACCAATGTACCACAGGAAGAATCCAGGCTCTGAAATCGACACAGCTGTGTCTAAATTCTGGTTTGTTTGTTTTTTACCACTCACCAGCTATGTGACCACAGGAAACATACTCAATCTAACATTCAATGTCTTCTTAAACAGGAATTACAAAACCTACCTTAGAGGGTATGGATTACATATAAAATGCCTGGCACACCAGAAACAATTAACATTAGCTGCTGTTAATATCATTATTATTTTATTTTTAGATTTTATTTATTTAATTTTAGAGAGATGGGAAGGGAGGGAGAAAGGGAGAGAGAGGAATATCGACGTATGAGAAATACATCAATTGGTTGCCTCTCGTACACCCCTAACTGGAGACCTGGCCCAAAACCCACGCATGTGCCCTGACTGAGAATCGAAACAGTGACCCTTTGGTTCACAGGCCAGTGCTGAATCCATTGAGCCATACCAGCCAGGGCTTGTTTTATTTTTTATAAAATAAAAAAGGACGGTGGTACTCAAGAATCTTTAATGAATTGGTTTAATATCTATTTTGATCTTCTCCAGTCATACTGTATATGCCCCAACTTTGGATTCATAATGTGCCATAAGAGATGGGGGTGTACTTTTCACATACAGGTAACACATAACCTGTTTTAACATTCAAACACAAATCATGTTATAGAGGAATGGCTAAATGATTTTTCAAAGTTCCTGAGTCTTGCTCTCTACCTAACCTCTCAAGCCTTACCATAATTCCTCAGTCCAGCCATTACTTCAGCAGGTGCTGGAGAACAGATCACACCACACGTAAGTGTATGGAATTAAGAGCAGGGACTCTTACAGTCTCACCTCTGCTACCCACAATTAGCAGTATCAACATAATTACTTAATGGCTCTAAGACTCAGTTTTCCCAGTCTATCAAAGCTAACAACTAGCTAAACATCTTGCTATAAAGAGAAAATGCTTCCAAAGTACTTACCATATACCCAACACAGTAAGCACTCAAAAGACAGCAGCTGATGTTATTGCCACCAATACCACCAGTGTTGTCCTTTGTAATTCCCATACGAAAGCAGGAGCGCCAAAGTATGATAAGTTCAACTTCAAATTCTGGCTCTATTACTAACCAGGTATGTAGCCATACTCTAAGCCTACGTTTCCTCATCAGTAAAATGCAAATAATAAATCATTTACCTTGCAAAACTGTTGTAAAACAGCTGACACTTGGTTCCTAACTTCCCAATAAATGTTAACTCCATTCTCCTTAATGATAAACTGACCACATTTCCACTAATTAAGTTCCAAAGAAAGAGAATGGGATCCCAGGGAGCCAACTGTCCTTGCGAGGGGCGGGGGGGGGGGGGGGGGGGGGGGGGGGGTGCGGACCAGAGAATCCTCACCCTGTGGGGTTCCCCTTATTCTATTAGGTGCTCCCTAAGACTAGAGAGCTTTTTCTCAGGCCATCTCCCTATTTTCTGATAGGAGCCTTGAACTCCAAGGCAGCAACTCTCAGGAACGTTTTCAGGGAACCCAAAAGGTCAGAACTAGTATTTTCATACTAACAGTACAACTTCACCAGTTTTTTTCACTCTCATTCTTTCAAGAGTACACAGTGGAGTTTTCCAGGGGCTACAAGAGGTATATGCCATGTCTCTGATGGATAGTAGGTATACTTGTATACTTTTTATTTTAAAGATTTCTCAAGTTTAATTTCTAATACAGCCTATATCAGCAGACATTGGAATCTTTAATAATTAGGAGTTGCAAGTGGCCCCAAGGCCAAAAAATTTGTGAACACTGCTTTGAGGTATACAGAAAGCCCACAAAGCATATGGAGTCCTCTGTGAATTACAACTTTACCAATTCAGCCTAAATAAGTAACCCACACAACAGTCTAAAAACTCCTCACTTTCCTGTCTGATTACATTTCAGCCCTTCAATCTTCAAAAAAATCACTTGTTTGCCCTGACTGGTGTGGCTCAGTGTCCTCCCACAAACAAAAAGGTAGCTAGTTTGATTCCCAGTCAGGGCGGGCACATGACTGGGTTCCAGGTCCAAGTCCCCAGTTGGGGGCATGCGAGAGGCAACCAATGGATGTTTTTCTCACACATGGACGTTTCTCTCCCCCTCTTTCCCTCTCTCTAAAAGTAAATAAATGTAAATAAATAAAGTCTTTTTTAAAAATCACTTGCTCATTAATTATTTATGAATACTCAGTAACAGAACTGGGCCTAAGGACTTTTAACTCCTTATTCCTGGTGTATATAGTCTTTCTAAACACTGCAGGTCATCCTCAATAAATGAGACGACTATGTTTTCTTAATCAACATATTGTCCCTCTTGTTACAGAGATAACAAAATTGTTAAGTTACACTTACAAGCAGGTTAATTATACTTTCCTCTGACCTCTAATAAATAAATAACTGTTTAAGAATTTTTTTTCAGTCCCTATAGATACCCACCTGCTTGGTAATGGGAAGAAATAGGTAACTATTTCCTCCCATAAATAAATTAGATTTCAAGGTAAATAACATAAAGAGTTTGAAAACTCAGGAAACAAATCTGCCATATCATTTACACAAATGATCCAAATTTATAGCAATGTTCCAAGACCTCAATCTGCAATCTGCCCTTTCTCCACCATTCTTAATTTTTAAAACAGTATGTTGATTGAAATATAAAACCCAAAACACACATACAAAAACAAAAATGCTGTTTTTTGTTTTTTCTATGTTTAAGATAATGAAAGATCTAGAATCTGATAACAAACCTATTAGCCTGTCGCAAGCAGCAGAACTCCCATAAATACTGGTTGAATTAATGAGTAACTTCAAGGTATTATGTTCATGAGCTTTGTCTATCTGGCTTATTTTAGCATGTACTAGGTAAGGGAAAGACCTGAGAAGGCAAGAACCCTAGTGAATTCTGGCACTCTTTCCATCATAAAAGTCAGTTAAACACCAGGCGACCCACACACCAGCTTCAGTTGAGCTATACAACTTGAGGAGTCTTCCCAACTTTATGTCAAATCCCTATGAAAGAAAAGAGACATACAATGTACCTACCATATATATTTATTTATAAATTATACCCTAACATTGTGTATATTATAAAACACAGAATTTTTTAAATAGAAGTTATTAAAAGATGAGACAGCCCTGGCTGATGTGGCTCAGTGAATTGAGTGCCGGCCTGCAAACCAAAGGATCGCTGGTTCGATTCCCAGTCAAGGCACATGCCTGGGTTGCGTGTGGGACAGGTCCCCATTAAGGGAAATGCGAGAGGCAACCACACACCAATGTTTCTCTCTCTCTCTTTCTCCCTCCCTTCCCCTCTGTCTAAAAATAAATAAGTGAAATCTTAAAAAAAAAAAAAAGATGAGACAATGATAAAATAATTTTACCTTTCATTTATGAATACTATAAAAATATTTTAACAGAAGAAATTATCATCAATAATAATACTTATAGAGAACTGAAAAGCTTCATTATTTTTTAAAATCTTAACACTTTTGTGATATAGTATTCTAGTTCAACCTTCAGGATTCACTTGACTTTGAATCTTGATTATGACTCTAAACTGAAAAATTCCCTCAAAATACCTCCTAAACAAGATCACCACACCATCCACTTATTAAATATTAGTAAAATTTTATTTCTTCCTTGCCTTATGTATAAAAATGACTACAACTAATAGTTCTAATACTATCTTCTCTTACTCCATTGGAATTTGGGGTACTCTCCTTTGGGGATCTATGGAACCCCTAGCCAGAGCAACTCAGTCAGTCTCTCCAACTCTTTCCAGATTAGAACTAGATCGGAAGCCAGGACTAATTTTCCATGGTCACTCCAGGACAAATAAGATTCTTAGGTTCTTATGATCTGGGCCTTCACCCAAAGGCTGTTTCAAAACCAACCTGCAGGGATGGATGGACAAGTATAATCTTTCCAGGATACTTACCCTAACACATTTCATTCCACGAAAATAATAATGAACAGTAATACCTTCCTGTCTTACACACTCATTTTCTCTTTTAAGAAACATTTGTAAATGCTGGGCATCTTACTGACACAATCACGAGTATTATCTTAAATATGCTATTCTGTACTTTCATTTGCAGAAGCACTGAGAAAAAGTGTGGTTTGTGCCCCATCGGGTGGCCAAACTGGAAATTTCAAACAAGTCCCAGCAAGGCAAGTTAACCCTGACTAATCAACACAATACCTTTGGGAAACTGAAGCCTGCAACACAAGTGTTCTCATGAGGGAGTTCTATAAATGAAAATCACAACAATTGTTAAGACAATTTGCCTTATTTTTAAAAACAAGGGATGTGCAGTTATGCAAAATCTCTCCCAAATCCTGCAACAAAAAATTAATCCATTGCCATCACTGTTTATTCAAGTTAAACAAAAGAGTTTCTTTAGGTCAGCTTTCCATTAACAGATTAAAATCTCCTCAAAAAATTTTAAAAGGACACTATTAATTTAAAAGGATGTTATTAATAACAGTCCTTCAAATTCTTTCCTCTTCATATATCAAACATAACTAAACCATAAAAACATACAGAAATTTACAGACAGATTGGTCCTTAGAAAATATAGGGCTGTGACTTAGAAACCATCAAATTCAGTTGGCTCCCATTAAAGATAAAGAACCTGAAGTCCAGAAAGAGAAAGTGATTTAATCAGGGTCACACAACTAGACTATGGACCCCACTCCCAATGCCTGAACATCTGTGTTTGAGAGACTAGCTATCTCTATGTGACCTGGACAAGTGACTTAACCTCTCTTGACCTTAGTTTCCTTGCCTGAAAAAAAAAACAAGGTGATAGTCTCTAAATTAGTCTCTGAATGGATCCTTTAAACTCTAAAATCCTAAATTCAGATACCTTACTAATTTAGTATCTTGCAAAACTACAGTATACACTAAAAAAAAAAAAAAATTCTGAAGCACAGGGCCCTAGGGAAGAAACAACAAGTCAGCAGCCTTATACAACAACAAGGCACCAAATATATTTGCTTCTTTTGCTAATATTCTGTAAAATATTAACATGGTCATACTAATCTATTAGGTTGAAACTGGTCTCAGTTATTTTTGATTAATCAATTACAGAACTCTAAAATATACAATCTGATTCTAAATTTTTTTAAAAAGTATCCTCACAAAGATTTATTAATGTTCAGTTTTATATGCCAAGATTTACACTCAAGTCGATGACGAGGAGCAGGAATAGTCTATGCTCATTTGCATTTATTCTTTATAAAAACTATTTAGAAATGAATCAAATAGATTTTCTTTATATGGTTCTCCATGTTGTCCTATATTTTATGCTTTATTATTTTGCCTATGAAGACCTAGTCTAAGAACTCCACAATTTATTTTTAAATTAGAAACTCCAAAAATTTTCAGAATACTGATGGGTCACTAACACAAATAATTTTAACAATCCAAGGAAGAAAAACCATCAGAAGTTAAATAAAAACCTATGAACTACAATGAACCTGGAAAAGCTCTGGCCCTCTATTCTTACTTTATAGAGGAGGAAAGAGCCCTGGAAAGGCAAAAAGACTGTCCCCAGGGTCTCATGGCTAACATACACAAGAACTAGCACTTATTGTATGACTATATGCACACAATAATACACATAATCATAGGTATAAAACAAAATTGTCAGCTTCTATGTAACACTCTGCTTATTTCAAGTAAAATTTAATATAGCGAAATAACATAAAACCCAAAGATAAAGCCTAGTGGTTCACCAAACTAGAAACCACCCAGGGCTAGAAATCAGGAGTAATACACCAAAATTTCACCACCCGTTTCTAAATACAAATTCAGGTGTCTGTGCTACTAAGAGAGTTTCAAGAGCATCATCTTCAGACACGAGAGACTACATGTTATTGCTTTACAAGACGGTTCTTTTCTCTAGCAAAGGCTAACATCTTTTATGATGCTTTTCCCCCTCCCAAATTTTTAAGCTGCCAACATTTCTGGACTCTAAATATTCTTATTTATGCCTCTTTAAGTATGTTTAAAGGACAGCACCAAGCTCTTAAGAAACAATATACAACTCACAGATCCTAGCCCTATTCTTTTAAAAAAAAAGTCTTTAATGGCTCCAATTCACAAAGAAAAGTGCCCCTTATTTAATTTTGTCTACCAAACAAAAAGCTTATGCAGGACAGAAGTCACATAGTAGGGACTCTCTGCAGAATAAAATCTCAATTATCCGCAGTAAATGAAATTATTTATAATTGGCCAGGGAAAGACAATGCAATCACACACATGCTCAGGAATTTTGTCCCTCCGTGAGTGACCTGGAGTAATAGTTTAAGACTAGTATCCAAATGCAGTATGTGAATGAGGAGTCCCAGAATTACTGTGGCTATTCCAGCCACAAAGCTGACATTACAAATCAAGAGGTAATTGCGTTTTCAGACTAAACCGTATGCTTCCACTTCGAGCCCAGATATGCCAAATTAATACAATTCTATGAAACAGTTAAGTGCTGTAATACTTAAAATGAATAACAGCATACAGCCACTATTACTTCTGCCCCAATCAAGCAAGCCATACTATATAGCAAGTGCGAGACGTTGCCTCAGCACGCTGTGTCCTATGCCTCTTTGAAGAACTGGCAGTGGTGCTGAAAATTACTAGAAACATGAAAGCCCGATACCCTCCTCTCAATAAAAACCATCATCTGGACTCTAGCCAAGGTTTTAAAACTGACCAAATGTTATTAGGAACAATAAATCAAAAACTCTCCAGGCTGAAAAGCCAGTCCCTTATTTCATTCTTCTAAATGTAGCCACAAAACACTATAAGAAAATTAAGTGACAAGAAAAGCATGAATAATTTTAGGCCTTTCATTTCTGGCAATAATCAAATATTGTATGTTATTCCAAGCTGAATTTACTTTATAATCGTCCAAGGTTCTGTTTAACCTACCTACATCCTTTTCTCCGTCTTCTTCGATTATTACAGCTGCTATACGAATTAATGTGCTATTGCCTAAACATCGCATCACTGAACTTACATAGAAATTAAACAGAGAGCTGAAATACTTTATTTCATAAAATCTAGCTAGCACATTTGCGCTCATATTGATTTTATACTCTTTGTTCCTGCACGTAACACAGATGTGACTTCCCGGCGCTTACAGACCAGTCCTTTCTCTATCCAGGAGCTGAACTGCCAGCTACTGAGAATACCTATGGCAGTGCTCGCAGCCCTTCGGGCGTCTCACCTTCGGAATCTGCACGGGGTTCCTCACCTTTACTTGCCCCTGAATTAATGTCAGGTTCCTTACCCCTCTCCACTGAACACCCTCCAGGGGCTGTCAGCACAGGAACTGGGGGGCGGGGGGCACGATTCCTGTCACACACAGGTATGGTTTCAAGTCCATTTCTTTACAACATAGTACTTTCCTCCCCGGTTCACAAAAATGTTAGGGGGAAAAACCTGAAAATGTTAGTAATTCTCCTCTTCCCTCCTTCCTCTTCCCCCTTCAGTCCCTTCCAAAACAACAGAAGAGCCAACACCAGAGATGTGATTACTTTGTATACTTCATGCAATCAGTGAAAAGACGAGTCTGATTATCGAAGCGGAATAGTTGATTATACAATACGTTTGCCTTCTGTAACCACTGCCTGTGTGACAACACGTTTAAGTCAAGTTTCAACCCCGTTCCTAAGCCTTTGTCAACAGCGGGCTAGAGGGGCTAAGCCGAGGGCGCTGCGGGCCGACGGGAACCCCCGCAGCGGCTGATCTAGGAGGAAGAGGGTTCCTGGGAGAGAGGTGGGGAGAGAGAACCCAAAAGTAACCCTGCCGAGGGGGTGCTCGCCCCAGGGTGGGGACGAGAGGTCGGGGTACGGGGACGAAGGGATTAGCGCGGAAGCGCCGCGACCCAGGCTGCCCTCACACCCCACTCTCCCACCGGCGGATCGCCCTCCCACCACCGTGCCCCGGCCCCGGCGGGGCAGAGCCTCCCTCCCGGCCCACCGCCTTCACATCCGTTACCCCGGCGGCAGCGGGGCTGCGGGGGAGGGGAAGGTCAGCGGGCCCCGGAGGGGGCCGGCGCGGCGGGGATGCCGCAGTGGCTCCCCGCGGCGCCGGGTCAAAGTCCGCCCGGGCGCGGGGAGGCAGCAAGAGCAGAAGGCGGCCGTGGAGGTCGGACTGGCGACACGGTGGCCCCTCCGAGTCCTCCCACACCCCGGCCGCCGCCGGTACCTCATACTGGATGTATTGCTTCCTCCACTCGGGAGTGATGTGCGCGGAGAGGTGCTCAGCGAACTTCATCCTGACGTTTCCCCCTCACTCCCGCTCGGGTCCAGCAGTTACAGGCGGCGGCGGCAGCGGCGGCGGCGGCGGCAACAGCGATTCCGACTCCTCCCCACATGGGCCCCGGCGCGGCGCGGCGCTGAGCTTCTCTCCTCCTCCGCCGCCGCCGAGGTCTACTCAGTGCCGCCCTCCCGCCATCTTCCTCCTCCTCTCCATGGCCCCGCCCTCTCGCCCCGCCCACTATACGTCATCGCCATGGTAACCGCCTACGCCGCGCCGACGAAAGGGGTTGAGTAAGGGGCGGGATTTGGGGGGGACATTCCTTAAGGCCCCGCCTTTTCTGGGCCGGTCTTGCTGGAGGCACCTCCCCTGACCTCTTCCGTCTGGCTCCTTCGGGCCTTACAGCAGCTCTCAATCGCCTGCCTGGGAAGTTGCAGGGTTGTTATTACAATTAATATTAATACAATAGCAACAATCATCCACACAAGTCGTTTATATTTGCAGAGTTATGCAAATGTTTTCTATTTTAATGTTTATTTTTCATAAAACCCTTAAGGATGGATCTGAATTCATCCAAATTGAGTAACTAAAACAGACTAAATAGTTAAGAGCTAAATGCATTTAAAGGAAAATGATTTTACATGTTCTAGGTGCTCAATAAATGCTTGTGGAAGGTAATTGAAGACATCAGTGTCAAAAATTGCATGCTGCTTCCGAATTTCAATGTAATTACGCAATTCCAGGTCTATCAGAAAGGCCAGTAACAACACCTGGACTCAGACCAGGATGTGGTGGGGGTTGGATGGACCAACTG
This sequence comes from Tonatia bakeri, assembly GCA_004024845.1. Lineage (NCBI taxonomy): Eukaryota > Metazoa > Chordata > Mammalia > Chiroptera > Phyllostomidae > Tonatia > Tonatia bakeri. The sequence goes on along the minus strand of PVIA01001183.1, from coordinate 244,610 downwards.
GACTTGGGAGTGAGCTTTCTGGGAATTAGGGGTAGGGTTGGAAGGGAAACCAATGTTTGGAGGAAAGAGAATCCCCTGGAGGTAGGGTAGCAACTTCACCCCCCAGGGAGACTAGAAATGGGACCAGTATACAGACTAAACTCTCCCTCCAGGAGCATGGGAAACAACAGATCCTTCACACAGCTTGGCCCTACTTTGAGTATTAGAGTAATTGTCCTGGAAGACCGGCCTTGGGACAGAATCCCAGGTCCTTCCCCCAGTGAAGCAGTCCTAGATAATAACAGCCAACATTTATTAAACAAACACTCACTGTCCGTGTACTGAACACTATTCTAAATTCCTTACATGTACTTTAATTTGTAATTCTCACAATTTTGATGAAACCCAAAAACTAGGGGACTACTGTGGCTGGGACAGTATTCTGAGGTATCAGTCTCTGCTTTTGGCTTTTTTTCCTCCTCCCTGTATTTTTCCCCTTGCCCTTCCTTTTAATTCATGCCAGTAGGCGTTCTGCAATCATTTTCTCAGGAGAGGGGTGAGGCATAATGGAAAATAGGCATAGGTTATGAATCTTCTTGACTTTTGTTATACAAAAGCTTCAACCTCTGGTGGAAAGGTAGTTAAGGTCGAAACAAAGAAGAGAAGGAAGAGTGAGGACTCCTCTCAACTCAACACCATACCCTCTGCTTACCATAACAATTCCCCCCTACTGGAGGTAAATTGTTGCCAGAAGAAGGAGATAGGTGAAACAGAGGGCTATGCTCCCGGGAAGAAGGCACAACCACAGACAGGAAATAGCCGCACGGTTAAGAAGAGGGAACCAGGAGCAGCTGCAAATGAGTTTGCTGGGCCGGCAGCCAGAATGGACTAGACTGGTAGATTCTTGGCAGCGACTCCTGTAGACTATGGCATCCTGCTCCCAATAGCACCATATCTTGGTGCTTTACTTTGCACAAGATTCTGGGACCATGGCCCAACCCAAAGAAGAAAAGAAAGCCTCAATACTAGCTCTATAACCAACAATTCTCAAATTTTCTCATGCCTGATCCCAAGTTCTAACACTCCTTTGGACATGGAAATTCTAATTTATGTACAGAAGTAAATTCAATAAGAATTTTCCTTCCTTCTAGCATTACTTCAGATATTTCAGGGACAGAACCATCCAATACTTAGCATTTATTGAAGGTAGGCACTTTCCATGGAGAACTGGACAATGTACTATGAAGGATATGCTGAATAGTTTTACTCTGAATCGGAAGGGTCTCCAGCATTACACTTTCTTCTGTAAATAGACAAATAACTCTTCATTTAACAAAACTTTATTGAGTACTATTATATGGCAGTCATTCCACTCTGAGAATGAAGGACAATTCAAAATAAATAAGACTATATTTCTCTTGGAAGACATCACAATCCGGTCAGAAAGACAGGCAGAGAGACCAGACCGCGGCGTGACATGTATTGTAATTGAGGTATGCACCAGGATACACAATCCAACTGGATGGCGACCCAGAGAAGGTGGTTTTGAAACACAGTCTTAAACAACAATCCGACCGGGAGAAAGATGCCCAACAATCTCAAGGGCAAAAAGCAAGAAGTCAGGATTGTTCAAGAATGACAAGAAGTTGTCTAACTAGAATATCTTTTAAGACAACTAAATGTTTTCTCCTCAAAGAAACTCTCCCTCTTCCCTCCTCTCCCTTCCCCAGTCTGGGCCTCGCCTCCACCTGGTGCACACCCTTCATTGTGTTGTCGGGAGTGATTTGTGTCAGACTGTGCGCTCCTTGAAAATGAGTTGCTCATCTCTCTAGTTTTCTCCAGTTTAGCGTGGTGCCTGGCTAGCATTCAAGCATTCAGTGAATGTTGAAGGAATAAAGGAAAGAAAGAATGGCAAAGGGAAGGAGGAGGGAAGGGCAGTCCACACAGAGGGAAGTCGCAGGAAATAAAGTTAAGTTGGAGCAAGATTGTGAAGGAGTAGGTTGTGCCAGCACAGGCAGCGTGGGGTCTGTAAAGAAGTTTAAACAGTAGGTGCCTCGCTCAGCCTTGGGAAAGTGCTATAGTATGACTTCCTGGTTTTGAACACCGGCTCAGGGAACACACAGACCTGACTTAAAATCCCAACTCTGGCATTTATAATCTGTGTGACCTTGATTAAAGCACATTAGCTCTTAGGGCCTCAGTTTCTTTATTTCTCAATGCAGGATATTAACATCTCCCTACCAGGTTGTTATGAATATTAAATGAGATTCTACATATACAGCACTTAGCACAATGACTGGCCTCTGGTTCACCACTCAAAAGCGGGTAGCCCCTCAAAAACCTCTGTTAGTAGTGTGAGGGTGGACTAGAGCAGGGACAAACCAGAGACCGATGAGTTCACAGGCACCTGTTGAGCACTTACTCTGTACCAGATGCTGTTTTGAGTGCTTTACAAATACACCCTTATTTAATTCTCACAAGGACTCTAGGAGGTAGCTACTACCGTTATCCTCATTTTAGAGATGAGTACACTAAGAAAAGTGAAGAATCTTGCTCCAGGTCACCCATGTAGACGAGGAAGAGCTAAGTTTGAACACTGGCACTCCAGGTCCAGAGTCCTTACCCTTGACTGCTCCGTTATGCTGACTGTTGAGTATACAACCCATGCCCGTCACAGTGTTGGAGAGAAGGAGAGGTGACATGTGACTCTAACTCGAGTGACTAGGTAGATGACACTGCCAGGAACTGAGGTAAGGAATGGAAGTGGAGGACAGGTTTGGGGTGTTACTGGATGTGTTAACTAGTTAGCGATCCACGGGACATACGGTACTAGAGCTTGGGGAAGAGATGGTATTGTTGAAAGCGGAGGGGCCATTCATGTGTAGGTGATAATTACATCCTGGTAAGTTTCCCAGAAAGAGAGCACACACTGAAATGGAAAAAAGTCCAAGGGAACATCCTGGTGTGAGCCCGAGAATGAAGACAGGGCAAGGAAAGAGGCTGGTGTATAGCCAGAGTACTCAGCAAGACACTTAGGAGAGAGGAGTGTCGTGGAGGCCATAAAAAAAAAACGGAATTGTCATAAAGAAGGCAGTGATCCAAAAGTGTCAGATTCTACAGAGAAGTTGAATAGGACTTCTAGGCCGTTGGGTTGAGCAATTAAAGAGTCATTAGTAACCTCAGAGAAAGTGGCTTCGGTAGCATGAAGGGTTACAGGAGGCTGAGCAGTGAGCTGCATTTCTGTTTTGTGTATCCAAAGTTATGTTTACTCTGTGCACATGCTGTAGGATCACCAGGAGTGAAAATGTAGGAGCATACTCAGCTATTATCTAGAAATTCATAAGTGCCGAGTCCAAACACTTTATATTTATCACATGTAATTCTAAGTTTGGGAACAGTTATACTTACAAGCACAGAGTAATTGTTCTAAAACTTAGAATTATGTGCGATAAATATAAATATTGCTCTGTTGCTGGAGCAAATGAGACTGGTGATCATGCTAAAGGTGAGGACTGACCTGCAGAAGGACCAAATATTATGCTGTACCTCCCACTGAAGCTGAATAAGAAGAACGTTCGGAATGATTGTCTCTGGCGTAGAGAATGCAAGTGATTTTTTTTACTCCTTGTATTTTTCTGTGTTGCTTTCCATGTTTACAAAGTGCATTTATCAAATCTGCAAAAACAATAGTGTTATTATTTAAATAACCCCGGAACAAGGTGAGGCCCTCTGAGTGTGAAAGACGTCTCTGCAGTGTGAGACACTGCAAGCCACAGGGGAGAAAGCAGCGGTCCAGGTAAAACAAAACGCCGAGGGAATGGAAGCTCAAGCAAGAGTGCAGGAAAGGCAGAGAGTGCAGACCAAGGGAGGGATTAGCTTCTGTCATCGTTCGAGGAGAGTCTCGACATCGGTTGAGACTTGGGGATGAGGGTGATAGTAATGACTGGGGCAGACATACGTAAGTTCGTAGTTGGAGGGGAGGGATTCCAGGGGAGTTACATGTAAACTCCCAGTTTCCTCTCTGTAGGAGACAAGCTCATCCATCTGCTTGCGGAAATGGGAGAGAATGGGGGAAGAAGTATGCAAGTGGTACTTTGCATTGGGAAACTACTCAGTTTAATGGAATAAATGGATGATTTTATCAATTTTCCTAGCAGTACACAGCAATCTAAAAGCAGGAGATGAGGGGAAAAAACAGCGGAATCGCTCCAAGATCCAATTGCAGAAATTGCCTTAGAACAAGGAGATGAAGACATTGAGGTACTAATGAAAATAAAATAATAACAATTTTTTTTGTATTTCACATGCATTTTTTAATTTAATCTTTATAACAATGGATAAGGATTAAAAGGATATTAGGATAAAATACTATAGCAAAGGATAAAGATTATAAGTGGATATTATAATCTCCATTGTACAGAGGAGAAAACTGAGGCTTAGAGGGTGTGGTGAGCATTTGCCTGGTTTGGGAGTCACCTCCCTAGGTCTCTATGGGAGGTGAGACCTCAGCTCCCACTAGGCCAAAGTGGGCAGATATCCCCATCTCACTTCTTCGGCAGGAAGCACGTGGCCCAGATTTGGCCAAACAGATGTTCTTGCCGTGCACGGATCTTGCCTCATGTGGAAACACTCAAAGACTCAGCGGTAAGTAGAGCCTATTATAAGGGGCTGCAGCAGACTTGAGAGTCCAGCAGTGGAAATGGCAGTGAGCATCCTCGCCTGATTGTTTCTCTGACATGACCTCTGCTCTGTTCTCACCTGCGAGCTTTTCTTGGCTTCTGTTTTTTCCTTGGATTTGTTTACCGGTCTTTACATTGATTCTCTGAGCAACCCAAAGCCATCCAATAAAATCTGTCTCTGTTTAAGTTAACCAGGGTCATATTTTCTTGTTTGTAGCCAAGAACCCCGGGTGGGTCATAGAGACTGAGAACTTTGTCCATAGCTGGTGCTGAGGGGTACTCACTGATCAGATGAACATAATGATTATCTACGAATGTCCGCCAGCCTCTCTCTCCAGCCGCCTTGGGACTTGGTCAGTGGGCTCATGGATCAAATGGTCATAGCAGCAGGGGATAAAGGATATACTAGACCTCAAAAATATTGCCTTTCCCTCACCTAGGCTGATCTGTCAACTGCTGAATGTTCCGCCTGCCAGCAGAGACCAATGCTGGGTCCGCAGTATAATACCATTTTAGGGGGTGGGTAGACCAGTCAGCTATCTGGTGGCAGGTTTATTACATCGATCTCTTCTCACCGTGGAAGTTGGGGAGAAGGCAGTAACTTATCCTCACGGGAACAGATAGTTATTCTATGTATGCATTTGCCTTCTCTACCAGCAATGCCATCTGTAACTGTCTTTGTTTGCTATCACAGTGTCCCATTCAATATTGCTTCTACCAACGAAGGGAGAGAAAGGGGCCATATCTATGGATTTCATCAATCTTGCCATGCATCCCATCACCTACAAACACGTGCCATTACAGAATGATCTGATAATTTACTGAGGACTCAGGTGTGGTAACAGCCAGGGGACACCACGCAGAGCGGTTGGAGTGCCGTGCGTGGAATGAGGTGATGCTCTAACCAGTCGCTGTTTGACGGCGATGCTTCTCCCAGTCGGACTACATGAGTCTGGAAATGAGGGAATAGAATCATTATTACATCTAAGGACCTGATCATGAAGTTTTTTTTATCTATTTTCATGCTGCTTGGCTCTCTGCTGGTTTAGAAGGCTTAAAACCCGGAGAGAGATTATGCCCACCTAAAGACTCAACAATGCTCCATTAAAGGGGAAGTTGAGACAGCCATTTGGCCAATGTGAGCTCTTCCTGATGTTAAAGCAACAAGTGAAAGGGGCCTCCTGTATTGCTGGAGGGATTGGTCTTGATTTCCAAGGGAAACAGAGTTTCCACTACAAATGAAATAATGGACACGAGTGGTTTTAAAACCAGGAAGACCCTTTAGGGCACCGCGTTATGCTGCTCTGTCCAGTGGTAGGAGTTAGAGATAGGCCAACCCTCTACACGCAGGATCACCAAGGGTTCAGACCCCTTAGAATGAAAGCTTGAATTACCCCATCAGATAAGGTATCACGATGAGCTGAGGTGCTGGCTGAAGGTACTAAAAGGAATATGAGATGGGAGTGGAAGAAAGTTATAAATACCAACTATGGGCTTGGGATCTGTTACAGAAGGTCTGTAGTAACTACCCATTTTCTTTCTTGCTTTGTTATATGTACAGTAACAAATTTCCTTGGCTTGCCCTTCCCTTTTTCTCTAGTATTTGATACTACTGTGTTGGATGTGGTGAACTTTATAAGTTAGACCTCAGGTTACAATATGTGAAGGTGGCACTGTGACCACACAAGAGAGGAGTGGACATTCCCTTGGGGCCAGGAGTTCCTGGAGGCCTTTCTGGTTTCTCAGGCAGCAGCCCACCCCTCCAGCCTTCCAATGACTTTGTAGGGACCCAGATCCCTATATTCAGCCTTCCCTGCTTCCAGTTGCTACAGTGGCTTTCCGAATCTGTTCCTTAGCCCTGACCAAAAAGAAAAACAAACACAACAATGCGGCAAACAATGAGAACGTGTAAGACATGTTTATTTTGTTATTGAATCCAAGTGCTGATGGGGTAGTGGTTTAGATTATTTGTTTTGGTTACTATGAAGAGTTTTTGCTTTCTGTTCAGGCTCCAAAAATTGCTGTAGGCCATCATGTTGCTCACTTTGACATGCCTTTGTCTTTTATGAGTCTCACAGATGTTTTGATCAAAGAGGAAGAATCACTGTTTTCTGCCAACACTTACATCTTTAAAGTTGGAGATGTAACCTTTCCCAAATTGTAGCTAGGTCCTTAGGGGGAGGGACCTTTCTTATTCACTCTTAACAGCACTTAACACAGTCGACTCCACATAGCAATATAAACGGGTCCTTTAATATATGTTCTCTCCCTACCCCAAGGAGTGATAATCAAGACAATTTTTGAATCTATGCAGATCCATTTTTATTATAAAAACATGTCATCAGAATCTGGACTTTTCCCCAACACTTGGGATGGCTAGACACTAAGGCTAGAGTGAGAGACCTCTATGCAAGGGAAAAGACAGGCCATCCAGGAAAGGGAGCAGTCTGAAGCGTTCAGGTAAGGGTGGGGGTTATCATCAAATATGTTAAAAGTCCTACTGGGATGCATAAGCTTTTCAGTGTTCTGTTCCATTGCTAGTACATCCCATCAGAAAAATTTTTAATCTCAGGGAGGTTTGATTTTTTTTAAAGAGTTTATTTATTTATTTTTAGACAGAGGGGAAGCGAAGGAGAAAGAGAGGGAGAGAAACATCAATGTGTGATTATCCCTCACACGCCCCGCACTGGGGACCTGCCCCACAATCCAGGCATGTGCCCTGACTGGGAATCGAATCAGCGACCCTTTGGTTCACAGGCCTGCGCTCAAACCACTGAGCCACACCAGCCAGAGTAGGGAGGTTTGATTTTAATTTTAGGTTTCTTAACTATCAAATTAAAACAAACTAATTGTAGAGAATTTAGAAACCACAGAAAAGTGTAAAGAAACAGAAAAAAATAGACCCCCATTTATCACCCAAGAAGAACTACCATCAACCAGCCTTTGAGCCTGTTCCTTTTGTCTTTTGAAGTTAGCACAGTGGAGGTGGCAAAGTGAGGGGCTGGAGCAGAAACGTGTCCCTTTCTTGTAAGTCTTGAGTGTTCCTGACCTCGGGGTACAGGTCTCCGAGGCAAAGCTCCCCCTCCCTTTCACAAGTCATCTCCACAAGCTACCCAAAACCTCTGACTCGGCCATTAAAACAAAGAGATGTCTTGTCTCGAGTCCAAGGGAAGGAGTTCCACTTCTTTGCGTGACAGATTAATAATAAGGAAAACCAGTTAGGGAAGCCCAGCATGTCCTTCCCACCGGAAAGTGCACCGCATCTCAGTCTGTCCAGTGGCTTCCGAGAGCCAGCATCTGGGTAGAGGAGGGGGAGAGAGGGCAAAGAGAAGAATCAGTTAGGCGTGGGGAGATAGGGAGAAGGGTGTGTGTGTAGAAAGCAGAATACGTCAGTGTGCCTGGGAGTGTGGCAGGAGTGTAGGTCGGGCAGGTGTAACTTGAAGATAACTCCCACGGACTCTTGCTTCTTGTCTGTCCAGGCAGAAGCAAAAGATGGGGGAGGAGACACCAAATAGGAGAGCGTCTACTTAATTAAGAAAAACAGTCATCGCTTCCTGCTCCTGCTCTCTGTACATCTCTAAAAACTGTTTTCTGATGACAGCCCAAAAAAAAAAAAAAAAAGCCACAGCTGAAGCGATCGGCACAGCCCCAGGCAAAGCAGGCAACGCAAGGAGAGTCGGTTTTTCTCTCTGCACGTGAACTGGAGGGTCGGGTCTTCTTGCTCGGCGTTGTATCACCTGAAACACAAGGGCACAGATTCTCAGTAGTGACTTCGGTGCTGAGCAGGTGATGAATTTCCAGGTTATTGGGATTAGAAACTAAATAATTCATTAATATATTAGTTAATGCTTTCTTTTTATACTCCGCTGAAAAGAAACTTGTGGACTTTCTCCAAAATAGCTCTTGAATCTGTTCACTTCTTTCCGTCACTATATTCTCTCCCTCGACCCTAGTAACAGTTTCCTAGCTGGTGTCTCCCTCCCAGCCTCACTCCGTTGTCCACGTATCAGTCAGAGCATCTGTTAAAGCGGAAACCCCATCATGCCTTTCTCCTGCTTACAACCTGCAGTGCTGCTCGTGGCACCTGGGCTGGAACCCAGAATCCTTTTGTGGCCGTTTAGGATCAAGTCCTGACCCTCCCTGTCCTCCACCTAGTCTCACCTTCCTTCTCATTCACCGTGCTCCAGCTTCGCTCGTCTTTTTCCAGTTTCTCTGAGGCGTTGCACTCTTGTGCTCCTCAGAGACTCTCCATGTGCTATTCTTCTGGGCACGACATTCTTCTCCTCCCTTCTTACTCACCCTTTGAACTTCAGCTGGAATATCATTGACCATCCACCTGCAGCCTCGCTTAGGGTCTCTCCATTATTCATAGCACCCTGAACACTTCTGTTACCATTTTTATGAACATTGATTAATATGTATTTGTTTGTAAGATTGTTAAGGTCCAGGTTCCCCAACAGATGGTAGAGTCTCAGAAGATAGAGACTATTTCGGTTTTGCTTCCTCTGCATCTCCCAGTGCCTGGCACAGTACCTGACACATAGTAGGTGCTCAGTACTACTTGCATGGATGATTTAAATGATAAAAGTCTGCAGAGTTTAATATAATAATAATATTATTATTAATATAATAATTATTATGATAATTCTCTGTTTTCTACTAATGCAGAACACAGAAACACTCACTAAATACTGTTGATTAACTTTAGACTGATATTTTAAGTGGGAATAAAGGTATCACGCCCAGAGGCAGGTTAGGATCAAAGACACCCAGGAATATCATGTCAACTATATTTTAATTAAAAAAAAGAAATAAAACACACACACACCACCCAGGTATAATTACAGTCAACCCTTTTCTTACTGTGGTGAAAGTGAAACTGTCATAGTGAGGATTAGAAACAAACATTTATAATTACTGTAATGATAGGGCCTCTTATAAGAAGAAGAAATCAAGGTGTACTATAGCTGAATATTATTGGGCATGTTTGTGTTATGTGCGGTGACAGGCTATGATTGGCTAGATGGGGCTGTGGACTGAAATCAAGTATCTCTCTGGATTTAGGGGGCTTGGAAAGAGGAGAAGAGTAAATGTGGAGAAAGCTGTGTCTAATAAGGCAGAAGATATTGCAAGTCTTGAGCAGTAGATTCAGTAGGTAGCCCAACCTAACAGTACCAATGATTGGCATCATGCTGTGAATTAATTTTTGTATAAAATTACATCACAGGAAGTCATAGTCTTGACTTGAGAAGCTAGGCTGCCTTCACTCTAGTGCTCCTGCTGATATTTCTGGGCATGTCTGGGGTTAGCAGAGGTTTAAATTGTACTGAAGGGCATCATAACAGCCATCAGATTGGGGAAAAGAGAGGCAAGACACACAAGACTGGTTCAAAGACTCTGGCTCAAGGTCAGTGTCAGTGGGAGGGATGATTAGCAGCATCTGTCCTTGTGATTGTCTTCCAGCCCAGCTGAGCTTAGGGAACAGGATGGGCAAAAACAAAGCATGATGTAGATCTGTCTACAAACCATGTGGGGAGGCACAGGGAGGGGGTCAGGGCACAAGGTGGGACATGTAAGGACTCAAATGGACACAGCAGACCAACCTATAGCTGGATCAGAGAAGGCATGGAAGAGGACATCGGGTTGTAGTGGCATTGAGGAGAGGAGAAAAGCATATGGAAACGACGTACTAGTTCATGACCACCCAGGACTTTCAGAGCTACTCGGAAGGAATTTATTGTGGGTTGAGTTATATCCCCCAGAAACGTACGTAGGAGTGCTAACTCCCAGTACATTGGAATGTGACCTTATTGGAAACAGGGTCATTGCTGATGTGACCAAGTAAAGATATGATCCTTAGGGTGGGTTCTAATCCAAATGAAGGTGTGCTGAATGAGAAGGGGAAACACCGAGTGAAAACCGAGACATGCCCAGAGAATGCCGAGTGGTGACAGAGGCAGACATTGGAGTGACACAGCTATAAGCCAAGAAATGCCAGGGATTGAGGATCAACCACCACAGAAGCTGGAAAGAGGCAAGGAATAAGGGAGCATGGCCCTACTGACCCCTTATTTGGGTTGTTTCTGTTGTTTTAAGCCACTCAGTTTATGGTACTTGGTTATAGCTGCCTGAGAAATCTAATACAGAATTTGAGGCAAGGAGTTTTTCAGAGTGAGTAGGACAGAGCCAAAGAGATATTGTTTCACTGCTGTTATTTTGACCCTAATTTTTCCCAAAGATTTGTGAGGCTAGATAAATATGCTTTCTATATAATAATCATACAAATAATGTGCCAGACTGCTAAGCTTTTATTTGCTGACTTGAATTCAGTCAGTAAATGTGCCACTATCTAGTACATTCCATGCACATTTAAGACCTGCCTGTGTCAGTGAGAGAATGTATGGGAGGCTCTTGAAACACCACCTGCCACCTGGTAAACCAGTAAACTTATAAATGTTAGAATCATGATTATCATCATCTTATTATCCTGGCTCTACAGCTCTCAGCAGGTCATGGCTCTACGGCATCTGAGAGCTGCCGGGAGCTGCTGAGAAAACCTCACACCTAGGCAGTCAGGTGCCACTGAAAATGAAACATCACCAGTCTCACCAGAGTCCTCCGCCTGGGTTTCCCTAACAAATGCTCTCCCCCACTTTCCACAACCAACATTTCAAGTCCTGCCTCTTCAAACCTCCACCACCACCCCCACCCCCGCCCTGCACCCCAGCCTTTTCTCAGTTACTCCCAGCAGGTGAGCTCAATTCCTAGCACTGAGAAAAGAGGAGCCCTTAGGGGGAAAAAATGCCAACTCTCTTCACCGAAGCTTTCAACCCAGACGGACCCACAGCTACCCTGGCCTTCTCCCTGTTACTTGGACATTTGAAGTGCCCTGGCTTCTTCGAGTCCAGGGAGCCGTTCTTCGTTCTTCCCTCTTCCTCATCCATACTTCCACTCCATAACCGAGGGTTGTTTGTTCTGCCTCCAAGATATCTTGCCAATCCACATGCTTTGGTTTATTTCCACGGCCACCAACTTGGCTCATACAAACCTGGCTGTGTCACTGTCCTGCTCAAATCCCCTCAGTGACATCCTACTGTTCTACAGCTACAGATCCAGAAAGTCCTTCACACGTTTACAGGGCCTCCCCCTGCCCCAGTTCCCCCTAAGCCAAGCTCTGTCAGTTTTTATAACCTCACTTCTTCCTCTGTGCTTTCTATACATATACTCTGGGTTAGAGAGTAACTCAAACTACCTCCACTTCCTTGTCAAAATAACTAACACTTAAATAATGCATATTACTTGCTGGGCACATAGAAACTCACTTATCAGGACAGCGACCTATCAGCTTAGTACTGTGACCATCCCATTTAAAAATAAGGAAATAGAGGTACAGAAGTTAAATAACTTGACAAAGTTATAAAGAAAGTCAGTGGTAAGCCAGGATTTGGTCCAGGAATGCTGGTGTGCAGTGCACACCAATGGGCCACTCTCTGACCTTGTTTTAATGGCCAAGTCAGCATTCACACTCATCCTGTTCACTTGGCTGATTCCAATGGCTCCTTCATCCTCAAGGTAAACATCCCTTCCTCAGGTTCAGACCTCCTTGCTTAATGTCCTCATGCCTTCCTGTCTTTCCCTTCCTGTTATTATTTAACACCTATCACCTCTGCTGGACTGGAAGCTCAGTCTGCTTTGCGCACAGCCATACCCTCACTTCTTAGCACATGCCTGACACATAGTAGGTACTCATGAAGTATTTCTTGATTGAATAAAAGAATGGACAGTTACTAACTACCTTGAAGAGCTTCTTGTATGTGGAACACATAACACAGTACCTGGCACACAGCATTGACTTGATAAATATTTATTCGATAGTGTGTTCAGGAAGTGGCAAGGAAGCCAGTCTGACTAGCGTCAGGGTATGAAGAGAGGTTTTGGCAAATGCTTCAAGTCTTTTTAATGAGCCAAGGGAGGCGAGAATTGCATGATGGAAGGGGTTATCAGCAGCGTGTAATCTTGCAAAGGCAAATATTAGCATTTCAAAATCCCTCCTACCCAGCCCAGGATGGTTTGGGATTTTTCTTTTAACCACATCATCCAATTTTCTGAGAGCAGGCTTCAGCAAAGTGTAATTGGTGTGCCCAGGGACGTTAGCGTGGTCAGAAGCATGAGCTAATGACCCAGGTGAAAACAAAGATCTACTGCGGACGCGTTCTGTGTAACACAAAGAGCTACCTCCTCCGAAATTTGAAGGTCTCTGAGCACAAGTGAAGATTTCCTATTCCTATCTGCTTTGGAACGTGTAAATAATTTATTATCCTCCAAAGGCTCCCTGGAACACTGGGTTAATCCCTTTAAAAGCATTCATCTGGACACCCTAACTTCATTACAATTCTAGACTTGAATGCTACCAGGTATATTTTTTCTGCCCTAAACTCAGTGGTGCCAGGGAGTCTAGAGACAGCAGTCAGCAAGGCAGGTTCAAATCACTGTCTCTTCGAGGCTGTGTGTTGGCAGCCAAAGCAACAGCAGGCTCAGCCTACAAGGAGCAGTAAACATCTCGTCACCCTTGAGTGACCCACGATGGGAAAACTGGAAAGAGAAGGGGGTGACTTCCAGGGAAAACAGCTGATCCGCCACCTGTACAAACATGCACCTAACTGGCCTGCCATGGGCGTCCTCGGGGAAGGGCTCCGGGAAACCGAAGGAATCATCAACATGAGGAGTCAAGCCGTGGCGCTCAGCACATGCCAGCCCCACACAGATTGCACTATCTGTCAGAAACCACCAGCATCGCAAAGCTGCTTTATTCCAAGCCATTTTGTTAAATCAAAGCCCCACCAACTACAGGGTGGTGATTGCACAGGACTCCTGTCACAGGATCAGCATCTTTGGCCCTATTTTCACACCACAGGAGACACCTATTCTTTTCCAACATTCTGGTCTATGGCTAGCTCTTAATTATATTTGCCGCCAAGACCCAGTTAATGAAGGGATATTTCATGGCCTTTGGCAGAAACCTCAGACTCAGCAACCAACGAACTGAAAGCCCTGACCTCAAGGCAATCTCCACACCACCTCCTGCCTGATGCATATTTCAAAGGTTTCCAGGTTTTGAAGCATGGATTGCTTTTGCAAATGAAAAATTGAATGAGCAAAAGCATTTAGTGGTGTGTTATTACAGTTCCAATGATTTTGAAAAGGCTGCTTGGTTTAACCAGAGGCAGAATTTCAAATGAACACAGAAACAAATATCCATTGCTTTTTTTTTTCATTATTTTCTGTTTATTCTACCAGGATTTAAAATGGAGTATATATTGATCCCCACCTGAGGTTTCTTACCATTATAACATGAATAGATCAACCTACTGAAAAATACACATATTACTAAAATATTTAATAGTTTCAGAGTCATTCAATATCTAGCCAACCCAAAACAGGTTGTTTGCTTTATCTAAATAAGATCTTGTATAGTAATGATATTTTAAACTCCACTCAGAAAGTAGTGTCTTCTTCTTTCAAATATTCCAAACCTTTTATTTATGAGGAAAATAATTAAAACAGAAAGTAAAAGAAATCAGTGGCTTCATTTAGTCGTTGCTTGCCAGGTGTGTGGCATTTTCCCAGATACCATTCATCTAAATACATTCCTTGTACACCTACTATGTGCCAGGCACTTTCTGAAATGAAAAGATTAAGAACACACAGCCTGTGCTCCCAGACAGTTCAAATCTAGAAAGAGAAACAGAAAATTATAATACAATGGGATAAATATTATGGGAGCACAATATATGTTAGCTATACTGGATATATGTTAGTTATACTGGATGTATAAATGAAGGAATGAAGGACAGAATGAATTAGCATGGATATTTACAGAGTATAAGAAATTCATCACAGATGACAGGCAATAAATATAGAGTATTCGGCAAAAATGGAGCATGGGATATTTCTAAGTGCAGAAAGTTTCAAGAGGACTCTAAAGATTACTGATTTTAGCTGTAAGGTTATAAGAGAAATGTCCCACATTCAGTTTATATACGACGCGTTGGTAAGACCAGACTTTAATACGAAACACACATGGTAGTGAAGAACCAAACTGCATAACCTAGAAAAGAAGCTAGGACTCAGACTGTTACATAACAGTATTGTTACCCAAGTTCTGATTTTGGATTTATGAGTGTTCCCGTCCAATTATCATGACATACCTACTTTAATTTCTTCATTATTACTGCAATTAACCACAGTATAATTTACTCTAAGTAGAAGGTAGTGGAAAGGGGTATAAGATAAAAATCAAGCCAATTCTTCCCCTTTGAGCCTTCAAAACACAGCATAATATCCAACAAAGAGAACACAGCCCTCCTTTGTCACTCTTCAGAAGTAAGATAAAAAATTTTATACATCAGACAAAAACTTATCAAGGACTACTGTGGGCTCGAAGTCAGTCCCAGGAAAAAGAAAGAAAATGAAGGTAAGTGTGTGTGGTCCCTCCAGAAAGTGTCCAGCCATGTACTATGAAAAATAGAGACATTTATTGAAGAAGATACAAGATACAAGAAACATTGTACATAGGACCATGACACCTCAGTCCCCTTCAAAGCAGGCAACTTGGGGTCTCACGCAGTTCTCCCAGCATCTCTTCCACTGTTCAAAACCCTGCAAAATCCTTTGTTGGAATCGCCATTAGCTGCCCCATCATATTTTCCTGACTCTCATCAAGGACGTGAAATCTGTTCCCTTTCAAAGGTGATTCTTGTTTTGGAAAAAGCCAAATCTGGGCTATAGGGGGGCTCAGCCACTTGAGTGATTTGATGTTTTGCCAAAAAACTCTGCAGGAGATATGATACATGAGGGGATGTATTGTCATGATGAAGCTGTCAATCACCAGTCGCCCATGGCTGTGGCAGTTTTCATGGTATTGTATCTCTTGGACACAGTAGTTTTCAGAATCCTCAGACCAGCTTCCAGTTCTCACACTGTCAGTCACTAATCTTTGTTGATTGCAGTCCAAACATGTTCAACATTCTCAGGTGTTCTGCCTCCTGCAGGCCTTCCAGAATGCGGATCACTTTCAACAGACTCTCAACCATCTTTGAATCATTTGTGCCACGCTTTGATTTGTGCTGTACTCATTGTGTCATCTATGAAGCCTTTTGAATCATCCAAATAGTTTCCACACAGGAATGTTCAAGCTTAATGCAAAATTTGATGCAGATTCGTTGCTGTTCGTCGTCGTTTTCAATGAGACGGCCACACAGCGCACATGCTCACTCAGCAGCATCTACAGCCCCCACTGACCAGTACAGTGAAGTGATCACCGTTCACACATGTGCATTCCAGTTCACTTTCCTTTGCTGCCAGGTTATACTGATGTCACGCAGACATTCTCGTTGTATTAACAATGGCTGAACTGTTTCTGGACAGACTTCATATGTCCAAAAGTATGGTAAAATTTTGGTCTAAAGAGGCAGTATATTATAACAGATTGATGCTGAGGAAGTGGGTTCCAACTTTATCATTATTTTGTTATATGACCTTGGTCATCCTTGCCTCATTAACTAAACAGGGATAAGAATGAATTCTTCTTAAATAAAGCAACATGTGAAATTTTTGGAAACATTGTGAAATATAAAATTCCCTTATTAGATTTGTTGCACATTTGAATGACAGAGTTGTGTTTAGATGGTATTTTTCACCTCTAAAGGATGAAATACTTTATTACAGGATAAAAGCATATTGTAATGTGTGAAGTCTCCTTTAATCATCTATACAATAATAGGATGAAGTAATAGACATACCACAATTTATCTATTGCAGATTCATCTATTTCTAGTTCCAGGACAGTTTCTTTGTCTTCCCTTTCCTTCCTTCCTTCCTTCCTTCCTTCCTTCCTTCCTTCCTTCCTTCCTTCCTTCCTTCCTTCCTCTTTCCCTTGCCAACCTTTTCATCATATCTTCATAAAATCTTATGAATCTATTTCTTGGCTTTTCTTTACAATACTAGTTTGATGATTAAATCTTTATTGAAAACATGAAGCAAAAAGATCCTAAACCTGCTCTTTCCCTAGCAGAGTCTAGCCTCAGTTCTGCCAAGAACATCCAGAAGTTGATAAAAATAGCACATTTCTTTATTTGGACTCAGTTGACTTATACTTCTATGGACCTGTCCAAATGTTAAATTATAAATTGCTACCTCTGAACAGATGCTCCCTTGCCCCAAGACGCAGTCAAAAAAACGTGTTTGAGATGAGTCATTTAACTGGAATAATTTCCCTTTGGATCACTCAAGTCATTAGGAGGAAAAAATACAAAGCCATGTGAGTAATTTTCCATGTACCTAGGGTTTAATATCTGAAATGTCTCACAGGCCTTCTGCATCACAAGACGGTTGACTTAAAAACACAGGCACATCCTCTTCTCTGCTGCTCCACGCCCCTTCCTCTTGAGCCGCGGACAGCAGGCTCAGCGGTGCCGAACAGTGTGGCCAGTAGCCCTCATGCTCGTGTGTCATCATTCTGAACCAGGAAAGAGCGTGTCTGAAAGAGCCAGGCAGAGAGCCTTTTCTGCTCCTTGCCACCGTCGCCCTGTCCTTTTAACAACAATGACACTGAACAAAGTTATTAACTATCGAAACCACACGGGCACAAAGCAAAGGTACAACTTCCGCAGCTATATCGAGCTACAGCCACATGACCACCCACGCATTTGCTGCTGTTACTGGGGGAAAAAAAGGGAAATAACGCTTTGGCTCAGAGAAGGGGGAGGAAGAGGTGGAGGCAAAGGAGAGGAGGAGGCAGAACTCTGTCTTTGACAGGAGCGTTCCAACTGAGAAAATCATTTCTCGCCCTCTGTCAGGAATAGGTGAAGCACAGAAACAGGAGAGTGTGTTATTCATGACCCCAGCCAGAAATTGCAAGGAGATTAGGGCGCTCATCAGGAGATACAGTGCCCTGCATGGTGATGTCAAGCTTTGATTTTTTGGTTAAAAGAGACATTTCAAATAATTGTAGAGCCAACATTCCTACATTAGCCTGTCTTGCTATTGTATATTGCATGGATGCTCTGCTAGGGAAATTTGATCAATATATTAGATTCCTGGCAGAAAGATGCTATCAGACAATGCATGTATGCCTTGACATAGCTCAATTTCAATTTATCCAAGAAGGTATTGATTTTTCTCTCACGGAAGTGCACACACACATACTAAGAGAGCTCACAGAGGGTGGGGGTTGGGCAGGCATTTATTTAAGAACAGACAGCTCTGCCATTCCCCAGATGCACTCAAAATACCCTCTGGCTTGGTGACTTAATATTTGGATGATCTACACAAACTCCTCACATCAGGATTAAATCAATGGCTAATGAGAAAAAAACAAACAGTTTTTCTAGGCTTACTCTTTGAATACTAAGAACTCTATCAACTTCTTCAGAAAACGTAGCCCTTTTAAAAAGAATACTATTCCAGGCTCACTTCATAGGAAAATCTTCCTGAATCCACATTTTCCTAATTCAACTGGGATTAGTTCTGAATTATTTGATCAGTCTTCTTGCCCACGACCTGGAGGCATATCAGCACTACCTTTATCCCCCTGTGGTTCTCCCCTCGTTTCTGGTGGTCTCTCTCTGATTTAGAAGATTATGGCAACTATTCCAGCTTCTCACTCATCATTTCCGGTCCTTCACCTTCTGGGCTAGTATTATATTCTCTGGTCCCTCTGTAGTTAGGTGGGGTTGTGTGACCAGTTCCGACCAATGAGTTATGAGTAAAAGTAATCTGTGACACTCCCTTGTTGAGGTTTTAATTGTCTATGGGACAGCCTCCAGAGAAAAATATTGATTTATTAGACTTCATAAAAATTAAGAACTTCAATATGACAAAAGATACCATTAACAAAATTAAATCGCAAGAGCCAAATTGAGAGAAAATACTTTCAAAATATATAACAAAAGGTTATAAATCAATAGAGGTGTGTGCCTCAGATATAAACAGGCATCTTGCTGCAGAAATATAAATAGGATAAACATATTAAAAGACACTTAATCTCAGCTATAATTAGGGCAATTCAAATTATAGTAACAATATGCCATTCTTACCTATTAGATAGAGAAAATTAAAGCTAAAAACTAAAAACGCTTAATAATTTCCAGAAGTGACAAGAGTGTGGGGACACAGGCATTCTCATTTCCGCTGGTATAACCTTATTGGAGAACAATGAGCAATATCTTTCAAAGTTACAAAAAAATGAATATTTTTACCCCCCAATTTTCTTTCTAGGAACCTAACCTATAGAAATATTTGCATATAGTATTCACATTTCTTGAATGCATACCATGTGTCAAGCCCTACCTGCTTTATTTATATTAATCTTTTCCTCTTAAGTTAAGTTCTATTCTTTTTGCATTTTACAAATGAGGAAACAATAGAGAGAGACTAAGCGACTTGCTTGAGTTGACGCAACTATTAAGTGCAGGGATTTAGACGCAGAGTGCTTTCTTCCATGTGACACAGCAGACGCTATGCTGTCTTTCTCAGAGAAATATGCATAGAGATACTTAATGCACCATTATTTGTTATTTTAAAACAATGAATAAAACATAAATGGCCATCCATAGGAGAAATAGTTATGTGATCAATTCAAATTATAGAATATGATGCAGGAATTCCAAAGAACGAACCCAAGAGAATTGAAAACATTTAGTCACACAAAAACATTCAGAATGTTCATAGTAGCATTATTCATGATAGCCAAAAAGTGGAAACAACCCAAATGGCCATCAGCTGTTAAATGCGTAAACCAAACGTGGTCTATTGTGCAATGGAATATTATTCAGGCATAAAAAGGAATCAAGTGCTGATACCTATTACAATGTGGATGAACCTTGAAAACATTATGCTAAGTAAAAGAAGCCGGGCACAAAATGCTACATATTGTATGATTCCTTGTATATGAAATGTTCAGAATAGGCAAATCTAGGGAGACAGAAAATAGATCAGCAACTGCCAGTGAATTGAGGGGACAGGGGAATTGGGACTCAGGTACAAGGCTTCTTTTTGGGTGATGGAAATGCTCTGGAATTGAATAGTGGTCATGGTTGCATAACATGGTGAATCAACTAAAAAGCTTTGACTGGTATCCTTCTAAATGATGGAAACTTATGTTACGTGAATTTTATCTCAATTTGAAAAAAGAATAAGGTAAGTGTCTTTCCAGTAACACAGAAAACTGTTATGTGAAAAATGCAAACCTCAAAACAATATGAATAGTATGTGTTCATTTATGAAAGAGAAAATGTATGTGTTTGTAAATGCATAGAAAAATCAGGAAGAACACATACTAGTCCATTAACAGAGGTTTTCTCTAGAGAGAAAATGTATTTGGGAAAGATAAGTAAAAGAAAGACGTACTTTTTCTCTATGTACTCCTGTTTGGAATTTCTTCACAATAAGCATATATTATTTTTATGGTTTTAAAAACAACAAAAATGAAAATAAAAGAATTTAAACATAAGCAAGTAAACAAAATAACCTCCAGAAATAAACGATAGACAAAACACTGGGATGTAATGGAAAAGCCCGAGGTTGGTAGCCTTAATGACTTCGGTAACTCTACAAACTTCATCTAGCATCTCTGAGCCTCAGTTTCCTCCTCTGTCTGGGCTAGATGACCACCATGAATCTTGTACCCCTAGACAGAATCTTTAGGTTCCACAATAGTCCATATCCCTTCTTGCTCTGTTACCAAGGTTACTTGCCGCTCCCGTTTTTCAGATCATGTTTTAGACAAAGCATCAAACACACTCATGAATTTACATATATTCCCAGATCATGACCTTATGGAAAAAGGATCATCAACCCCATTGCTCAGGTTCTGCTTAGTTGTGACCCTTTTTGTTTTATCTGATAGCAATTAGTTACCCAGACTTATGGCTGAATTGAGTAATAAAATAATTCCTGAACAAACAAGATAATTGGCTGAACGGTTCATTTTTTTGTGTATAATCCATTGAAATCTCATTTTGGAAAGCATGCTGCTCCAACATAATTTATTTTCCTTTCATCATGTACTGTTGATTTTGCTGGCACTAGACAAAGAGGAGGTTAAAAAAAGAGAGAGGCACAATTGCCCTAGGAAACTCAGGGGTGCAAAGGAGGAAGGCTCAATTAAATACTGTACATGAGCCCTGGCTGGTGGGGTTCAGTTGATTGGGCATCGTCCTGCAAACCAAAGAGTCACAGGTTCAATTCCCAGTCAAGGCACATGCCTGGGTTATGGGTTCAGTCCCTAACCCAGGCATGGAGGAGGCAACCAATTGATAGTTCTCTCAAGCACTGATGGTTCTCTCCCTCTCTTCCTCCCACCCTTCATCTCTCTCTAGCATAAATAAAAGAAAAAAATTAATACTGTACATAAATGAGCAAACAAATATATGAGAAAATGAGAAATATTTCTGTTCTCTTCTCCACTGGCATACCAGCTCCTTTGCCTGGTGTTCAGGCCACTGCAGTAATAGTGGGGGTGATGTACGTATCTGAAAGACCTGGAAGAGAATCAGAGGCTGAAGCCCATTCTCAAGGAGTTGGACCAACTCCATCAAGCACAGTGCAGGCACAAGTAGATGCCCCTCAAGGTACCAACATTCTACCCTCTCCCATTTTCCATGGGAGACACTTAATTACAGTACAAAGAGTCAGACTTCGGAGCCTGTAAAACCGGGGCCCACATCTTGTCTCTGCCACTGTCTTTCTCTGTGACCTTGGACAACTGTAAAAACTGCAGGACTGTGAGGAGGGCTAAACAAGATAACATATGGGACATGCCTACCATGCTGCTCGGCACACACTAGGCAATTATTGAAAACGTAATTGTTTTCCAATTTTTAATTTCAAAAGGACCCACGTCTTGAATTTTGCCCAAAGTAGACCTGGAGGTCTAATTCAACAGGTTTTCTTTCTGAGAACAAGTGGACAGCCCACTTTAAATCCACTCTTGTGGATTTTGAATGGACAGTTTTGACATTAACTTCCAAATCTAGAATTCTGGTCCCTGTATCTCTCCTGGCCATCAGACCCACAGTTGAACTGTTTGGCTCTGGGGTCCCTCAAATGTGATTTGTGTCTGTATTGCTGGTCAGAAGCATCGTGTGGCAAATGGAAGAATGGGAAGGGCTGCAGGATACAGGAGAAAAAGTGCTGAGTGGTTTCTACAAACGAGCTGTCAGATTAAGTTATTTCTAAAAGAACAGATTTTAGCCCTGGCTAGTGTGATTGATTCAGTTGGGTGGAGTGTCATCTGTAGACACATCCCTAAAGGTCATGGGTTCGATTCCCAGTCAGGGCACATACCTAAATTGTGGGTTTGAACTCTGGTTGGGGCGTGTATGGGAGGCAGCTGATCCATGTTTCTCTCTCATATCGATGTTTCCCCTTCCTCTCTCTCTAAAAGCAATGAAAAAATGTCCTCAGGTAAAGATTTAAAAAAATAAAAGAACAGGGATTTTAAACTTCTCTCTGAGGTGCTTACGCTCTCTCACAATACCCGTGTAGGATAAATAAGGTAAAATATCCTTGAGAATAGGCCTGCCTTCACCTCTTTCCAAACTGGAACCAAGAGTAGACTTTGGGTCCTGGTACTGTCACTTTGGGGCACTTTTCATTAAGGAGACTCACACTGTAAGTGGGCTGCTTCTTCTCTCCAGCTAGCAAATTCTTTTGTTTGAATCTGAAAGAGAATCTCCTTGGCACAGCTAATCTTGTCACGTCAGGCCCTCACTGGCAGGGAGTCCCTCCCTCTGCCTGGGAAAACACAAAGGCTGTGACAGTGGAGGCAGCCTTACGCGGTGGTAAGTGCTGCGTGCAATGTGTGTGCGTGGCAGTTGCAGAATTTGGCAGAATTATTCTAAATCTAGGGCTTTTGTGCAACTATTGCCTACTTTGCTCCTTTTCTAAATCATAAGAGGCACTTACATTCTTGAGAAACTCCACACTTAAAGGAACTAGAATGAATCTCTAAGTCTCTCTCTCTCTCTCATCTTGATGTGGACACTTAAGAAAGCCTAGAATAATATTTTCTCATTTACTCATTCATTTGGCATTCATCTGACACACTCTAGCTGAACATTTTCCTAAAAATGAAAGTTCAGATTATGTACCCAAAATGAATACTCTTATATAATCATTCTGTGAGTTTCAAAAAACTTCTCTAGGAAGGTTAAAAAAACAATAACGCCTGTAAAAAATGCTGTCTCTCCGGCATTCGTCCTTTTTCTCTGCCCTGAGAAGCATCTATATTTCTTCATTAATAATAATGCTGCTGTCTTCTACATGAAATGTTCAATCCCCACTGCTGAACTCCTTAGATTTGCTTTTGCTCAGCCTAGTTTATTGTAGGACTAAGAAATCAGTTCAATTCTTCTGATTAACTTTATTTTTGCATCCAATCTTTAGGACTGAGGAAGTAACAGACACTTATTGTAGAAAAAGCAAATCATACAGATGCCTTAGGAAGTAAGAAGCCCTGTCAATCCTACTCCCAGGCACAACAGCCATTAACAATGTGGTACATAGACTTTCAAATTTCCTCCATCCATATACCAACACATATGATATTTATACATATTTTTACATCAGTGCGATCTGCCATACGTCGTACTGTTTGGCGATTTTTTGCTACTTTTTGACAAACATTTTAGCTCTCTTTGTCAAGATCTGTAGCTTGATCTCAGCCTTCGGATAGCCTTTGACAAAGGAAAATGTCTATTTTACAGAAACAGAATGGATTTCTAATGTTTTGCCAATGAACACCTTAATCAAAACGAAGTCTAGGTGAGAAGATGAAGATACTGCTAGATGCTGAAAAAAATCAAAGTAGGTTAATAGTTGCTCCTACTAAACAATACATTGTTGTAACTAACATATTGTTTAGTAGGAGTAACTAACTCCCACTAAAAAAAAAAAATTGGACCATTGTATCTAGTTGTGGAATTAGCAGCCAGTGGACAAGAGGTGGAATGAGGAATGCTTTGGAAAATACCCCCTCGTGGGGTTGCCTTCAGGTAGTGGATTGCAAGCACTGAGGCATTTTCAACAGCTTGCCATTAGCTAGAAACACTTCCCAACACCTCAGTGCAGATCTGTTAAAGCCTCTCATTTAGTGAGAAACACAAGACACAGATGATTCAGTGTGCCGGGCAATTCATTAACCCATCAAGGGCTTTCTTCCTGAGCCTGGGATAACTGGCAGAAAAAGAAGTGTAATCCTTAATGAATAACAAAGAACGCTGCTGGAGGGACGGGAACACACACAGACAAGACAAGTGACGGGTTTTCTTTTTTATCTGGAGCAACCAGTTGTCTCCTGAACTCACATAGATTTTCACCATAGATTGATCCTGCCTGGGAGTGAGATGCGTTTTTTTCCCAGCTGTCTTAGCAATGGGAAGGGACACATGCCATAGATCATGCTCACAGAAGGCCATATGTCTGGTATCCCAGGCTGTGCACTGTCCAAAAAAGAATCAGAGAACTGGGCAGAGCCCTGCCAACATTTTACAGGACACCAAAGAGAATACATGTTCTCAGGCTGAGCTATAAAGGTCGATGTTAGTCCAGGGATTACCTGAAATTTGGGCTTCAGGGACCCAAGTCGTTGTCCTCAGAAAATGGAACATGCTCTGCTCTTTTTCATGTTTTTACATAATATTTGGGGATGCTGAGGCTGGATTTACAGAAAGCAAATGTATTGTGATAATGTTTTATGGATATTTTTTTCAAAACTCTTTTTTCTTCTCTCCATGTCATTTCTTTCCTCCATGAGATATTTTGATATCCAACTATAATTCCTGGTTTTAGAATCTTCCTTTTCTAATGAAAAATGTATAAGTGCAAAATATTTAGAGGGTAAGCCTTCCTTCTTGTCCCTAACTAAATCGTTGGTTTGCTATCATTAAGACAAGACCCAACAAGTCGGTTGCTAGAAAATTTGTGCACTTTCTCAATGTAATACTTTCAGTATTAAAGTAGTAAGAAAGTAGGTTTGGGAAGGATAAAAGGCGGATAATTGAAATTTCTTAAGCTATTCGCAGAGTTGTCTTAAATTTTTAGCAATATTGTGCTCATTAATAATATTTATGTTAATAATTGTTCAGGTGATCCAGTGTTTCAGTTTGCCCAGGAGAGGCCTGGATTGTGCCTGTGGCCTCAGTATAATAATTAATAGCATCCGCTTTCTCTTTCAAAAGTGTTCTGGTTCGGGCACAAAATTATATGATCACTCTATTAATTATGTCAGACAGTATTCTGCCATCACGATGGAAGCAGAGTCATGTAATATCTGTACATTGAACTGTATATTTAATGATGACAGTTTTCTGTCAAAACTTTAACTGTCCATATCCTTCACCATAGAAATTTTTCTTCTATGAGTGTATTCTATAGAAATTCTCATGTTATGAGCAGATTATATATACACATGCTGATGTTCACACACAAGAATGCTTAGTGAAAACTAGAAGTCTAAATGTTTATCAACAATCTAGTTAGATACAATGGAATCCTATGTAACTATTGTAAAAGAAGGTGGTATATCTCTCTGTGTTGATGATATGGTGAAATGTTCAAGACAAATTTTTAAATTAAAAATGCAAATCGTGGGTGGGTGGGCTGGATTGGGAGTAAAGGGGAGAAAACTGTACTTGAACAATGACTAAAATAAAATTATAAAACAAAAAAAAAGCAAATCGTGGAAGTATACGTGCAGCAGGGCTTGTTACAGCTGGACCTGACAAGCCTTTATGTTCTCCCGTAATCTCCTCCAGCTCCCACCCCCACAAACCGCGACCAAGCAACATCAACCTACACACTAACTGCTTCCTATGAAATGAAACTTCCAGTCTAATTAGATTGCCCCTCCCAAGCCTCTCCAATGCAGAGATTTTGGAGATGCCATAATCTATGATATAATCCTGTTGTAATATGTATATTGGAAGAACATTCTCGAAACTTATTAGCTGATTACTTCTGGGGAGTGACTGTTATTCCCTTCTGTACTTTCATTTTAACCCATAATCATATATGGCTTATAATTTAAAAAATTAGTTTAAAAGAAATACACGTCAAGTCAGTTTGCCGTATGAGAGCAGATATTTTAGCTGTGTCTAGAGCTTCTGGGAATCCTTGGTTTATAGAGAAAGATTAGAGGACCAGATCTCTGGTGTTTTTCCTATAAATATGCTTTGGAGTGGGTGTGGCATATTCTATAGTTATCTCCCAATTATCAGCTTAATTGAGGAAATGAAATTGAAATGTAGCTTTTTGTCTCCGACTTTTTCACCGTCATTTTAACTGGATCAGTTAAACAAATACATTAGTTGCTTCCTCTGAATCTCCTTGGAAATAGATTCTAAAATATACACCAACTATTTAAAAACAATGGACTTTCACTTTTTTTTCCCTTTCATTTCTCCCCTCTGTCTTCTAGGACAAGTGTGACTCCAAAGATTCACAGAAGAGGAATGAAGATTTGAAGGAGCTTTACTGTGAAATTAACAGATCAAATTGTACCATTTCAGTTTTCAAGGGTTACAAAATGTTCCCACTTAGTTTTAACTTTAGAGTGAAACAAGAAACAAAAGAAAAATAAGCTGATAGAAAAATCTAGAGTTGGAACAATGTCTCATAGATAAACATGCTCTAATTTTCATCTCTCCCTCCTCACTCGCACCTCCCTATCCACTTGGTTAGCAATTGCCCCTGGAGTGAAGACTTCACTCCAGGCGTAGCTCCCCCCTGCCTCTCAGCTCCCCTCCCATCCCCTGACCCCTCCCCACCTCCTCCTCCTTCCTGGCAGGAGGACTTTCAAATCAAACACTCCCTCCTCCCTGTTCTACTGCACTCTCTTATAAGGCTTCATTTATTTCCTTTATGTTTGTTTCATCATTTGCTCCAGTCCCCTCTGCCACCCCCCGTCTAGATTGTGGCTTCCTTCGGAGCGCAGACTGATCAATACTACTTGAAGCATCAGTGTCTGGCACAATATTTGGCGCACAGTAGGTACTTAAAAATGTTTTTTAATGAATGAAACCTTGGCATAAAAAAAAAAAGTCCCACCTCTACTCTACAGACAGAAGTCTCAGAAAACACGATAAACCATTTCAAGGTGCCCGAGGGAAGGATTCTCTTGGACCGGCTGTGGCCTCATCTTCAGTTGGCTCCCTGGCTGGAGTTCAGAAGCTGGTCTGCGTTTCTTCCTCTGGTGGGTACTGGTTTGAAACGCTTTCTGTAACTGCTGCATATTGCAGTTTCCCTAGCCTTTTTTCTTCCTGGGAAATCAGAGTTTGAGCCTTGGAACTAAGTGGGTGGGAAGACACACGTTCTGCATTCACCTGTTGTTTGGGGCTGGCTTAGCTGTGCACGACACTGGAACAGCTGGCTCAGGAGACACGGCGACTCATGTCCTTTTCTCTGTAATCAGGGGTGACCTGGGGCACTGTGGGCCAGGAAGAAATCAGTTTCTCGCACTGTACCTCTGCCTGTAGATGAGTCTGGGCACCATCCCGACATCCATCACCACGACGAAATTAGTTGTTGCTCCAGCTGATAGTAATGGCGATGGCGCCTGGCCACGGACGACCTTCCCTGCTTGGCTAAAAGAGGTTGTGACCTGCTTGCACAGGAATATAATGGCAGTGTGAAAATCTGCATTTGACTGAAGCTTTAGATTAGAGACACAGCAGCATTAACTGGGCAATCAAACTCTTTTAACACTCAGTGAATAGGAAGCTATTAGCTATTCAAATGATGTCAATCAGTTTACGATTTATTAACTATTTCTATATTCCAGGGAAGTAGGTGCTTGGAGGGAGGGTGGGGAGTGGGAGAATGCAGGAAATGCCAGGCTGGGAAGTGAGCTGGGAGCACAGACATTGGTTACTCAAGACCACGGCCCTGGCACTGCAGAGAAAATCGGGGTCAGGGGAGGACCCAGTGGCTGTCCTGAGCACTCAGAGAATATGGGGGGTATTACAGAAGGGTTTAAAAAGAATTCTGAAAGGGAGAATCAGAAGGCTCCTAAACACCGAGTGTAAAGTATTCCCTCATTGTGTTTGTTATCTCCTGGCCAGTAAGATAAAGACTAGGAGGGTCATCTGAAGCAGAACCAGGGGAAACACTAGTATTGGTAAAAACAGGCAAGATGATGAATTGTGAGGGCCTAATGATGTGTAGTTGCTTTGTTAATTTTCAGAAGTATCATACATGCAGGAAACAGGGAAAACATTAAAAAAAAGCACAAAGGACCCAGCAAACAAACCAAAAAAAAAACAACCAGAATTCATTTCACCCCTCAGAGACCACTTTACCATTTCCCCACGTACGCCCCTGTCTGTTCCCTTGTCTGCGCACACACTCACTCCCGCACACACCTTTCCCACAATGTCAACCACACTTACTGCACACGCTGTTCTACAGTGTGGGCCTCGTATATCTTGAAACATGTGGGGTGTCTGTGGGGGATTTTTCTCTTTCTGTGGTTCTGTACGCTCCATCCTTCCGGCCCCGCCTCGCTGCCCTGTGGTAGGGGGGCTGACTGCGGGAGACAGACCTGCTCACCCAGAAGACTCTTTGCTCGCCAAAGGGTACAAGGGCTCTGCTGAAAAAGATGGCGAGGCTCTGCTGATTCGTATATTACTTTGCATATATTCTCTTTCTAGGTATAAGAGCCTTTTAAGAGAGCATGTAAGATAAAACAAAATAGATTGATTAATGTAATCTACAACCTACCATTCAGGGTCTCCCATCTGTGGAACTAAACCATGTCGCCACAGCCTGGAGTCAGGAGGCTGATTCCGCACACGGAGGGAAAAGGTGGCATCTGCCAAAGGAGACACACCTTCACGGTACGCAGCATACCTGCCCTGCACCTTCTTCTCCCGTCTCTCAGGCTGCAGACTCTTGACGCTGGCCCGTGGGGCAGAGCACGGAGCCTGAGTATTTCCCGTTGAGGCCCAGCCTCTCCTCCCCACTACTACTGTCTCAATTTAATGCTTTTGTCGCATGTGGATTACTGCAGGAGCTTTATACATTGCCTTCCCGCCCCTAATCTTGCCCCCTTCTACTACATCCTTAGCATGTATAGATAAATAAACTTTCTAATAAGAATATTTGCCTGTTTCTGTTGTCTATTACTATATAACAAAGAGTGCCAAAACTTAGTGGCAAAAGACAACTGCTGCTTTATTATGCTCACAGATTCTGTGGATCAGGAATTCAGACGTAGGGTAGTGGGGCTGGTGTCTCTCTGCCCTGAGGGATATAGAGCTGGGGGGCTTGACAGGCTGGGACCTGAACGGCTGCATTTGAAAGATGGTCCCCTAAGGTGCTTCTTTCCCTGCCTGGCTGGTGCCGGGCTACAATGCTGAAGGAAGGGTTCGTCGTCTGGGGCTGTCGACTGGAGGACCCCTGGATGGCCTCCTCAATATCATGGCCTCGGTGGTCAGACTTCTCCTGTGGTGGCTCAGTGCTGCCAGTGCTAGTGTCCCCAGGGAGCAAGGTAAAGCTTCGTGGCCCTTTGCGACTGAGCCTCAGAAGTCACATAGCTAGTATTTTCACTGTATTCCACTGGGCAAAACAACTACAAGCCTGTCTTGTCTTAAGGGAAGGGAACATAAATTCCACCTCTAGATGGGAACCATGTCAAAATGTTGGGAGCTATGTTTTAAGTCATCGATTTTCTAGATTTGCTTAAGCATAAAAGATGATTTTTAAAAACACACAGCAACTGTTAAAGCTTAAAGGAGAGAAAGAGACTTTCACTCTTCATTCTCTGCACTTCCAAAGGAGGGAAAATCTAGTGGGATTACCGATGATTTTTATTTTGTACAGAAAATTGCTTCCCCTATTCTCTCAGGCCTGCAAAGGACACTAGGATAGGCCCTAAGCGAACACATTCTAAAGAAAGTTCCAGGCCACCTCGCTATGCAAGGCATACAAAGGCCTGGGGCAGCTGCTCTGCTGTGGTCTGTGGGCACCCACCTTGTGGCTGCGGAAGAGAAGCCAGAAACATCCTTTGGGAGGGTTAAGTGGCCAGATCAAGGGCTTTGCAGAAAGTGATCCTGGTGCTATGTTCCACATCCCATCTCATCCCCGCTCTGCCATTGAAAATAACCCCTCACCTTAAACCAAATGAGAGGGCTTCGCAAAAACCATTTGGAGATCTTGGCCTGTGTCCCATGGAGCTTGAGGGTCACAAGGACCAGAGACTGGCTTTCATCAGAAGAAGCCTAGAGGTAAAAGGCTAGCTGGGGAGGCCTGTTTTGCAGCAGAATGAAGAAAGAGGACTCATTGGCAGGGAGCTTCGCTTTCACTGATGTGTGGGCCCTGGAATGGAGGAGACCCATCCGTGGGTCACTGTGAATGGCGTGAAGGATGCCACCCAAGAGAACCACCTGGAAGGTGAAGAGACCTGGCAGAAGCATGCTCTAGCCAGGGGTGCTTTGTAGGTGGATCTCCAAGGTGCCGATGCCACACCAGGTGGCAACTGTATCAGTCACACAAGTCTGGGCTATCTGCCTCTAATACCTCCGCTAGGGCCTAAGGAAAGAGCAGCTGGTGGTTAAAGCTTCCAACTTGTGGGTCTTTCTTCAGAACCCTGTTTCCTGTGGGGCCTTTTGGATGAGAGTTAAAAGATCTAGAAGTCATGTGCAGAGAAAGTTGGAGCATACAGAGTTCAGATAACTGCTCATTTTGCTTCAGAACTCGATGCTACAATCCTATCACATTCTTTTTGCATTTCAATCCAATAAAACTCATTCATTTTCTTTGTTTTGCTTTCTTGTTTTGTTTTGTTTTGTAGCAAACCATCTTTTCTTATTCAATAAGTGGTTGTTACCTTTCCAGAACCAGCCACTGTAGTTGCAGATTTCATTTCCAACTTGGTTGAAAACTGCCTGTTTCTTGGAACTCTCCACTGTTCTTATTCATAGGCAGCCATGAAGTTCTCAGATTCTTAGATCAGAAGGACTACAGTCCTTCACATTTATGCAAAGTTTAAAGGTTGGCAGATATCCTGGAATTTTAAAATACAACATACCGTCTGAATTTCACAAAAACCTATGAAAGAAGTGCTATCATCGTGTTAGAGATTTGATAGATGAAGACAGTGAGATGCAGCAGGCTCAGGTGATTTGTCTGAGATCACAGAGGTAATTTGTGCCAGAGCCAGGACCCTGCTGACTCCAAACTGAGTGTCCTGTCCTGCGGTGAGTGCCACAGCTTCCTCTATCTTACTTAGTGCATGGCCCGGTGTCAATGTGATAAGGCCATTAATAACAGACGTTACAGCCTCTCATGGTCGAGAGTTCAGGACAAAGTCAACAATGGCCGTGTCTCCTGGAGGACTGTTTCAAAATCCTTCCAGGAAGCAGCTAAGCCATATGAAGTATCTAAGAAAGTAAGAAATATATAAAGAATTCACTTCACATGTTGATTTTCTTAAAGCCGGCAGAGTTTTTGGTTCAAGTCATTCTGATGATGAAGTCAGAAGCATGTCCTGTGTCTTTAATAATGACCCCACCCCCTTCTTTTCTTTTGGCAGTGGCACTTGGCCAATGGCAGACTGGAAAGAGAGTTATGTCTCCTAAGAGAGCTTCTAGCCTGTCCCCCTGGGATAAATTTGCAGGACAAGTCAGGCATGATTTTCATTACGGAAAGTTCACCATTAATTCATTTACTCTAGTTGTGCATTCTTGTTTTTATTTATTTAAAGGGTAAATGCCCTTCCTCTGAATAAATGGGACAACAAGTATGGCTTGTTAAATATGACAGACAGGATTCAAGTATCTGCTCTGTCAGTTATAAGCAGTGAGCTTGGGCAGGTTACTTAAATCTTCCACCCTCAGTTTCCTCATCTGTTATACAGGAATGACCCCCGCCCATGAGTCCAGATCACGGACAAGCATGTGAGCCCATCTCCTTAGAGTGCATTTTAGCACTCAGGAGGAACCTATTTCCTACTGGGGACAGAGACACCAGAAGGCTGTCTGCCTGGAGCAGCTCCAGCCACCTGCCCCCAGAACGGTACCTGAGAGCAAAGACAAAATGCACAAAGGAAGGTTGAGCCATTCCAGGAGATGGAAGGGGACGAGGTTCCAATAGCACTGTGTGAGAGTCCACTCATGTCTCAAGTCAGCCCTATTATATAGCTGGGCTTCCCAGCCGGGTGAGCCCATGAAAACCCTGTGTATTCATACCTATTTGGTTCAGGTAAATCAAGAGCATCCTAAATGATATTCTACCTAAATATGAGGAGGGAAAATAATGTAAAGTGCTGAGCAAGATACCTGGCACACGGTAAGTGCTCAGTAAAAGTTAGTTTGATAGTGCTTCTTCTGGAGGTTAGTCCAAAAAGAGAAGACTTCATAACTTATTTTGAATACTGAGCAACTTTTGCCAGGAGAGGCCGAATCCGTGAAGTATGATATCACAGATACCAAGAAGCCTTTCCTATCATCTAAAACACTGCTCTTTCCTTGGTATTAATAGCCCTAGATGTCAAAAATGGTCATCAGTCCCTCAGCTTGAAGATCTTCCCAGAGAGGTTTCTCATTCAGCCATAGCAGCTGTGTTAGTGACGTCCTCAACTCCGTTCCGAGGGCAGGTTTTGACAGTGGCCCATAGAGGCAGTGGAGGCCACAGGGCACCCTCAGGGAGCAAGGGGAGCATGGCTACACCCAAAGGAGACTGCAGGACTGAAAGCCCAGCTCTCTCCCTGTGCAGTTTTGCTCTGGCTGTCCTGGCTGGGCACCCTCAAGAAGTCCGCATCTGAGATTATGAACTGAAAGAACATTTGGGTGAAATGGCCAAAAAGCCTTCATGAAACAGCAAGCATCGCATGTAACCCAGCCCTCCTCTTCCACCCACGTAGCCTCCAGGGCCCAGCCCTCAGCAGCAGACGTTCCAAAGGAAGCCAGGACCACAAAGGACAAGACCAAGGGAAGACAGTGGAAGCAGCCCAAACTAGCAGAGCCAAGGAACGGCTGCGTGACTTTCAAGAGAATGAAAACCTTGCTCCTGTCACGTATGCACCAGGCAGGTATCTGGATCATCTGTGATTCTAGCCTGTGAGGGAGATGGCTGGATGCAAAGAACGAAGAAGCTGCCTGGATCGGGTATGGAGTAAACAGTTTAAAGTTCTGTTAGAACAGGAACAGACATGCCCCGAGGGAAGGACCTGAGTCAGAGTCATAGTTCAAAGAAATTAGGCAGAGATTCCTGGAAGCGACAATCTAAACAACTTGAGACATCTCAAAGCTTCAATGGCGTTCTTCCTCCCTCCCTCCTTTTTTCCTTTCTTCCTTCCTTTCCTTTTTAATCCTTTCTTCATTCTATCTCTCATTTTGCCTTACATTCTTTAACCTAGAGCCCTTGTTTTCTTTCTGCCTTGGGGGACTGGGAATGATTTTACAAAGCTGGTAACATCTCTGTTGAGTTTCCTGAGAAGAATGAGAATTTGTAAGATTACCAAGGGAAGAAGGATGTTCCAGGCAAGGGGAACAGCATGTGCAGAGGCACGGAGGACTGTTCTGGGAAGTGCGAGTGGTTCCATGTGGCTAGAGTGAAAGGCGGAATAAAGGAGATAGGCAGAGGACGACGCTAATGGGGTCAGTGGGACCTTACCAGTGGGGTGCACACTGGAAGTTCCCATCCCATGAGCCATTCTTCCTTACTAGCAGAATTTTTATTTTGTTCAGGTGGTAAAATGCCCAGGACCAGATCATAAGCCACCATTGCCCTAAGCCAAGTATAGCAATCCCCTTTACCTTTGATGATAATGCTTGGACCAGGGCTGAGTATGGCACTCAGTTCTGGCCAGAAAAATAGAAGAAATCTGGTGGAAAGCATTGAGGGAAAGAGTTTGAGCTCGGAATTTTTAAAAGAAAGAAAACTCATGTGTCTGTGTGTATCTGTCACGTGATATCCATCTGTGACGTTAGAGAGAATGTGATATCTATCTGTGACGCTAGTGAAAAGCTGGAGGGTGGACACCACACACCGAGGATGGAAGGGAAAGGACACAGAGTCAGAAAGTGGACAAACCAATTGTAAGGCTGCCTGCCTCAGGACTTTTAGCTAAGGGAGCAACAAATACCCTGTGGTTAAAGCTAGTATTAATTGCGCTTGCAGTCAAATTTGTCACAACTGCTGTCGTGCCAAGGATGACATTTGCAGGTATGGCTAAGGAGTGTGGACCTTATCGTGAAGACGAATGGGAGGTACAGGAATGCAACTTAGGCAGGGGAATGAGTTGCTGGCTCTGTGCTTGTAAACCAGGGCTCTGGCTGTGGTGAGCAGAATGGGCTGCAAAGGGGAAGACCAGGCAGAGAGACAGGTTAAGGGGCTGCTGCAAGTGCCCAAGAGATTGAGGAGAACTGAAGCAAAAGAAGTAGCCATGATAATAGAGGTGAAAAGGATAAATCTGAGAGCTATTTTTAAGTCAAAAGAACATAACTTAGTGACTAAGTGGATGTGAGAGGTGAGGAAGGCAGGAGAAACAAAGATAGCTTGTGGTTTCTGGCTCAATTGACTTGAGGGACTGGTTGAATGATCCCAGGCTAGTTTCTGCGTTTCAAGGAAGTCAGATCGAAAGTACGAAAACGGATAGGTCTCATCTCTCCTGGCAGCTCCGACTCCCAGGAGCACATTTTGCTGAGAGGACTTAGAAGGGACCAGGAGGACCATCCTGGGGAAGGAAAAACCCCTCTTCTCCTGGTGGATCCTCCGGTTTATTGGCGCAGAGCTCCGCGGTGGGCGGCTTTGATCTTCGGTCTACCGTTTAGATCTAGATTGACGACAATGCACGAAGTGAGACGCAGGGCTCGGTGATGCGTGAGTGATGCCCGAGCATATAAATTAAAACTAGCAAAATGTCATTCCCCACTCACACTCTAGACTTGTCCTTTATTAAAGTTCTCGTAAAGGCCTTGTCCGCATCCCCTGGCATTCACTCCTGGCCACGAAGGCTTTCCCTTCTGCAGTGTCTTTATCATCCAGACCTGCCAGGTGCAAGGGGAAGCTATTTGCTTGAGACAAAACAGTTATACCTATTTTCCTAATGGCCAAAAAGAAACAAAAAAACAAAAATCAATGAAACAGGCAACAGAGACGTCTTCACCCCAGAGGGGAATGATGCAAACTGGGCGTAAAGCCCAGAAACTGTTGCCAGGATACATGGCTGCGGGGTGGCAGAGGTCACGGAACCAAGGAAAGGGTTTCACAAATGACGAATTGGTTGTGTTTTATTTCTCCTTACAGAAGGATTGCCTCAGTCTCACCAAGACTTACTACAGTTCAAATATTTAATCTCTCTCACTCCTGTACCACATTTTATGTTAGTTTCACGCATTACCTCATTTGATGGGGGGAAAGGTTGAGGAACGCAAAGGTCCAGATTCTTCCCTGTATTCAGGGCAATTCTGAAGGGTCATCCCAGCTCCAGAGCTTCCCATGGGATCAGCCTAGGCCTCTGCAGCAAGGGCACCATAATTCACAGTCTCCCTCTGCCTGTTTCACTCCCACTCTTAGGGGTGTTGTTCCTGGTAGCACCCGCCCCCCAACAAAATCCCTGTATGTGTCAAAGAAGAACCAGAGCTGGATAGTAAAGGTGTAGAGATGTTTTATTCAGGACTATTGCAATCGGGGAAAAAGAGACCGTGGAGAACTGGGCCCCACTCTGATACAAGAAGGACTAGTGGGGTTTTATAGCCAGAGAGCAAGGGTTGGGGGGCAGTGGATGGAAAATTACTAATAGGAAACATTGGGGGTAAGAGGGGATTCTGACTAAACCCACCTAACAGAATTCTTGCTGCAGGTAGGCCAGGGAGTCACACATCACGTGGGGGGGTTCTGGGGGGTAAAGAATTTGAACAGATATGGCGGGTGATCAGGCATCAAGGGTGGGGGACTCCCTCTGAACTGACTTAACAGGCTTCTCTCCGAAACTGAGTGATGACAATCTGACAAGGCCAGATGCCAGAGTTAAAGGTCAACCCCCAGCGGAGGAGTGGCCTCGGAGGAGACTGAGAAGGATTTGGTCAAGGAGAGAATCTGTCATATGCAAATTTCCGTCTGTTTCCTAGGGAACCTGACCTATGACACGAACATAAAATCATCAATCAACTCTTTCTCTGGGCACACACGCAAACTCACACACACTTCTATCTATTCTTATTGTCATCATTTTATTATTTGTAAAAAGCTATCAAGCTATTTTAATTCCAACAAAGAAGCATAATCTCAAAATAAATGTACAATTCTTTTAGTTGAGTAGATTTAGTTTAAATAAAAACTAAAACCACTGGTTGACAAAGACTTATTAGAGAGGACACAAAAAGCATAAACCATAATAGAAAAATTTGGTAGATTAAACTTTATAAAAATTTAAAAGTCTGCCTTTTAAATGTCACTAAAAGACAGGCACAGATTAGGAGAAACTATTTGCCAAAACATGTTAGATAAAGGATTTGTTTCCAGAATATATAAAGTACTCTCACAAAGAAATAAGAATATAAACTCAATTTTTTTAAAGATTTTATTTATTTATTTTTAGAGAGGGAAGGGAGGGAGAAAGAGAGAGAGAGAGAGAAACATCAGTGTGCGGTTGCCGGGGGACATGGCCTGCAACCCAGGCATGTGCCCTGACTGGGAATCGAACCTGTGATGCCTGGTTCGCAGCCTGCGCTCAATCCACTGAGCTACACCAGCCAGGACTATAAACTCAATTTTTAAATGAGCAAAAGATCTCTTAATCAAAAAAGAGATATAGGTGGAAAATAAGCCAACGAAAAGATGCCCAGCATCATTAGTTATTAGGGACATGCAAATTAAGACCACAATGAAGTATCCACAGACCCATCAGAACGGCAACAAGCAAGCAAGCAAACAACAACAAAAAAAAACCCTGATAAGACTAAATGCTGACAAGAATGCAGAGAAATTTGAACTCTTATACATGATGTAGTGATACAAAATGGTGCAGCCAATTTGAAAACAGATTTTTATAAAGTTAAGGATACATTTGGCAAATAACTCAGGAATCTTAGTCCCAGATATATACTCAGGAGAAATAAAAACATGTGTTCACACAAAGACCTTTATATAAATGTTTATAGCAGCTTATTTATAATTGTGAAGAATGGAAAACTATCTAAATGCCCACCAGATAAACAAACTGTGGTACCACCATACAATGGAATTTTACTCAGCAATTAAAAGAAGGAACTAATGACAGCAATTCCACTCCTAGGAATGTACTCAAGAGAAACGAACACATATTTCTACACAAAAACTTACATGAAAATGTTTATAGTTGCATTATTTATAATAGGCAAAAAGTAGAAAAAACCCAAATACCTACCAGCTGATGAAAGGGTAAACAAAATGTGACATATCCATACAACGGAATGTTATACTGTAATGAAAAAGAATGAGGTGCTGACTCATGCCACAACATGGATAAACTTTAAAAAGAGTAGTCTAGCTGGGCTGGAGGGTGGAATGGGATGGGGTAAAGGGCAGAAAACTGTACCTGAACAACAATTAAAATTAAAAAATAAAAATAAAATAAAAAGAGTAGTCTAGAACCCTGGCTGGTGTGGCTCAGTTGGTTGGAGTGTCCTGCCGTAACTGAAAGGTTGAGGGTTCAGTTCCTGGGAGGAGCACATAGCTGCGTTGCTGGTTTGATCCCTGGTCTGAGTGTGTACAAGAGGCAACCAATCAATGTTTCTCTCTTACATCGATGTTTTTCTCTCTCCCTTTCTCTCTGTCTTAAAAAAAATGTCCTTGGGTGAGGAAAGAAGAAAGGAAGGAAGGAAGGAAGGAAGGAAGGAAGGAAGGAAGGAAGGGAGGGAGGGAGAAAAGAAAAGAAGGAAGGAAAAGAAGCCAGACACCAAAGACCACATATTGTACGTTTCATTTATATGAAATGTCCACAAAAGAGTTTGGTAGTTGTCTAGGGCTGGGGTTTGGAGAGAAAGGGAAGTGGCTGCTTTAGGGTTTCTTTTTGAAGTGATGAAAATGTTCTAAAATTGATTGTGGTGATGGTTGCACAACTCTGTTTACAAAAAAATTTTTGTACAACTCTGTTCACAAATTTACAAAAAAACAACCCAACATTGAATTATACACTTGAAATGGGTGAATTGTATGGTATGTGAATAGCTATCTTTAAAAGAGGAATAAACAGGGAAGTAAGTTAAGCTTATGAAATACATACAACAATATTATGGTAACTACATATGGCGCCTGTCGGAGTACTGGAAATATTGAGGGGAACACTGTGTGAAGCGCATGATTGTCTAACCACTGCGCCCAAAAGCAGTACATAGGAAGAAAGAAAAAAGAAAGATTATTCTATTATTCACCAGCATATATAGTTAAAAGTAAAAAAATTACAGATTAAAGAACAGAATGAAATAATGAAGCACATAATAATTTGAATGAACCTCAAAATAATAGTACTAAGTGAAAGAAACCCAACATAAGAGACTAATTACAGTACGATTGTATTTATGGGACATTCTGGAAAAGAGACCTGTAGGGGTTGAAGTTAGATCAGCATTTGCCAGGACCTGGGGGGAGAGGGGAGGTTTACTTTAAAGGGCGCACAGGACATTTGCGGGGTGCTGAAAATATACAATCTCTAGATCGCGGTGGTGGTTACGTAACAGGTTACATTGCTCAATGCTCATATGTAAACAGGGCAAATTTCATTGTGTTAAATTCTAGCTCAGTAAACCAAACTTAAAACCAACCTCTCTGCATTGTGCTGTGTTTTTGTTTTGCCACAGACTAGTGTTGTGACAACTTGGTCACCTACCAGGCCTGGCTTGTGGATGTGAAGGGAAGCAGGGAGGGCAGGTGGTGGCGACAGTATCCTAGAGTGTCCCTAGACAGGTAGAGTCTGCAGCCCGTGTGCAGGCTGAGGAAAGGAATTTGCTGTGAAGGGAGAGACCCAAGTCACTGGGGGTGGGGGTTGGGGAGCTGACGGATGGAGAAAGAAGACTACTTAAATCAGAATTCTTGGTGGTAAACCACAGAAACCCAATTCAAACAACCTTAAGCAAAAAGGAGAATAGTTGGCTCACATCACTGAAACATCCAAAAATTTAAAAGCACTGTTGTTGGTGCTTGTCTTCGCTCGGGCCGTTATAACCGAACAGCCTAGTCTGGGTGGCTTAGACAGCAGGCCTCGGTTTCTCTCTATCCTGGGGGCTGGGAAGTCTGCGGCCAGGATGCCTGCGTGGGCAGTGAGAGCCCTCTTCCCTTGTGCAGGTGTCTGCCTGCTTACTACATCCTCACGTGGCAGAGAGAGGGCTGCACTCTGGCCTCTTCCTCTTCTGATAAATGGCACTAATCCCATCACAAAGACCCTATCCTCATGACTTCTTTTAAACGTCATTGCCTCTCTAAGGCCCCACCTCCAAACCCCATCGCTTTAGGGGTTAGGAATTCAACACGTGCATTTTGAGGGGACACAAACATGCATCATAACAGGACTCTAGCTGTCTGTAATTCCTGGGGTCTCTGGCCTCTCCTCAGCCTGCTTCTTAGTCGGGTTCCCTCATATGAAACAGGCAGGCTCACACTGGTCTTATAGCTGGCAATTCCAGAGAAAGGAATTCAACCACCTGTCCTCCCGTGCCCCATCCATCCTTAAAACAGATGCTAATTGGCCTTATTTGGGTCATGCCCCACCTTGCTCTAGGAAAAGTGGGGTCACATTATTTATGGGCAGCCCAGAGCATGTAGAAATGGGGAGGGGGGTTAGAAAGGAAAAAGTGCAGGGCAGATGGGAAGCAAAAAACATCGTCGATATTTGTCACGGACCCACAGGCTTGGGACGGGATAGAATTTGAAGGACAAAGTCACTTTGTTAGGGGATTCTTCCTTTGACCCGATGGGAATCTGATGAGGATGGATGAAACAGACAGGGTGGGTGGGTTTCGTTACAGAGCGAAGAACGTGGGCAGGAAATGGAAGTCATTTGCACATATCAGCTCCTCCTTTCTTTCTGAACAAGTAAGGTCATTTGCTGGAAGTGAGTAAGTGGAGGGAGGGAGA
This sequence comes from Tonatia bakeri, assembly GCA_004024845.1. Lineage (NCBI taxonomy): Eukaryota > Metazoa > Chordata > Mammalia > Chiroptera > Phyllostomidae > Tonatia > Tonatia bakeri. Next base: position 204,840 of record PVIA01001183.1, on the reverse strand, counting down.
GTAGAAGGGGAGACCTTCACAGAGTGGTGGAAGATTTAGAAGAACTGGTAGGGAGATTTGGGGAGGGAGCATATAAGGACAAAAAAAAAAAAGGATTGCCAAATGGCACTGAGGTTGGAGATAAAAAATTCTACCCATCCCTCAGGGCTCAATTAAGACATGTTCTTGACGTAATTGCACCCCTGTTGGAAGATAGCTCGCACTCCTCCCAGCTGCCTGCCATCGGCCACTCTCACAGCCCTTACCACGCCTCCACGGTGCCGAGGAGTCTGCCAGCCGCCTCGTTAGGCTTCCCAACTTTGGAGACTTGACGGTTTGGGTAATGAGTGTAGATACCGATTACCTGGGGTTCTTTAGTTTTGGAAAGTGAGTAGTAAAAGTTTGGGGAGAAATGAATCTATTTTAAAATGTGTCTGAATCTGTTCATTTCCTGAGTTTGGTTCGCAAAGGTTCTAATAAAGAGTTTGAATAGTGAGGATAATCCAGTCGTGTGCACACGCGTGTGCGTGTGTGAGTGTACGTGTGTGTGTGCACGCCCCTGTTAATTTGCCTGCTGTACTGTACTCTCTTGAAGGCAAAACCCTTGTGTGACTAATTTTCATGTTTCCACGGGGCTCATATGTGGTGGGGGCTGAACATTTGTTTGTTAAATGAATAAACAAGAGCCAGCTCCCCTCTCCCTGCTTTTCTTGGTTCCTACTGCACCTCACTGCTCCATTAACGCAATTGAAGGTGAAACTTTAAAGAACTGCTCTTGTCGTTGGGACTGCTTCCAACTGCAATTACACGCACGTGCTTTTCTTTTCCTTTACCCTCCCCACCCCCACCCCATCGGACAAAACCTGAATCAATTCCAAGAGATGGATTTTGCTGCCTGTGTAAACTGTTCTGGCTTCTAGTCAAACGGACATTGCAGGAGTGTATAAAAATGGCTTTGTTCTCCACACCAATGAATTCATTTCAGCAGGGCACAGTTTCGATTTCTGATTACCTTTCGGGAGGGTAGAGCATTAAGGAATTTGAAGGTATCATTATTGTATGAAAACTGCTGAATAAGGAAAACCTGAGTGGTAAACAACTCCCTGAACTGCCGGAGTGCATCTGAGATAAGGGAGCACACTCTTTACTGTGCCTGCAGCCTGCTTCCTATGCCAGAACGGTCCACGCCTTGCTTTCGGAAGAACAATAACATGTAGCCTTGATCATACGATACAGCTCTCTAGTGCTTGCTCTTCATTTGTAACCGTATCCCTTAGACAAGGCGGAATTTCTGACTCCAACAAAAAGATTAAGAGATTCTGGTGATGGCTGAAATGTCTTTGTTTCTGGGTGTTCATGTGTGTGTGAACGAGGCTAATGTGAACACATAGTTGGTGTTGAATAAGTAGTCACTGGAAGACTAGATAAAGAAACAGACTGCCTCGCCTGCTGGAGACCCAAGCTTAATAAAAGCATTTTCCCAGGAGGAGGCAGAGAAACTGAGTCCCTAGTCTCTATGTTCACAAGTACCCTAGAATTGTGTGCAGGGACTCAGGAATTTGGGAAAAGAGAAGAAATACACACTTCTGAGCATGCACTCAGGTTGGAGGTTCACCCGCCTCAAAGTGGGGGCTTCCATGTTTCAGTTCAGAACAGCCCACAAAGGTGATTTGTCTAAATAGGAACACAGGGAGGCAAGGCATCACATTTAATCTCCAGTTGTGCTTCTAACTAGTTCTGTGGCCTTTGCCATTTATGCAATTCTCCTGAGCCTCAGTTTCCCATTTGTAAAATGAATACATCTCCTAGGGGCTTTATGAGAATTAGATTCTATATATAAACACATGTAACATTGAACCTGGCATATTCGTTCACACGACAAGTACTTATGTGACAGGCAGTAGGGATATAAAGACAAAAGAAATAAGATTTCATCCCTTGAAGGGCTTATACTCCAGTGGGAAAGACATACAAATAAATGACTATGAAGATAATTATCAATGGTGCATTATGGGAGCAAGAGGAGGAAAGTCTAAATCAGACTGAGGAACCCAGGAACGCTTCCTGGGGGTGGCAATGCTCAGCTGAGATTTGAAGAATTAGGAGTGACATAGACCAAAATGGGAAGGTCATTCCAGACAAAGTGGACCGACCGTGTGGGCAAAGTCAGGGCGGTGTGAAACTGCTGACTGTTTGGGGAACAACAGAGAGTTCAGTAAGACTGGAGCAAAGGTACACGGGTGGGGGAGGCAGCTGACGGGGCGAGGCAGGCAGAGGCCAGATGGTGAAGCCTTGGATGACCTGCTTGAAGAAAGTGAACTTTACCTCCAAAGGTATGGGCAGTGGAAGGGTGAGGCAAACCAGGTTGAGGCTGAGAAAGACTACCCGGGGTGCAAGGTGGGGGAAGGATTGTAGGGGTGCAGCTTGAAGGCATGGGGTTCGATCTGAGATTTCTATAGTAATCCAGATGGCGGGAAAAATGAGGGCCTGAGTGAAAGTGTGGGAACGGGGAGGAGGCGATGAATTCAAGAGCCAGGTAGGAGGCAGGGCTTGCAGGGAAGGAATACAGGGCAGGCGGTGAAGGAAGTGAAAACGTCTAAGACGATGCACGTCCAACCAACCAGGTGGACAAAATCGCCATTTGCTGAGCGGGAGATCTCGGGAGAAGGCGCAGGTCTGAGATGGGAGGTCAACACAGTGCTTTTCGGTTGCTCAGTTTTACTGTCTGTGAGTCATCTGGGTAGAAATATCCAAGAGACAATGGGTTATACGATATGGATCTGAATTCAAACTGCGAACTGGAAAGAATGACCCAAGACTGCTGGTTGTTCCAGTGGTTATTTATTGCTTCTTATTCTTTGGAACTAAAACTTCTCCCCTTTCTTCCTCCCTCCCTCCTTCCCTTCCTTCCTTCCTGTTGCCATTGCTGAATACAGGGCCACTTAGAATAAAAACTACATTTCCTAGTGTCTTATGCAACTGGGCGAGGTCACATGACAAAGATCTAGCCAATGAAATGCAAGTGAAGTGTCACGTAAGAAGTTCTGAAGACCTCACTTTAAATTCAGCCCATGGGTACCCTGTGTCCTCCTTTTGCATCCGTCCTTCCCTCCGTTCTCCTGCCTGGAAGATGATAGATGTTTCAATCTTGGACAATAAGGTTGAGACCCCTTAAAAGAGGAAATGAGAAAGACCCAGGGCAGGGCCATCACTCCGCCCTCCACCAGAGGGATCTTTCATTCTGGATGTGTGCATAATGCTGCTTGTGAGGCCATCAGTGGGCTCAGAAGCTGAGTCTCTGCTATCAGGAGCTTCATAATGGCTCTGGACTATTTATTCAGTCATTGATGTGAGAAAGGAAAGAATTCCAAACTTCTCTTTTGTTTAAGCTTTTAAACTAGCCATATTTGAGTTTTCTCCTGCTTGCCACAACATCTAATCCTAAAGCACTCAAAGAGTCAGCAACCTATGGGAGAGAGTTGAAACCACAGATGCGGATCCAGTCGCCCAGGGGCTATGCAGGGGGGAGAGCAGCAGAGGATGGCCACAGAGCCCGGGAGGCAGGGTGCTTGAGGGGTCCTGAGACTCTGTCCCTTTCGAACGATTCCTTTGCTGTATGCTCTTCTTTCCTGCCTCTGGGAAGAGAGACAGCCTTCTCTGCTCCTCCAGGTATGAATCCATCGCCACTGTCACAGACGTGCTGCTCTGACCAGAGTCACAGGTGGGCGTGGGGTGAGGAAAGGAGCAGGGGTGATTTTAACAGCTTTATTGAGGTAGAATTCACCTATCACGTCATTCAGCCACTCAAAGTGCGCAATTCAGTGTTTCTCATGATCGTCACGGGGTTGGTCAGCCATCGCCATGATCTAATTTTATGACACTTTTTACCTGCAAAAAGAAATGGGGTTTGGTGCCCCTTAGCAGTGAATTTTAACTGTGCCCTTGGTTGTCCTTTTCAAAGAGGAAGTAAGCCCACTGGTGATACCCATGCCTCAGGCGTGGAGAGGGAGAGAGCGACAAACTGAGGACACAACCTGAGGTTCACAGGTGACTCGAGAGTGACGGGACCAGGGCTCCTGCCTTCCCCTCCGATGCCCTGGCACTTCTGTCACTAATGCCAGGGCAGAAAGGCTCCTTGAGTGGAAGGGCTAAGGTACCATGAAAGAATAATGACCCTTATTTTCTTTAGAAAGAATTTCAAACTTGCAAAAATGTTGCAAGAACACTATAAGGAACTCTTACATGCCCTTCACCCAGATTCCCCAGTTGTTAACATTTTACCACGTTTGTCTTTCATTCTCTCTGAATATTTATATATTTTATTTTTTATCTTTCCTGAAATTTTGAGAGGAAGTTAAAGACATAATGCTGCAGTACAACTTAATACTTTAGTATGCATTTTCTGAAAACGAGGCCATTTCCGGCGTAACTATAGTACAAACATTGATACAGTGTTACCATCTAATCCCCAAACAATATTGAAATTTTGCCATCTGTCCCAACAATATTCTTCATGGGTCTAGAAGCCCATCCAGGATTATGCATTGCATTTGTCCCTTTACTCTCCTTTCACTTGGAACATTTTCTCAGCCTTTCTTTGACCCGAGGATCTTTGATATTTGCAGGGCGTACAGCCAGTTATTATGTAGAAAGTTCCCCCGTCTGGGTACATCTGAGACTTCCTCATGATTGGCTTTGCTCTGATGCATTTTTGGCAGGGCCACCACAGAGCGATGCTTTGTCCTTCTCAGTGCATGGATGGTACCAGGGTGCGTGATGTCGATTTGTCCCGTCTGTGGTGCCATTAAGTTTGGTCACTAGGTTAAGCTGGCATTAGCCAATTTCTCTACAGCACACTTAATGAATAAGCATTTTGTATTTACTAATAAGAAATTGATTAATATTTCATTGGGAGATACAATGAGATGTTGTAAATATTCTGTCTCATTAAATTTTCATCCACTAGTTTCCTCTTCCACTGATGATTCTTGCCTAAATCAGTGTTTGTTATGAGGGTTTCCAAATGATTTTCTAATTCCATTATTCTTCCTGTATTTATTAGTTGGCATTATACTATGAGGTAGAGTTTTATTCTTATTTATCATATCATTTTATGTGGGTTTATGAGGACTCCTACTTTATTCATAGTAGGTTGTAATCATTAGCCTTGCCATTTATTTTGATTCTTAATTTTGATTTTTTTGAATCTTAATTGCCCTCAATTTGGCCAATGGGGTGTCCTTCAAGGTGGATCCTTTTGATATGTCCTCGTCATCCCTGACCATTACCTCACTCTGTGGCCCCACAAGATATTCTGGGTTCATTCACTCTCCCAGCCTCATATAATAGTTTCTGTGGATGTTGTAACAAACTGTCACTGGTTTTGTGGCTTAATATAACAGAAATTTATTCTTTGACAAGCTCAGAAACCAGAAGTCTGAGATCACTATCATCAGGCTGAAATCCAGATGCCAGCAAGACCGCACTCCCCCTGGAGGCCCTAGGGAGAATCTGCTCCTTGTCTGTTCCAATTTCTGACGGCTGTCAGCATTCCTTGGCTGACGGCCGCATCACTTCAGTCTCTGCCTCTGCGGTCACATTGTCTCTCCTTCTCCTGCCTGGAATCTCCTTCTGCCTCTCTCATAAGGATGCTTGTGATCGCATTTAGGGCCTTCCCCGATAATCCAGGATAATCTTCTCATCTTGGGGAGACGTTTAGGCACAGCTTTAAAGATCTTTTTTTTCCAAGAACAAGGTGACATTTGCAGGTTCCAGGGATTAGGATGTGCATAGCAATTGCTGGACCATTTTTTTAGCCTACATACTCTGAAATCAGTCATTTCTTGAAGGATTGCAGGCCCCTTTTAATGAAAGATATTTAGTAACCAAGATGTGGATGCTAGGTATGCTCATTGCTGCTTGAATGTCTTTATTTACAGAAACTTTGTGCACCTACAGCTAAAATATTACATAGGCAGACAGAAAAACAGATAGATAGATAGATAGACAGATTTATATAGAGTGCCTATGTAAGTACTTATATATCCATTTACACACACATGAATACACATAACTCGAATTAACTCATTTACATAACACCCAGGAGGTCACACGGATACCTTCAATTCTAATCCAGCACCACAGAGTTTATCCTAGCCTTCTTCCTTTCTGTGTCTGTAATTCGAACATAGACCTGTGGAATGGTGAGAGACCCGGCTCCCATTATTCTCAAAGTGCTACTTATTTGCTCATTGCCCTCGTAAGCAATCTCCTGACCACGCCAGCTAAATCCATATAACCCTGCCAACCACGCTGGTTACACGGGATGAATCCCACCAGCCCAGGCAAGGGGAAAGTGGATAGGATCGTCTAATGCAGAGGCCCAGCGCGATTTCACTGGAGACGTAGAATTGTCTGTGTTTAGGGTAAATCTTTCATTAGCCCAGAGCACTTTCAACTGTGACCTCGCATTTGTTATGCTCAGAGAGAGGTCCTCAAGTCCCAGAAACGGGAGAATGAATTTTATAATCCAACATCCTCAAGAGCTTCCCTCCTAAAGATTTCCAGATGACAGTGAAGGATTCAGAAGTAACCTTACGCAGCATACAATATTCACATTTAAGGCTGCGTTTTCTCAAATGCACACTGAATCTTAAATTGCTTATCGACATACGGGTTTGTTTTTTGTGTTTTTTTTCCGCTGAATGAACACTTTCCTGTTTAAAAACCCTAGAAGACCCTGGGGGGAGCAATTTGAAAATCCACTCAGGAGACACTAACAGCTGATTTTGCCCCCTCTCTAACTCACCTCCCGCTGTTGTTAACGGGAGGAAGGGTGGAGTTCTACAGTGCCATTGAAACTCTAGACAAACACTGGATTTATAGTTCTATTGTGGCACATCATTGTCTAACACCTACAGTGGTTTTCCTATCGGGAAGCAGAGACTGGGTGGCGGTGGGAGGCAAGCAGAGGGAGATGCACAGATTAGAGAACGTTCGGGTGCTTCTTCCAAAGTTCCTCACACGGAATTTTGCTCTTTGCTCTCTGGATTAAAAAAAGAAAAAGTGGGTTGGGGAGGGGGAGGAAACTCTCTTAGCTGTCGCAAATCCTGGACTGCTTACACATCAATAATGTTCCAAAAATGCAACAGATTTTGTTTTTGCTGCTATCGCGTATGCCAGGCATCTGGGGTGAGATGAGGGAAATAGACACCCGAAAGCTTCTGAAGCTGTGGCACCGTGACAGTGGCTTCTGATAGCAGGCACTGCGTCTGAGATCCCTTTCCAGCTACCAAGGTTCAGAAATTAAAAGGAGTACATTAGAAAAGGGGGGGACTGGTTACTGCACACCCCAGTTTTCAAAAGGAAGAACACACATTGGGATGTAGAGGAAATGACAGGGCAGCTTTGCAACAATAATTCGGCCCTTCTTTTTTTTACAGGGTCCAGCGATGTGGTGTGACTTTACTGAAACATTCAGAGGCGTTGTTTCCACTTCAAAGTGGCCACCCAGGGAGCCCATGCACAGCTCTGAGACGCGTGTGGTCCTTCAGAGGGTTCTGGAAGCGTGTTTTGGAGTCAACTTCAGAGTCATTTAATAAGCCACATAAAATTTTAGGCTAGTGACCATAGCAACGACTACTTTTTCCCCCCACCAAAACAAGAGTTTCCTGCCATTTATTATCCACTTTTATTCTACTAATATAACCTTTAAAGACTTAGAATTTTTCCCCCAGATCACACTCAAAGTTCTTTTAATGAAATTCAAAAGCCCTTGTCATTTGTGGGGATTATGATATGAATACTTATTGGGCTACCTGGGATGGGCAGACACTTCACAGACATTTTTTCTTGTCCTTTTTCTCATTCTACCAATGAGCAAACTGAGGCTCCGAGAGAGGTTAAGCAACGAGGCGCCACAGTTAAAAAGTGGCAGAACTTGATTTGCAGCCAGCACCTGCCTCCAAAATACATATTTTTGCCCTGTACTACGCCTGAATGAGCATGCCACAATTTTTTTAACCTCACCTGAGGATATGTTTATTGGTTTTTACAGGGAGAGGAAAAGGGTGGGGAGAGAGAGAGAGAAACATCGATTGGTCACTTCCTGTACATGCTTCAAACTGGGGATCGAACCCACAACCTAAGTAATGCCCTGACTGGGAATCACAGCTACAACCTTTTGATGTATGGAATGGCAGTCTAACCGACTGAGCCACTGGGCCAGGGCAATGCCACATTTTTTTTATATTATTATTAAGCAATGACATTAGCCCTAGAAACAGGTATTGACCCACAAAGCGGCTGTTTCAGAAGTACAATGCTTACTGGGTTGTATACATTCTTGCTTATGTGTTTATAAAGCTGGTCACATTGTGTTATTGGTCACATCTCATCTTCTATGTCGCAGAGATAAGGTTGGCAGCTAAAAATGCTAATGGGATGTTACCGCCGATGAAGATGGTAAATGTTAACATTACCACTTAGAACAAAGATCCTTAGGAACCAGAGGTGGAGGGAGGGAGTTCAGACTCCCCCCCGTGCTCCCCCCAGCACCCGGCAGCTCCAGGGGGCCGGGCTAGGGGCCTGGCTGGGAAACAAAGCAGTGCTTTGTTCTGGCGCATTTGTTCCCCCCTGAAATTTACGATTAATTTCATAAAATGAAAGGAGAGCACGCGGTGTGTTTTCAAGTTTATCGCAGGAGTTTTAAAACACAGGGCTTTTAAGTCAGTTTGGAAAACAGTCTGAGAAGGAAGGCATAATGTCTCAGTGTTCCAGAAATCTTTGCCTCCACACAAGGAAACGCTGACTGGTGAAAGCCGGAGGTAAGGAGGTCAAAGAAAACACATCTTCAATGCCCGTTTTTAATAATTCAATGCAAGCCCTCCTTCTTATGCCTCTAAAAATCGTTACTGTTCTGAGAGGGGAGAGGGGAGCCGGGCAGCAGCCTCCGGGCGCAGACCAAGAAGGCACAGAACGTGCGAAGTTCCAGAAGCTGCAGACACTCAAACCGGCTCCCTCCTCTTGACTGAAACCCTGGGGGTGAGAGACAAATGCTCTGCAGCACCTGCTCCACAGACAGTTGTGAATGGCGGGGGTTCTTTGGGAACAGATTTGTAGCCTCCGTGTGAACAGTGGGGTTTAAGGAATAGCTCCGTTGGCACTAGCCTATTGTTTGATTAGAGAACTTGAGTGTGCAGCCTCGTGCCTCTGAGAAAGTCAAGGTGGTCGATTGCTGGCTGGGGGAGATGCTACATTTCCAAAGCACCGTGTGTTCGGGCGCTGCGTTTCCACCCTCCTTCCGCTCCAGGGTTTCCAGCCCAGCTTTCCTCCCTATTCATCCTATTTTCAGTTTATCTGTGACTAGATAATGAGATTCATAGACTCCAGGGACCGTATCTGTTTTATTCACCAGTGTATACTCAGCGTACAGGACAGGGCAGGAATTCAGCGAATAAGGAAGTAATCCAAAAGTCTTGCTCAGGACTCTGAGCTGGTCATCACCCAAAGCTCCCCTGAGTTCACAGGGTCAAATTCCACAGTCAGCGGGAGAGCCCATTCTCAGTGATGGCGGGCACTGTGGCGCTGCCAGGCCCTCCTTACTGCCATTTGGAAAATGCCACTGCCGACCCTGCGGGCTTGATGGAAGGAAATTGGGGCTTTGAGTGACCCACTGATTCCTGTTCTGGAAATGCAAAATCTGGATTTTCTCTACGGCTCAATCTGCGACTCAGCCCCCTTGAGGCAGAAGGCAGGGAGGGGTGGCGCCCTGGACAGCAGCCAGGGGTCTGCAGGGAGAGCTCTCCAGAGGGGCTCCTTGGTCCAAGCCAAAGAGGCCAGCCCTCCGGTGGGCCCGGAAAGAGGAGACCAGCTGCAAAGTGGGGAGTGCCATGCTGTGAGCAGAGAGCATGAGACTGGGTGCCAAAGCGGAAGACAAGCAGGGGCAGCGGGAGGCCTGGGCAGAGGCGGGAGTCAGCACAAGACACGTCCCGCAGGCACAAAGAACCCTTCCAGGGAGTCTCATCTATGCCCCCATTCTGACATGGAACACGTGTTCTGGTCATGTTTTCTGGACCACAAAATAGCTGATTCCACAGGGAGGGTATTCAGAAATGAAATCGAATAAGCAGAACAGAGGCCGCAGGGATCAGAGTGAGGGCGTGGGACAATGGTTCTCGCTAGAACATTAACATCACCTGGGGAGCTTTTGCAAATCATGGATGCTGGACCCCAGCCCTAGAGATTCTCATTTAATTGGTTGGAAGTGGGGCCCAAGCATCAGTGGGCCTTGAAAGCTCCCGAGGTGATTCTAATGTGCACTAGCCTAGATCAGGCAGAAGGGAACAGGAAGCAAGAAGAACACCCTCATCCACTTAACTTCTTGTCCAACGACGGCTGGGCACTCTCACCCCAGCTCACCCCCGGCACCGTGACCTGGTCCCAGCCAATCCCTAGTCCAGAAATTGAAGGAAGCTGATTTCAGTAGCTCAAGTGGCTGGGTTCATTGGGACGGTCCCCTCCACTTCCTCTCTTTGGCAACAAGACAATGTCCTAAATCAGCTGGAGACTAAAAAGCCTTGCATCACAATCAGTATGACAGAATTAGCATCTAATAAAATGGTTTGACTTTAGACTCGAGTTGCCAGTTGCAATGAAAAATACAGACTACTCAATTTAGTTTTAATTTCAAATAAACAAAGAATAATTTTAGTGTAAGGATGCACTATGCAACATTTGGGACATATATATATAACTGAAAAGTTATTTGCTTATCTAAAATTCAAACTTAACAGGGTATCTGGTATTTTATCAGGCAATCCTTCTTTAGATTCAAATGTTATATTTGAGTCTAAGAGCAAGACTAGCTTTTTATCATACGATTAAAAGGATTGGGTTACCGTGCATGCATTGGGTAGTCAAAGGTCTTAATTTGCAGGAGATGTCCAATGTAAGTAATAGGCCCCCTTCTGCCCTCAAAGGTGTCTAATTTAAATGATAAATGATGTGGTCATCTGTGCATGGCGACCCAGACTGAGACACCAGGCTCTACAGAACGATAAGACAAGGATTCTACTTGGTTAGTCCTATAAAAGAGATAGCTCTCCTTTTCTTCCTGGAAGGCTGGGGTAACAGAATATGAACCCTTCTGGGCTGCTCCTGTTAAGCCCCCTGTACCTTGTGGTCTCACTGTTGCTCTTCTCTGACTGGGGGATGTGAGTCTAGGCTGTCTGGGGGTCTGCAGGAGGCTGGGATGACAACTCCCTCTGCTACCAGTGTGCCCTGTACCCCACCGAGAGTGGTCAGAGCTTCACACCTTACTGTCCCTGGGCTAGAGGACTCCTCTCACTTGCTGGCCAGACCCAGAGACTGAGGGAGGTAGCAGTAAGGCTGCTTTTGTAGTTAACCTTTAACTTGTGTCTTTATCTGCCTGGCCAGGACCACTGATCTAGAAGAAAAAGAACATATTTTCAAGTTCATCTTTAGAATTAGGAAATTAATCTTTAACCAGAGGAAAACGCTCAGTACTACACTGACTGCTGTTTGTCCCATTCTGCTCCCCATCTGTGTCCCTCTAACTACAGTGGACTGACCATCCATCACAACTTCGACCCCTCAGAAGAGTCAGCCCGGGCCATGGCCCCGATTTAGATATTGTCAGCCTGCCCCGCTCTTTGCACCCCATCCATCACGGATGGCCTGCGTTCCCAGAATGCCTCAGCTGTAGACTCGGTGTCCGATATTAGCCTCGTGTTTGCCTCTCACCTGGATCGCCAGACTTTCTTCTCCGGTTAGCAGATCTGCTCCTCCCTCCACCTGTCCCTCTGCTTGGCTTGGGCCCTAAGAGGTGTCCAAGCCTTTGGTGTCTCTGGGCAACACCGGAGGAAAAAGGGTCATCTTGGGCCACACTTTAAATATGTTGAAACACATAATCACAAAAAAATCTCATCATGTTTTAAGTAAATTTACAGTTATGTGTTGGGCCACATTCATAGCCATCCTGGGCTGCATGTAGCCCACGGGCCAAGGTTGGACACCCCTGGCGGGACTTTCCAGATCCCTGAGTTACAGCATTCTTAAAGCTGTACGGCGCACAAAAGATACGCCCTCTTTTGTCTCTTGTCTCATAGACCCCTCAGGACATTGTCCCCAAGACGCTGGATTGCCTACTGCCTACCTGTCACCTATTGTCTACCTGTCACCTGATTAAGAGCAACTCTGTGTCCGGGTGACAGCATTCACAGCACAGCCGTATTACTCAATGTCCCAGACCTCACCAGCCTGGGAGGACCCCACACTGTCATATTTCTGCTCAGCCATAATCGCAGCCAGTTCATTCTTGTGTCCACTTTCTCTACCTCTCTCCAAATATTGCCAAGAATAGCTGGGTTTCTCATCTTGTCCACACATCAGCCTCTTTATAGCTGCCTCCTGAAAAGAAATAAGAACTCCAAGGGGTCCTTGCAGACCACCCTCCATGCCTGCTGATCTCTAGCCTGCCCCAGAAGCCTCGCTGCCATGACTGATGTGGATGGCTGGTCTCCCTGTGGACACCTGGAACAGACTAAGAAGGTCAAAGAGAAAAAACAACTTTAAAGCCCTGGCTGGCATAGCTCAGTGGATTGAGCGCGGGCTGCGAACCAGGCATCGCAGGTTCGATTCCCAGTCAGGGCACATGCCTAGGTTGCAGGCCATGTTCCCCAGCAACCGCACATTGATGTTTCTCTCTCTCTCTCTCTCTCCCTTCCCTCTCTAAAAATAAATAAATATTTAAAAAAATATTAAAAAAAACTTTAATTTGCAAAATCACTTTAAATATATGACTATACCCAGTTGCCAATCTTGGATTTGCTGAACCAAGTTGTTTGGGCGTCATCCTCCCAACGAGACATTGGGGCACCTACAGCTTCTCACATCTCAGAACAGACAATGACAGGGAAGGTCCTCCAGACATGCCCCAACCAGGCTGAGGACCCAGCTCCTTCATACGGCTGGCCGTGCAAAACGCCTGCTCAGCACTGCCAGGCAGCCCGATGCTGAGAGCTATCCACATATGTGGATCTCCATGGACCCCCTGTTCTCGAAGTCCCTGCTGTGCACTCCACCCACCCCCTGCAACACCACCTGTTACCATGGCTGGATTGTCCCGGCAACAAATAGCGGGTCCTTGTGCCCACCCCAAGGGATTCACAGAGATTCCCTTGGCCCCACTTCTTGCTATACATGTAGGTTGGCTGTCACTAAGCATCTGGTCACCACTGTAGTTTAGATTTGGCCTTTCCCATGACCCTCAGCTGAATGCTTTCTGAGCTTCCGTCCCAACGGCATGCTGGTGGTGGGGTGGGAGAGGCAGATGGAACGAGGAGAGTGTTTCGGCAAGAGCACCCGTGGAGAGGTGCCAGGAGGGAGCGGAGCAAATGTACCAGAGAAGCCTGCTTGCCGATAACCTTTGTGTTTCCTTTCTTCCTATAGTTCACTCACTGGGCCTGGAACGCAGTGACTCAAATCCCGTGTGAGACTGAAAATGGAAAGGCCAGTACAGACTTTTCCCACCCTGAGATGACTGATAGTATGAAACCTTAAAACACTGAAGCAGGTTTTTGATACTCCTAAAGAACTAAAAAGTGGGATTAAGCAGCTATTCCAAACATTTAATTTACCAAAAACTTGAATTTATGAACTTATTTTTTTATTTCTCCTTGATTCATTCCTTTTATTTACCCCGTTTCAAAATAATGCATTGATTTTATTTTCCAATTATAGTTGCATTCAATATTATTGTGTATTAGTTTCAGGAATATAATGTAGACACTTTTTAAAAAAGAGCTTTACTACTGTGTAAGGCTAGATACTAACCTAACTTGTTGGAGGGTAAAGTTACAAGATCTTATAAGTAAATGTCACTGGACACTTGGGGTCCTGCGTGTTCTACGTGGTCACTGAGCCAGCAAAGGCCTAGGTTACACAAAATCGTTTCTGATGTGTATCGACCGTGGAGAACGATAACCTAACAGCTGCAGTAGTTGTTGGACTGGAGAAAAAACATTTCGTTATTTCTTAGGAACTCCGAGGTGTAGCCCCACATCCGAATGTCAAGTATCTCTAAATGTAACTTCTAGTATTTTTTGTTGTTATTGCGACACCCTAGAAGGCCATTGTCATTATTTGTTTCATTTACATAAGTATTACCAGACATAACTTTATTGTACAAAGGAAGGGAGTGTTCAAAGTGATCTCTTCTGTGCATCAAACGTAACTGGGCAGCAGGTGAACGGATGAGGTGGAAGTTCAGTGATGGGTATGGGGTTTATTACACTGTCTCCTTTCTCCATCTCTTTCCATCTCTGTCTCTGTCTGTCTCTGTCTCTACATTTATATAAAATGTTCCATGATAGAAAGATTTAAAAAATTAGAGAGACCAAATGTAAGATATCAAGGGCCTGAGTCTGGAGGGATTAGAGGGTCAGGATTATAGCTGCCAGCAGTGGGATCAGGCAGTAAACAGAGACTGGACTGGAATAAATTCCTGACATCATTTCATATTCCTACTTAGCATAGTGAGTGGGATGATACTACATCCAAAGTTTCGGAGACGGAGCAGACTCGGGGAAATAAATGTCAATACAACTTTGAAAAAAATGACAAAAGTAACTCCCAGATCTTTATTACTACTGTGCACACCTCTGGGGATCCTGGAGACCCCGGGATGAAAGAATCTACAACAGACGATTTTCCTCTGTGGACTACACCCAAGAAGCTGATGGGGGTGAAAGGAGTAGCAGTAACCAAGTCCCACCAACAACATCAGGAACTAAAGAGTTCTGCAGCCTGCTTCACTGAACATGATCCTTTCTGCTGCAGAATTCGTGGATCCCTGAAATTACGAACAATGGACCCAGGGGTGCAGAGCCCAGAGTGAAGGCCAGTCCAGGCAGCGGTGACGATCTCTGCTTCCACGCTTCCTCTCCAAGCAGTCGTGTCACATGTAGTGATTTCCAAGAACTTGCATTTGCAGGACTGTCTGCTAAATTCAGCATTTCCCACGGAGATCTCCAGAACTGCAGTTGTTTTGTTTTCTTGAGAAAAATATGAACTATTGGTGAATAGATTTCAGTGCAATGCTTCCTTAGAAGCAACTGTTTAACGTTATCTTACGTGGCTTCTTGGTAATCTCTCCTCCACATCGCCCCCAGTGGAAGGCTGCTGGGTAGCACTTTTACCAAAAGTTAGGGTGATGCAGGAGAGAAGTCAAATTACACCATAGCCCAGCCAACTCCTTAGAACTGAACAGTAGCTATTTTGGTTCTCATGGTCGTTGCTTAGCCCTTTGGCTGAGGATCTCGCTCTGGCCGCCTTTCCTCTGCAGGGCACTGGCTGTCCACCCGGCTTAGAACTTTCGAGGTGTCTCCTCAGCTCTTCCATCTCTTTCCCACATTTACCACCAGTTAGCACTCTTGTATGGAATCATGGAACTTTAGAGGCTACAAGGGCGCTACAGCTAATTTGATCCAACCCTGTCATTTAATAGATGAGGAAACAGAAACCCTGTAAGGCAAGGTAATGGGCCTGCGACATATCCACCAGACCAAGGCTGAGCTGGGTCTGAACAAGAGGTCTGCCTCCTCAGCGAGGACTCCCGCTCCAAACTCTGCTGTTGCCATGGCTCTGAAGCTAGCAAGTCAGACCGATTTGAGGTGCTTACAGATGAATGCACAGTATCACACAATAGCTCTCTCTGGCTGTAAAGAAAACCTGGCTGGTAATTGAGACCTCTGAACCACAAGTGTAGACAAAGTAAAAGGCTCTGCAGGCTGCCTGGGGGGCGGGCGGGTGCAGGAGATGTGGAGGGTGGGTGGACGGAGACTTGGGTGCGGCCCTGGCTCCGCTGTGTCCCAGATGAATCCTGTGGGACACCCTTCGGCTGCGCGACCCTGCTGTAGGCACCCTGTGGATTTTACATCACCCAAGGCTATAAATGGCTTTGCATTAAAAAAAAAAATTACAGGTCTCCCACAGCCCACAAAAATATGCTCCACCCGAAAAGAAGCCCATAATTTGGCTGCATCCAGCTGGGTTAAACAAAATCGGAGCCAAGGTTGCCCTGCATTGTCCTGGGAGGTGGCCTAACATTAGCAGGATGAAAGAAATGTGGAATTACTCACAATGGGCTAGATTTTCTCCATAGGGAAAGCGCTCGGAGTTACGCAGCGAGACCTTGGCATCAGCCAGGTAAGGTCTACCAGCTGCGTGAAAATCACTTCCAAGCTATTATTTATAATTGTATAGCATCTCACATTTGCAAATTGCCTAGCAATGAATTGAAGCAATTTCTCGTAACAATTCTGAGTGGGAGGTTGAGGATTTTAACCCTTCTTTTACCAAAATACAAAGATACTGAGACAAGTACACATCAACCATAAAAAAAATACCTGGACAGTCTATTTATTTTGGCAACAGCCTGCGGCCTGTGACTTGGCCTCCATTAGGATGACCGAATGTTCCAGTTTTTCCAGGATGGAGGGGGTTTCCTGGGACGTGGGACTTTCAGGGCTAAAACGGGGACAGTCCCAAGCAAACCAAGACAGTTAGTCACCCTCCACACTGAGTGACGTTGCCTGTGCCTCGTGCTGCTTTCTGGCCATTTCCGTCTGCATTTCTGAAATGAATATGCACTATTTGTTTTTGCCCTAATCTGTTTCATCTTGCTGTGTCGCAGAAGGCAGAACCTGAAATTGAAGTTTTGTTGCCTTCTTCTGTTAGAATCCTGTAACAAAGGAGGTTTGCTTCTGTTCTTACTAGCTGACTGTTCACTAGCGTTCCATTTAGGGAGTTCACTTGCCTACCACAGCCCTCTGACATGGTTTTGGTATCCTGCGTCCTAAAGATGACTTCAGACAAAACGCACGTAAGAGCAGCTGATTTTATTTTTATATTAAGTAATTGGATTTGAACACCATTCTTTGTCTCCCTAGACACAAAGCTCACACTTTCTAGCTGGGATATTTTCTCTGACAGGAGAACATTTAAAGTCATAAAATTCAGATGGCCACCAGGATAGATGTGAAGAAATCATTGACCTCTGGCTAAGAAACCCTTGAGTCAAAACCAGCCCCAGTGAGAGTCACAGACTATTTTATCACCAATCAAGAGGCGAGCAAAGGGTCATGCATGCCACACGGGTAAGAGTAAGATGTCATAAAATGGATTAAATTTTTGTTAGCATTACTGTGTTAAAAATCCAGAAAGGTCTACGTAAGGCAGTATAACCACTGGCAGGACCTACTGATGTGAGGCCTCGGGAGGCAGGTCGGTGGGAGAGTGGGCCCCACACACTTCGTGAGTTCCAGGGACAACTACAGATCAGCCTTTATCTGCAGAGCTCTGCTGTTAATACATTCCATTGCCTTGGGTGGGAGATAGCATGACCTCTTTAAAAATGGTCAGGGAAGTATAAAGGTACAAGAAAGGTATCACAGATGCAGAACTGGATGGAGGGACAGGTCAGACAGCTGACTGGGGTATCAATTGCTAATGTGCACTTTCAAGAATAAAGCAGAAACAGGGAGCCAGGTGAGTCCAGCACCAGATTTCACACACAGCTGGTGTCCTGTCAAAGTGGCCTTACCCCAGTGAAGTAGATCATGACCTCCAAGGAAAATAAAACACCCCTCTTTCCTCGTGTCAACCCCCACCAGCACTAAGTTACTTTGAAAGGCACTAAATTCTTACCTCACCGGGGCCCCCTGCCTTTCTTGGTCTGCCATGTAGAAAAGCCCAGAGCATTGCTCATGCCAAGCACCGACATGCTGGTGTAAGGAAGGCCCTGTTTCAACCTCTGGGCACCAGGTCGTCTCTGGAGAACCTACTCTCCTGAGCGTTCAGGTGTGATGGTGGGAGTTAACACTGTGGGCCTTGAGAAAGGCCCTCCAACGTTGTAACAGCCTACCCTCTGTCCAGAGGTGGCTTCAGATCACCTTGAGGCATCTTTGTTCTGTCTTGCCTGGCCCCTGCAATTGTGTGCTGGTGTCTGTTATCCTGGAGCAAGGACAAAGTGGATCTTTTTGTGATCTCCAAAAGCCCATCCAGATACTACTTTATCTTTTTTAAAAGAGTTTTATTTACTTATTTATTTTCAGAGAGAGCAGAAGAGAGGGAGAAAGAGAGGGAGAGGAACATCAGTGTGAGAGAGAAACATGGGACCTAACCCACAGCCTAGGCAGGTGTCCTGACCAGGAATTGAACCGACGACCTTTCGTTTTGTGGGATGATGTTCAACCCATTGAGCCACACCGGTCAGGGTGACATTACTTTATCTTGAGGGTATTTAGGTCTTGGCACAGAGCCCAGGCCATCAGCCCCAATTGCTCCCTTTGTCCCGGTGAGTTTCTCTTTGGGGGCACTCTGTCCTCTGGTGGGTGGTTCATCAAGCCACCTCAGCAGATCCAAAAGTACTGCCTGAGGCCTGGCTTGAACAGCCACAGGAGCTTCCTTTGCTCTGGAACCTTGACTGCTCTGGTCAGCATACGGCCTACCCAGGAAGGCCCTCTGGATGTAGCTGCCCTGGCCAGGTACCAAGGGCGTGAACTTACCACCAAGCCAGGGGTCCCTTGCACCAAACCAGCAAGGTGCCAGTGCCGAGCAGACAAGTTTTGTTGGATGGTGCAGTGCCAGCCTTGGACAGCCCCTACTGGCCTGCGCGGGCCATGTGTCTGCCTCTAAATGAATGGCAGTGGTTGGAATGATGATATCCTTGGATTGGTTAACTTGGGTCACCTAATCCCCAGCACAGCCAGGACAGGGATGGGGTACTGTGCTTGTGCAATTGACAGCTTCACCAGAACCTGAGGGGGTGGGAATGGACAAGACCCCAAAGAAATGAGGTAGTATGTTATCCAAACAAAAGGGGAACCATTTCTGGGTGAACCGTTTTTTCCCTGCTCTCTGAGCATAAGCTAAGTGTTTTTATAAGACTCCCACTTCATACAGAAGCAAAAGATTGACAAGATGATCTATTTCCCTTTGCACCATGTAAAACATTAACGTAATTTTACTGCAACTCATTTGGAACATTATTCTACTGACCTCCTAGTGGGACCACAACCTAGCTTTTCTTTAAGAATATAGTCGAGTCAGAAAATAGTATAGTGGAAACCAAATTCCTTTATACTTCTCAAAATCCAGTGATTTGTGAAAAGGCCATCTGAAGAAAATAAGCAAAGAAAATGATACCATTTCTACTACCGGGGGCCACCTGCAGTCACTATTTTATTAATTTTTATAAAACCCCAGAGTTGGAAGAGGCAAATATACAAGTGTGGTATTCATTCTCTCTCCCCCCATCTCCCCAATTCAAAAATTCAAGACAAGTGACACGCCACATGGTGCACAAGGAGTGTACTTGGTTACGCTGTGTATGCCCGCCATCCCGATGGTTCAGACTACTGGCAATTGGAAGAGGAAGAGTGGGAGGTCGAATGGCTCCATGAAGTCAGTCCGAGTTCTAAAGCAAGGGTGTAGCATGAGACCTGCAGGGCCACCAGGCTGTCAGAGAGCTCCCTCTGTCCTCACCTCGCCTGGCCCCACAGCAACAAAAACAACAACAATAATAAGCACGCTGTACATGAGAACATCCCTCGGATTAGCGCGCTGGCGAGAGAGAAGGATGGTGAAATCATTTATAGCAAGATCCAAACAGAACACCTCATGGCCCAGCAGGAGGGATGGGAGTCCATCAGAGCATCTCAGGAATCACTGGAATAGAATGAAACAAATCCCTGAGCCCCAGCTCCAAGGAAGAGCTCAACATTGCATCATCACGATGGGCGAGAAATGTGATTTCTTGATTTGAACTAATGAAGCATACCAACAAAGAAGTTAGCCTTTGGGATTATGAGTTGTAAGAGTAAACACATTGAATTGCAAGTAAAAAAAAAATTTTTTTTCTGAACAGGGCTTGGGAGAGAAGAGTCTCACTGATGCCTGAGTCACTCACGAAGCCCATGTCCTCTCACCCGGCCCTCTGTGGCCTTCATCAGTGTTTTCCATTTGTCCAGTAGATTTAGGTAAACAGCATGCTGCAATGTTGTGAAACAGGCAATTTAAGTCTGTCTTTATCCCCCCTGTGCCCAGGGTTCCACCAGCCTGGGAGGGAAGCGTATGATCTTGGGTCTTTCACGTGAGGGTGAGTGGGCTGCAGTCATAACTTAAGAATGTCAACACTGTCACCCTAACTCTAAATAGTAAATGAAAGACCTTGCCCCTTTAAAATAGAATTCTAGGTAAAGAGGAGCCGAGACAGCCCTTCACAAGCCTCCCAGAATCACATCCTACCTGTTCCTAAAAGCGTTGTTGAGAGACTCTTGTCATTTTAGGGCATGTGGACTCCAGGGAAAGAAGTAATTCCTATTTTTTACTCCCAATGAGTTTCCTGTTTCCGGACGAAAGGACAGCCAAAGACTAGGCTATAGACAGAGAGGGTGGCTCATTAGAAGGAAAGGCTGGGGCAAAATGGCCTGGATGCCACCTCACAAGCAAGGGTGGCCTCCCTGTAGTCACTCTCTGTGTTGGATTTTCCTGCTTTCCCTCAATCCCTGCCGTGGCGCGGGTCTCAGTTTCCCATGCTCCCTCTCCTCCAGGCTCCAAAGATCCAGAATTGACACTCACCCAAACCTCAGCACCCAGACACCAGCACTGCCCCCTCCGGTCCAGGCTTCAACCACCCTCCGCATCCGTCACTGTCGTCTGATTACTTAGTTGGTTGTAGCCTCACGACCTTGTCTCCAGCATCGAAAACTTCAATCTAAAGCTTAATAATCAGCAACTTTTTTGCATAAGGTCCCGTTCGGTCAAGTAGACAAAATAATATAAGAAACCACTATATCCCCATCACCTATATTCAATAATTACCAAAGGTTTGCCATATTTACTTGATGTATCCCTCTTTTTTGTTTATGATTTTTATTTGCTGAAGCCCTTTAAAGCAAACCGCAGACACCATTTTATTTTACCTCTGAGTCTCTCAAAACAGTGACTTTTGAAAACATAACCACAACACCATCATCACACCCACCAAAATTAACAACAGTACTTAGTTAGGTCTCACAAATACCCAGTCTGTAATTAACTTTCCCTTATTGTCTCTAAAGCGTCTTTTTACAGCTGGTTTGTTTGAATCAGGACCCAAACAAGGCCCCCACGTCGCATGCGGTTATCATTTACGCATTTAAAATTAATTTTCTCGTCCCTGAGTGGTTTTGCTTTGAGCTCATTTTTAAAAAGCAACCTAAATAGCACGTCTTGGCGTACGTGATTATAATGCTTAGGGCTGTTGTTTCAGTTGCTTTTACTGTTGTTTTTTTCATTGCGATGACACCTGGGGTGTGTGTGTGTGTATGTGTGTGTGTGTGTGTGTGTGGTGGGGGGGTGGGGTGGAGGGGAGTGTTAAGATCTTGGCAGGTGAGGAGGCAAATGGCAGTGGATTACCTGCAAATGAGAGACAAAAATAATAATTATAGCTAGCAACTATTCAATGCTTAGTATGTGCCAGCCATTGTTCTAAACGCTTCACATGTAATTATCTCATCTTTTTAAAGGTAGCTGCTTTGGGAGATTTTAGGATGGTGCTGGAACAGGAAGAAAGTGCTGCCTTTTTTGGTTGGGTGAAGATCACCTAAATGGGTCACATAGCCTGTGAGCGTGTCAGGGGAGCGAGCACGGGTGGGTGCGAAGTACTCGGAACACTGGCTGAATTATCTTCTCCACTCCCAAATACAAAGTAATAAAAAGGGCCTGTTTTTGCTGCCAAAAAGTGTTCTTGGGAGGTGGAGAGGGGGGAGTAGGCTAGTGGTGGCCCTTTCATCCTTCGTTCTGGGCAGGTCTCGTTTTTTCTCTCCCCCAGACCCATCTTGTGTCTGAAGTCATATGTGCTACCATCTCCTTTGGTGATTTGTCACCGGTGGTGGTGACAGGAGGCTGGATGGAATTACTTAGTCCGTGAGTAAGTGGGACTGTTGTTCATCAGTATAATGATTTTGGTTTCTAAGCCCTGCAGTGGGACCACCGGCCATACTGCAATACTTGGACTTGTTAAATACTACTTTCTACACTTAAAGTGCTCTGGAGTCTGACCTTGAAAAGTGAGGGTACAGGTAGCTGCAGGCCAGTGGCGCTGAGGACTCCAGGTGGAAGCACCATGGGAGATGGGCCTAAGTACAGGGAAACCTCTGGGCTTGAGGTGAGTCCAAGGGCAGGGGTTCCCAGGGGACCTGACTATTGGGACACTGTGAAGATCAAGGCAGGGATGGGCATTTCCGTCAGGGACAGGACGGAAAGCTGGGGTGGGACACTGGAATCTAGTCTATGAAACCAATGTACAGTCCAGGCAGCCCAAGGTCAGGCGCCTGCTTAAATTAGAACCCCAGGCATATAATCCCAGTACTAAGCTAGCAGAAGAGGTTAAGATGAGGCATAAAACCAGGGTGACCCCAATCAACACAGAACAGTCCCTCTGAGTAAATCTGTCTTCCATCGGGCCTGTGTTGAAGATCTGAGGGCCTGACGTGACAGCGGGACCTAGAGAGAGGCATTGCCCTCTGCACCTAGTGTGTTCTCCAAAGGACTCTTCCTGTGGGCGGCAGTCCTTCCCTAGGCCTTTCCCGGCCTGCCTCCTCTCGCCGTGAGTGTCCGCGTGGAGCTGGGCACGGCTCTGTGGTCGGCGGGTAAACACAAGGGGAGAATGGCTTCTCTTGGTCTGTTCCCAGTCTTCTTTGTTAACTGGGAAATAAAACAAGAATTCATTGTTGACGCAAAACATTTGAGTGTAAGCTTCCACCATTTACTGCAGCCTTAGTTACACTATTCATCTGGCCTTTGAGAAAATACTTGGTTAAGATGCATAAATGTTACCGTCTTACTTTCTGCCTAGGGACACAAATCTGTATAGAGATCCACCACCAAAATAAGTAGGAATTTAAATCAAATGGGTTTGCGCACCTAATGACCCCCTTCGGTGGTAGAAAAGGGTAATGATAGTTTAGTTCATGGAAACCCCAGCGGCCAGGTTCCAAACAGTCTCAGCGGGGAAACCCAAGTCTTTTTCTTCTGGGAATTCTCAATAATATGTTTTCGAAGCAGCTGATAAAACAGTTAATTACAGTGAGGTGTTCGGGCTCCTCTGTAACAGGCACTTTCTCGTAGTCTGTCATTGGGATTTCTTGCCATGTACCCTGAGCAGGATTAGCTAATGCTACCATATATATTTTTTTCTTTAGGGGACAACCTCCTTAAGTTACCACATGGGTAGAAATTCAGATAAAAAGGCTAAATCCAGCATAAAGAGCATTCAGGTAATTTCCCCCCAAAGTTTGGAGAGCTAAGTACCACTCTAGCTCCATTTTTCCAAAGCCTGGATCTTCTGGAGTGGAAGTTGCTTGGACTGAGCCTGGGAGCTCTTAGCTGGTCGAGGAAGGATCCTCCCACCTCCTTTGGAAATGTGGATCGTAAAGAAATAAGCAGTGAAAGAACTCAGAGGTCTGACTTTATCCCTGAGGTGAAATGAGCAGAAGCGGTTCTTAGTGCTGTGGTGGGAATTGGGTCCCCTCCTCACACAATGATGAAAAGGTGACTGAGTTCCCTACAGGCTCACACATCCAGCTGCTTACTCGACACCTCCACTTGGAAGCCCAACGGTCATCTGGAACCCGTCCCAAGCTAAGCGTCCAGTCTCTGGGCACCCCGCCTCCTGCCTCTCATCCCAAACCTGCTTCCACCGCACTTGCCCCATCTGGAGATTTACTCTTCCGGTGGTTCAAGCCAGAAGCATCTTTGTTATTTCCGGGACAGTGAATCTTACTGGCTCCTGCCTGGCTTTTTTTTTTTTTCTCTCTCTTCTCTCTTTGGCTTTTACATACATAGGAAGTTAAAGTTGAAAAGGACCTTGCAAGTCATAAGTCTTACCCTTTGTTTCACAAATAAGATGACTAAGGTCCAAAGAAGATAAATGACTTGCTTGAAGCAAAGCTAGGGACAGGGTGAAACCAAGGCATGTTCTGCTCTCCGTGGAGACCGCTCTTTTACAGGGTTACTCTTTGGAAGGCTTGTGACAAGCTGGATGGACTTCTGGGTCCTGGTGTGCATGTGAAGCTGGTGGGCAATACTGGTGGTGTCAGGTGGCACCTTCAGGAGGCTAGTGGCTGTCATCATCACTCCATGATGCTGCACAGATCTGGATCTACATCATGTGGCAAAACTTGGGCACGGGATGGGGAGAAGCAGCACTGGTGTGGCGCCCAAAGTTTCCAACTTACAGGATCCAAAGACAGCAGGGAACAGGCTGAACACTGGCTGAGCGCCTGACCAGCTCTCAGCTGCAGAAAGAGGCTGATGTGCCACCACTGGTGTTTACGGAGTGTGAGGTCTTGGGGGCCAGTCGCCAGCCTCCAAGGTGTTTTCATATAAAAGGGAGATCCTAAGACCCTTTAAAATGCCCCGAGGATTGCTGCTGCCATTGGCTGGGAGCAGACAAGGACACGGAATCCACAACCATGATGCTGAGGACACTTCTGTTAAGCCATCACAGGATGCTGACTACATTTGAGGTTCATGTCTGTAAGAGCCAGTGAGGTGAAGCGGTGTGGGTTGGGGGGGCAGGGAGTCTCTCAGATCGAGTCCTGGTGTTGGGAATGGGGCACGTGCCTGACTGACCTACATCTGATGGAAGTTTGCCCTTCTGCCCACTCCTTTTCAAAAGTCCTGGAAAGGCTTCCAATGGATTCCTATTCTTGAGTTGATTCAAACTTTAACATCGACCGCATTCTTGGAGTAGTTTCAGCAGCAGTCTCGTCTGCACCTCTGCATGACATGGACCACGTCAATAAAACAGGCTCTAAAAGCTGCTCCCCTACAGTATGATACAGCAGTGTTTCAATGCGGAGCCTTGAGGATTGTGAGGTGCCCTCGCTGCACAGAGCAGGCGCTCGATAAACATTTAAGTACTTCTTGAGATAACTATTTTCTCATCTGAACTGGAAGCTTATCAAAAGCACGGCCTTTTTGTTGTTGTTGTTAATCCTTTAAAAGTTCATCTCTTGTGCTCACTTATGGAAAACTCTTAGTTCAATGCTGAGCGTGCGATAGATATTCAATGTATGTTTGTTGGCTGGGTTAACGGATTGCAGGAGCAAGAGGAAGCAGGAATGATCTGCAGTCTCGTTCTTGTGGGTCTCAGTGTTCCCTGGCTGTGTCCTCCCCTTCCCACCTCAGGACCTCACACCATCACACACACATTCAACGCACACCCTCGGCCATCCACCCTGGCCCTAGCACCAGTGAGGGCCACCTGAGTGCGTTTTCTATGTGGACGCACCCAAGGCTGGAGCCCTGCCAGATCATTGCTTTCCAGGAAACATACGGCTCTGTTCTGCTTCTGTAATGCAGCCAGAGTGTTGCGCCAACAAGCTCTGTGTGAGGATGGATCTTACTCTTCATGTCACTCTATCAGAAAACTCTGCCACAGGGCCATTTGCCCATTAATTAAATTGCCTCGTGTGGATGGAAGGGTGGGGAAAGGAGCTGGGCAAGCTGTCTGTTCCCTGCTTAAGTGAATTTATATTAAATTTTGAAGGGGATTGTGATTTTTCTTTCTTTCTTGAGGTTGAAACGATTTTATGCGTAGACACCGGAAAAGAAATGTGATTATATGTGATTTTCTTTTTCTATTGTATTATTCTTACTGCTGTTTATTGTTCTGATGTCTTCATTTAAAAAAGGAAAAGGGAAAAAAAAAGGTCTTCCTTCAAAAGGAAGGCTGGATCTTATTCCAGAATGATTGGAGGCAAGGTCCCTGGCGCTTTGGAACCATTCAAGGTTTCAACGTTGACTTAACCTCCCCAAGCCAAGGTGTCTGCTCTGAAATCGAGGATCGCAGTACCTGCCCTGCCCCCCTCAGGAGGTTCCTTTGAATAGGAGTCCCCCCTGGACTCGCCTTAAAAAACTGTATGCACATAATGTCTTATCTTTTACTATGTTAAGAATGTGGCCCTTTGACCCTTTTCAAGAAGCTGCTGAGATAACAATGACCATTATATCATAAGATGGACCAGAAGCCAGGCCGACGGCCTAAGACTCCTGCGTAGAGAAGACCGGTGGGAAAATGGCGATGGGAAGGCAAGGAGGCGGTACAGTGCCCCCAAGTGGCAACTGGGGCACGACGCCTGGGAGGCCGAGGGAGTGGAAGATGATCCTGCTCGAGTGACCTGCAGTGAGAAAAGGAAACGCTCTAATACTCATCTCTCATAGGAACATTTAAATACCATAAGGAAAAAAAAAAACAAAAACAAAAAACTAACCGATCTCATGCAGTTAAACGTGGTCCGACTTGCTGGCTTCCCTCCGAAGGCCTGCCACTTTGTATTCAATTCGCTGCTCTGAACACAATGAAGTGTTTAGATTCCATTAGGAAACCTCAAAAAACACCAAGCAAACCTTGGACCTTTAGAGTTAGCAGGAAAGCTTTTAAAAGCGTCTCACAAGCTATCATTTGTGCATTCGAAAAACCATTAGGCCTTTTTCCTTTGGAAATACTTGTGGTTTTTTTTTAGCCTCTGATTTTAAATATTAATATTTTCTTACTATGACCCTTATCCTCAAGAACAAATTTCCCACGCCTCAGCAGACAACGCAATCAATTTCTGAGATGCTGAGATGTGGACTAGATTTTCAGCAGTAAAGTGAGATATCTTTCTATGTGGATGAAATATAGTGATGGGAGGAAATTTGGAGACAGGAGTTGGAAGAGCGAAAAAGTGAGACACATAAGCATATTGAATACTTAGAAATGCAGTGGAATCACGAGGGCTTGGGGAGGGCCTCGTGCCTGGGAAGGGTATTTGCCAGTTGGGTGGTGGAGATATCAGGGGACCAGATGGAATCGCAGGTGGAAAACATCTCCTCTTCACTCCCACTGCTCTCAAGAGATGGAGACTTGGGCAGACCCCCAAGAGGCATCGTGCGGTGGCTGGCAAAGGCACGCCAACTCCGAGGCTGGGGCTTGACCCCAGCTCTGTCCCTGGCTACGTGAGCATGGGCAGCCAGTGTCTTCAGTCCCCCTGGGAGCAAAATTCCAGCTAATTCACATTAAATTCCACAGTCTCCTATTGAACAAGACCACGACTCTCTTCTCTGTGCAGCAAACCTGATTTTACTGAATTTGTGACTTGAATGGGACTTCCAAGTTCTTTGCCAAGGAGAAAGAATATGTGTGCAGATGCAAAGAGTGTAGACTCTGGAGCCAGATTGTCAGGGTTCAAATACCGCCTCACGCCTACTAGTTAGGTGGCCTCTCATTGCCTCTTTAAGCCTCAGTTTCTTCATCTGTAAACTGGGAGTAATAATCATTCTATCTCAGGATGATTAAATGCAATGATACATATCTTTCTTTTTAAAGTGTAATTAGTTGCTTTTATTCCTAACCACTAAAGTATACATGAACATAATATAAAACTTGGCTATTTTTTAAAAGCACAGAAATAACCATTGTTGATTATTTGGCATATAACAATATTTAAGTATATAAATAAATGCGTATATTTAAAAAACTGAACTCACACTATGCACAGTCTTATAATTGACTTTTTCCCACTCGACAGTATGTTGTGAACATTGTGAAATTTATACTTTGAAAATACGATGTTTAATTTCTTTATACATTTTGTAGATGAATATGCAATAATTTAATCAACGCTGTATTGTCAAATATTTAAATTATTTCCAGTTTCTTCCTGTTGTAAGTTGTAATGCTTACTTCTTAAGGATAAAAATTCCAGTGGAGAAAGATAACATTTTAAGGCTTTCGATCCATTTGCCAGATTTCCCATTAGAGAAGCGGTACTAATTTATACTCCCCTGGTGGTTTTTGAATGGCACTTCTCTGACCATTATAGAAATGTTTGCCAGCTGGATAGGTGAAAATGAGACGCCATTAGTTATTTGCATTTTTGATTTCTAGGGAATTTGAATATTTCAAATATGCATATATTGATCACATATTTCTTTTTTGGTGACTTATCTATTTGTGAGTTCTTTGTCCATCTTTTTGAAGTTTCATTCTTTCCTTAATGTGTAAGGGTGTTAATCTGTGTGATATGAACCCTTCGTTATATATGTTGTAAAGATGGAGAGAGGGTTAAAACCTTCCTCTCCCAATTCTCATGGTAGGTGAAAATAAGGGGAAGACATGCAATACGAAACTGTGCACATAGTATGACAGCAGCTTTATTTTTTTAAACACATAAAAATGCAGTAAAATACTCTAAGGAACCCTATTAAAAAGTTAAATTTTTCCTTTTTTTACTTTCCAACCTTTTGCAATGAACATATTTAAATTACAACGATTGTGTGCTTTTTCTCCCAAATGTAAATTCCCAGGGGGCAGAGACACCCATGCTTCACTTGTTCCCTGCCATGGTTGACAAGTATTTGTCAAATAAATAAATCAGTGAACTAATGGTTTTGTTTGTATTCTCAGCGATATATTCCTATGTTACTTCCACTGTGGTCTTGGTTAGCTGACTTAGGAAGCAGAGGAATTTATTTAAGAACGAAAGTGAAGAACAAACTGACAGTGACCAGAGGAAGAGGACAGGGGTAGGGGGAAAGAGGCGAAGGGTCAAGTCAAGGAACACGTATAAAGGACCCACGGACAAGGACCAGGGGGATGGGGGGAATGAATGTGGGGGGATGGGCAGGGCAGGGGAGAGCATGGGGGGAAAATGGGGACAACTGTAATTGAACAATAAAAATTTTTTTAAATAGAAACTAATTTTAGAGGAGGCAGTTAGTGGCGTTCAGATTCTATCTACAGGAAGCAACCTTGGAAGCTCTCGATAAACCTTATCCATTAACTCTCCCTCCCCTGAAAGCCTTATCTGAGGCTTGTTCACGGGGTGTAGGCCTCCACTGACACTAGCAAGATACAGGCATGTGTCATAATCTCCCTCATATCCCACTGTGACAAAATCCCACTCAAATACAAATTTTCTGGTCTGCTTTTTAATAAAAAAAAATATATATCAGCCTCAGAGCTGTCACTGTGGTGGCTAAGGATGAAAGAGTCAGGACTTCAGACTTGTGGATATGAGATCCCAGCACCTAGAGACAAGAGGGCAGTGGGTGGAGAAAGTGGTACTTGGGAGAAACACTGCCCCCTGGCGCCACACTGCAACGTGGCCCTGCCCTCCCAACACTGGGGGGAGAGGGGATTTCGGGGATTACTTTGAACCCAGGGGTGTTAGCAGTGCAGCCAATGGGATCCCATCACTGTGTGTGAGGAGATAGCTATCGCAGGGCTGATCAGGGCCGTTTGCAGCTGCGCCTCCTGTCAGTGGGTAAAGGCAACTGTTAAGGAATATTGAAAAGTAGAGGAGAAAGAGCGTTTCACTTGGTAAAGCTGGGGCTCACAGTTGCCTTGCCTCAAAGGAAAATGAGTTAGAAGTTCAGCTCTTTGGAGATAAGCTCCACATTGTGACAGTGAACTATCGGGTGTTTAGCGCCGTCCCACTTCAGGCAGCAGCGCCAGGCATCAGGAGGTCAGTGCATCCACTTTGCCCGGAGGAGATGTAATCACGGCCGACCGAATAACGGCCCTTTTAACAAAGGGCACCGTGCCATTCTTACTGATCAGCAGTCAAAAAAGATCAGAGTGGTGGGGAGGGGAGATGGGGCCCGTTGCAGCCCAGACGCCTACACAGGCAGATGGCGACTTGCCAAAGGGCTGCATTCACCCAAGGGAGCCTTGTCTGTCCCCCCGCAGTTCTGAAGGTATCCAGTATGGTTGCCTGATACTTCTCCTGCTCAGCTCTTTCTAAAATATGCTCTTCTCCTCCTTTGCCTACACCCTCCCCTCAACACCTCCCTCCATAGGACTTGCTGGAACACCCTCTATTTCCTTACTTTATTTGAAAACAATGCTATACAGTCAAATAAATCAGTGTGTTCAGCTGCTGTATTTGGGACACAGCGGAAAAAGCCTTGTGTCTCTGGACAGAAGACACTTAGAAAAATCTTACCCCATCGTCTTTCAGGTAATTTGTCTTTTAAATACTTTCTTCCATGGAGAGAATTCCAAATGACAGGAAAAAGAGAAATGGGTCATTTAGGACATACAGGAGTAGTATAACAGTATTTTCTTGGGATATTAATTAATACCCCTCTAATTGCTAAATGGAAGTCACTTACAATGATATATATTAAAATCGCTTTTTAAAGACAAAGCTTTGCCCATATCTCATCTCCACCTCTACAGTTCCTTTAAGTGCTCTAGAAAAAATCTGCAGTTCACAAAGGACTTTGCATACATTTTCTCCTTTGGTCATTGTGCGTTAAGGCCCGATGGCATTTCCCCTCCTTTTTAAAGGAGGGTGCCCAAACAGGTGAGGTGGCTTGGTGAGGGTCACCCAGCTCCCTGAGGCTCAGGTTTGATCACCACTAGCTCCCTGCCTGTCTGCAGTGGCTCCATGCTGCCTTCTGGGGTTTAAAACAAAATGGAAAACAACGCACTGCCCTTGGCACTGTTGTGTGGCTAGGTTACACTTGACTTAGCTCTGCACCTAGACGCCCTTTGAAATGTGATTCTGGACTGGTAAAAGGGCTATTTTAATACGCCCAACTGGAGGCTTAGTTGAATTTTTCCTAGTGTGTGCTTGTGACTGTGAGAACACCAAGTCTTAGGTGGTTGTCCCTTCTGCAGGCTGATAACCTTGGTTTTGCTATGATCGTGAAGTGGGAATTAATTTTCTTTCTAGATACACTGAAATGTATAGTAACCATTTGGGAGATGTAGATGGGTTAAACATTATTTTTTAAAAGATGATAAATCAAGGAGATCTTCTCATCAGTTTTGAGTGAGTGGCAACTGATATTCCTCAACAGAAAATACTAGAAAAACAAAAACATCTCCAATAGAAAATACCAGAAAAGCAAAATCATCTTCTTGCTTATGTCTTAGAGGTGGAACTGCCTCAGTTCTGGCTGGGGAGCCCTCATGACAACCCCCCACCATTAATACACACTCAGAAATTCAGAAACACACGCTAGCATGCGCCAGAAATCCTCAGCACTCTCGATCCTCGTGAAATGCACCTTAAAACACACACACCTCCCCCACACCAACCGCTGACGCGACAGGACTCAGACGTGTGTGCAGGTAATGTTACCGGGATTAGTTTCCTCATGGAGACATTCCCTGGCTCCGAGGACCTTTCAAGCATTTTAAAACGGCAGAAAGGTTTGTGATCAATTATGACAAAGCCAAAATAATTGCCTGACGCTGTGCTTAGTAAGAAAGGTAAGGTTTGACCCGGTTAGTGTTGACATTTCCCAAAGAACAGAGTCCTGTCCGACAGCATTTCACTAAATGGAATTTCCAGTGAACAAGGGTGAGAATGTCGTCAAGGTTCAAGTTCATATCGGGCTCAGGAATTCTCACGTCTTCCGTGTTGCTGGGCATTGACATCACAGGCATATGTTTTCTCTGTTGAGGATTTGGGTCTCGCTTTATTTTTGTGGCTTTTAAAAAAAGAAAACATAATAGCCTGTTGTGTGCCCACTGTTGTGTGGCAAGTGTCGAGAAAGCCCAGGGAATGAGTCATTGTCCTCTGCACACCCTTCACATTCCTGCCCCCGCACCCTGGCTCCTGCCCCTCTGCTCCGGTGCCCTTGCCCCGCCCGGCCTGCCGAGAAAGGCTACGTGCCTGCGGGCCTCATGTGCAGCCAAACCTCTCGTCTTCTCTCCCGGGCCAGGGCTGCCTCCCTCCCCCGAACTCCTGGAGCCCTCACTGCCTGCCCGGCACATTTGCCACTTGACATACCCTCTCTAGGCTGGATAACTACCTTTCATGTCCTGTCTCTAGAAATGGGCTGCAATTCCCATCTGTGCAGGCATATCTTTCCTCCTTATTTTGCTTTCTTGAAAAATACAATTTTCCTGATCTCATGCCTTGGTCCCGTTGGGCACTCAGAACCACCTCTTGATGGGTTCACAAACCCTGATCTCTTAGTGCTGGGGAGTGGACTGTGTAGGGGTATGGGTAGCAGAGCCGTCACCTCTCAGCCTTCCCTGGTTTAAGGTGTCGGCAGACTGTGGACTTGTGCTGTTACAGCACTTCGAGGGCGAGGTCAGGGAGGAGAAACACAGTGTTTACTTCATAACTCCGTCTGAATGTGTGCTCTCCCCTCTACGGTTGGCTGTCAGAGCAGCCGGTAGCAAGGACATAATGAAGAATTATGAGGATTCAGGGGGGCTGAGAGTCCTGGCTTACTGGAGTGCCCAGTGCAGCTCCAAGAAGGCCAGGGAGAAAGGAGGAAGAAAAGGGTCCCTCCTTCTGTCCCCCGGCCACGGGAGAAGACATCTGGGAGATTCAGCACCAGACTCAGGCACTCTGCTGTGGCCTCTTCTCCAGGGTTCCATTAACTGAGGCTTTTTCCATAGGATAGCTGACAAAGCAGAGGAATTGAGAGGAGGGGAGTGGGGACAGCAGGAAGTTATCTGGAGGAGGAAGTGAAGAGAAACGATCCTGTGGAGATACCGCAGTGGATATGACAATTACCCCCGGAGAGGGAGGGTCGTTTCTGAGTGAGGGCTCTTGGGGGCAGGATTCAATTGCATGGAAGAAAGGTTAGGGAAATTTTTACCTGACTCTACAGAAAACTCTGCTGAGTTAAGGGGTGAGCAACAGATTTGAATTCGATGCCCTAAGGAGTATGCGAAGAGGCAGCAACTATAACAGCAAGAGCACGAGCCCGCAGTGGATGGAGCTGGGTTCAAATCTCAGCGGTGCGTCCAGGGTCAAGGCACTGCCTCTGAGTCTCAGTCTCCTCGTGTGTAAAAAGAGCGAGCCTACCACAGTGTTGTGGAGAGGATTAAGTGAGATTATACAAGCAGGCAATGCGATCCCTTAATAAACGGTAGATCTATCTGCGCGGACGGATGGGATGTTTCTGTCTCTTTTGGGGCAACTGAGGCTTTGGAGCGCCCTGAGGGTACCAAAGAGGGACACAGTCAGAGTGCAATGCCCGGTGGAGGGAAGGGCCATGAACTTGTAGGAGTGATGATGTTGGATGTTGCATTTGAAATTATTTCCTGCCCCGGGCTATAATGGCTCTGTCTCCTCTCATCTTCAGAAAAGTCTGTTATGTGCAACTGCTTCATGTCAGTGGCATTTTGCAAGAGGAAGGAGACAGGTGGGGTCTGTGTTTTGGCCGCCTGCCGTGGGAAAGCAGAGAGCAGCCCGGAAGGTCTGATCAGGAAGCAGGACTGCAGAGCTGGAGCCGAGGGACGGATGTGTTAAGGAAGGCAGCAAGGTTTTCGCAGTGAATGTCAAAGGCAGGAAGGGAAGCAGACTTGGCAACATCCGGATTGTACACTCACATGTCCCAGGTAGAAGGAATCGGGAAGTAATCCCTAGTGTATGGAACTAACCAGCCCAGAGCCCAGAGTTGACAGAAAGGCTTTCTTGGGCCCTCTGCCCAGAGGCAGCTTGTCACTTCTAAGTTAGGTCGACCTGCCCCACCTGGAGGACCTCTAGCACATTCTAATTAGTCGGTACCCGCTAGGTTCACAGAGCCAGCATCGCCTTTTCCTCTGTGTGACGGGAAGTTTTCCCCAGGTCGCCAGCCTCAGGGATGTGCGGAATAAAAATTAATACCAGCACAAAAAAGACTTGGCTCAAAATGGGGAACGCTGTCTAGGATGGCTTCCAGCCGCTGTCATGCCGCGTACAGGGCTGCAGGGACGTGCTCCGACTCCAGAGCCCGCCAGAGAAATAATTCATGAAGCCCCTCCTACCGTGCACCTGCCCCCAGGCCACCACGCTCTGCACGGACTTGCCTACAGCGCAGGGCTCCTAACGCGCACCAGTGCCTTCTGGAGGCCGGGAGCAGGGCCCTGCTCCTAACCCTCAGGGCCGGGGCGGGTTCTCAGGCTCTTCCTCCCAGGTGCCGCTGAGTCTCCCCACTTTGCCCAGGATGTCTTCGACAAGGTCAGCAGCTCTGTCAAGGGCACCAGCTAGATTGCTGTCACTGATTTCCTATCTCGTTTGCCAGCACAAGTGGCTAGAAAGCCCTTGGCAGCATCTGCCCTTAGCCTCCACAGCTTCTCTCCACCATCCCCCACACGTGCCTTTGCTCCTCATTTGTTATTCCCGGCTTTGCCGTTATGACCTCTCCCTTCCTGCCCACTTCACCTCTCCCCATTCCACACCTGAGCTCCCGTCCTTCAACTTGGAACTGGTCCCCAGCGTTAACCCCTGCCCTCCTTTGGACGGCATCCCAGCTTTCTTCCATCTCAAACCCTGCTACTGGACTCCAAGCGCTGAAAAGAACACATCAGCTGTCATTTTGAAATTATAGACCATAAAATAAGTATAAACTCCAGCACATTCAATGGTGACCTTTTAAATGCTTTTATTTTTTAACTGTTTAATGCTCCTCCTGCCCAAATACAGGGTCTGGCAGAAGTAATGCTTGCTTGAGTGTGGTTGGTTGGGTAATAACATGGGTGTAATAATTTATAGTTTTAATTTGAACATTTCCCCTAAAATGCCATATGGTGTGCTTGAGTGTGATATTGTTATGTTACAGAATTACATGCTTATGATTTTGTGATAATAAAGGGGCGTTCTTTGTGCTGGCCCCTGTATTTTGGAGGCTTGATTTGCCAGTGCTCAAAGTCTGCATTGAGTTTGCCTGTCGGTGAAGCAAGGATGCTCCCCCTCCCCTCCCCCACCGCTCCCCTCCACCCTGCCCCCATGCTCTGCTAAGCCCTAGGCTCCCTTAAGGCCTGACCAGCCCAGCCCATGGACTCACCCCTTGATTCTAGCTCTTTCCTCCCAGTGAAGCCACCTCTTCCCTTCCCTCTTCATCCATCCGAGACAGTGTGTATATCTTTTTTGTCTCTTTGCCTCACTCTCACCAAACTGATGGCTACTCACCGCTGTTTCAACCAAGGTGACTAGAACACAGGGAGCTGAGCCTTACACCAGAGACATGTGTTGATTCTTTCCTTAGCGGTCATTTCCTCCACTAGCTGGGCCCAGTCCTCCCAGGTGATAATTGGGCTAGCGAGAACAATTTAAGCAACAGGCCTCGACCATTGTTCTGACCCCAAGCAAATTTACACAGGTCACCAGAACATCCATCATTTCTCACTGCAAGCAATTTAATGCCAGTAGAGATGATTATGCATAATTTATTATCTAATTGATTTGACCAAAAGGCCATGAGAGAAATAACAGGCATTTATAAATAAATAACCCACAAGAACGCCCTCTCTCTCTTTCCTTCCCTCCCTCCTTGCCTCTGCTTCTCTTTATCTGTTTTTTAAATCAGCGTGCATTCACACACAAGTCCACTTTTATATATAACTCAAATATTGATCTCATGACCTCATTCTTTGTGGCAACCCCGCCCCAGACTCCTCCTCAGACCTTCCTGGAATTGAGTGGGGCTATTGGGCCATGTCTAGCTCTGCCTTTGATTATTTGCTGTTTCTGCTGCAAGCCACTTTCTCCTGACAGTGGTATTAGCAAAGGGAGGAAGGCTCTTTGCCAGGGATGCCAGGCATCCTGTCTGCTCACCTGGGCATGGCAGCCCTTCCTGGAACCTTCTCCCTGCCTTCAAAAAGTATTCCTGGCATCCCCCTCACCCCTTGTTTTCCTCCCAAGCCTTAACAACCACTGTGCTTTCCCCCTAATTTACTCATTTTATCTCTTCTGTTTAACCTTAATACCTTTAGAGTCCTCTCTTCAGAATTCTCTGCCTATTCCTCTCTGTCCACTCCACAATAGACGTAAGTGCTACAGGAGGGAAGAGGAGACAGCCTGTCTAATATTTTGGAGATGATGTAGAGATTCCACCGAAGGACAGATATCGAGGAGATTCTCAAGGTGGACAGTGGGGTGAAGACCAGAGAGAGCCAGCAAACCTTATAGGTGTGAGGAGTATATTTGTTTCTGGAACAAAGGGCCACAAACTGGGCAGCTTAAAACAACAGAAATGTATTGTCTCAGTTCTGGAGGCTACACGTGTGAAATCAAAGTGTCAGTAGCACCAGGCTGCCTCTGAAAACTGGAGGAGAGAATCTGTCTGTGCCTCCTGCAGCTTCTGGTCCCTCGCTGGCAGGATCTGACCTCGCTTGGTTTACAGCTTCATTACTCCACTGCCTGCCTTATTGTCACGTGACATTCTCTCACGTGTCTCAGTCTTCACACGGCTGTCATTTGAGGACACCAGTCACATGGAATTAGGGGGCAACATACTCCAGCATGACCTCATCTTAACTAATTACATCTGCAACAACCCTTTTCCCTAATAAGGTCACATTTGGAACTGCCGGGGGTTAGGACTTCGACATTTCTTTTTAGTGGGGACACAGTTCAACCCATAACAAGGAGCAGGCCCATTCAGAGAATAGTTGGTGGTTCAGAAAATTGGGTGTGACCGAGAGCAGTGGGAGGCTAGCAACTAAAACAATGGAGAGCAAAATTATAGACTTATTAGTTTAATGGGGGAAAGATCTCTGCATCTCTCATTCCAATCCAGAAGCTCAGAATTTTTTGCCATTGGTCAAAGAAAAATAGAGAACTACCATGCAAGTGAACCAGTAATGTCTTCTCTATCTAGTTACTACTCCTTATTTTATTAATTCAATAATATTTATTGGGCACCACGTGCCAGGAGCCATCCCAGGCAATGGGGATTCGGTGGCAAACAGAACGCACCTGACTGCTGCCCTGCTGGGAAACAGCTCCAGGCGTGGTCTCACTAGTCTTCAGCCATGACCTTCCTCATCAACACGTAACAATGTTGAAAAGGAATTCCAAAGTAGGGAAATGTAAAACCAACAGGTGGCAAAATGGAAAACAAGACAGGAAATCATTTTAATGGCAGAAAGGAAGTAATCACATATGGGTGGCAAGCCTGTGCAAAGCTCTCTCTATGTCAAGGCCGGTGCCCTTGACAGACCATAAAGTATCGGGTAACTGACTCCTCCTGACTGCTAAGGCATGCTCGTCATCCCCATAATGAAAACAGAAAACCCTCGACTGACCCTGCAGGAAGGTGACAACATAGCAACACACTGCCGGGGACTCAGCCAGCAGCTAAAGTTCAAGAGACGCAGGGGGAAAGACACAGCTACGTCTCCCATGCATTAGGGATAATTGGACCGTGCCTGGACAAGCACAATGAGTTGGAAGCAAGCCTTCAACTCTAATCTGGCAGCACACTTGTTGATAAATTGCAAAATGTCTCCTGGTTTCCATGGCAAAGAGGACGATGTTGCTGACACGTGACTCAGTGCCATTATGTTCCCTACAGTTAATATTTTCCATAAACTACAGATGGTCTCTGAATCGGCCGCTATTTGCAGAAAAGATGTTCTAGTCCTGTAAGACATTGTGTAGAATCAGCTCTCAAAGGAGTAATGTGCAGGAGGCAGCTCAGCTCTTACCATTCAGCAAGTGACCCTACCTTGGCAGGGAGTTTCCCATTAAATAACATAATCCATTTTCAGAAAAACTAGGGAGGAAGGAAGGGAAAAAAGAGTAAGAGAATGAACGTCGTTACAGATGTTCACAGTCTGCTTTTCTCTTTCCAGGAACACAGTAGACTGCATTTCTCTGCCCTTTTTAAGGTTAGGTATGACCACGTGATTTACTTTGGCTGATAAAATGCGTGCAGAAGTGACGTACGTCACTCCTGAGAAAAAGCTTTGAGAACCAGGGCAGTTTGCTATGTTCTCTTCTGCTGGTGCTTTAGGAATCGTGGAAACAGGTACCGAGACCGGTTCTGTCAGCGTGGGTGCCTGGTGACCCTGATAAGCCGAGGGACAGAGTGCGGGCGACGTAAACGATTTGTGGGGTTAAGCCATTGAAATCTGGGTTTTTGTGGGTTTTTGTTACTGACATGGCCTGTCCTGTTGTGACCAACATCAGCAATAAGTTCTTCTTTTTTAAAAATCATTTTTTATTGTTTGAGTACAGTTGTTTTCATTTTCCCACCACCACTTTCCCTTCCCACCCTCCATCCCTCCCCCTTTGGCTTTGTCCATGGGTCCTTTATACATGTCGAACAAGCAGTAAGTTCTTTATGTCAGCTCCTCAATGTTAACGTGGCAGAATTCTCAGGTGGGTGAATGGCGCCCCCTAAAGGGGATGGGTCCTTGCAGGTGTGCGCCTGCCTGGGTGGTTCTGTCAGGGAGGCCAAGACTGGGCTTGAGATACATTGTCCAGGCTTTATAGTGGGGAGATACTAGAATATATTTATTTTTACTACTCAGCTCTAATATATGCTTTGGATATAACCATGAAATACTTCAGTATGATAAAGGTTAATATTTTGTTTCTGGTCAAATATTCAACAATGTCATGAAGAATAAAGAAAAGGGGTAAAAGATTATTATGAAGAACAAAGGGATAAAGGAAAAAGAAAGAAAACCAAGTCAACCAAATGCTACTTTAATAGATGAATTGAGTTAATATTGTTTGTTAATTAATAAATAATCAAAATAAATAAAAACAACCAACAACAATCAAAAGGGGATAATGACATCCATTCAAAGCAAAGTTTATCTCACTCTACATTGTATGACCTCTAGTTCTTACTGTGACAATTGGAAAAATGAGCAGATAGTCAGAACAGTTTTTTAAAGCAAGACTTAACATAGCCTGTTTTCCTCTTCATTTTTAGGTCTTGGGTTCCAAGTCTAAAGAAGAAACAGAACTAGGGTTTTGCTGCTGTTTAAAATAAAGATCTAATTGCCTAAACAATTGTTCCACCCACTGTGTCAGGCTACGTGCAAAGTCTGTGTCCTTCCTGAACAGAAAGTCCCTAAGGCCAAAGATAACCCCGCAAGCCCGACACACTGACCACGGACGGAAAACTAACCTGGCTCTATTTCGCCATCATGTGGTCAATATGTATATTGCGCTTCCACCGGGCAGGTGCCCAGCAAGATGGGCATCTGGAATCTCCAACTACCCAGTGAGGTGACTCAATCCCACAGGACACATGTTTCATATAAAGACATTATATCTTACAAAGGAACAATGTGTTAGTTATGTTTTTATTTTCTGGCTCCTTTATTCTTCAATCCAGTAACTACAGCCCAAAGTTACAGAGATGGGTGAAAACATATTTAGTTTCATACTTTAAAAGTTCAAACATCCTTAAATATCTCGACTTCTAATGTACATGGAGATAACTCACCTTAGCTTCTTCCACTCGACTAATAGATCCCTTTCCATTTAATGAGTTCTGAGCGCAGCGTGTTTCAGCAGACATAAAAGGCCCGGACTGCTTAGAAGACTAGGGTGTTACACACCCTTGGTCACTCACTTAAAGGTGAGGCCTAATGCAAATCACTTAATGTTGAAAGGGCCTCTTATGGAAAAAGAACGAGGCTCACCTGAGGGCTTTTATGGGGAAGATATCCAGCTTAAAAAAAAAAAACAACTACCATTATTTCACTTCAGGGAGCCTCACAAGATTTAGCACTTAATTTTTTTGTCTTATTTTTCTAATTGTTTGATGAGTCCTAATATTATCTCTCCAACTAAAATTTAAATTACTTAATAACATTTAAAAAAAATTTTAAATAATAAAATTTAAATTACTTGATGGCAAGGATGATATCCGTTTTCCCAGCCTGCGTACTTTTTACTATAATACATTGCCTGAAAGATTATTAAGGCAACATTTAATATTTCATTTTAAATTAACTTTTAGCAAGTCAAAATAACAATATGAAATTTAATAAATACATTTACTAATAAAGAATACTCACTAAACTCCATCAATGTACTAGCTACTATATTGACAATAACCACCAAAATGTCCCAAATGGGGGATAGAAGTCAGCCAGCACAAAGCACTTAACTGAACCCACTGATTGTCTGTTCTACCTTGTGGTCCAGATCCATCAAGCACCATGGAACCTCTTCAGGAGCAATATCTAAGAGTATGCTGGGATTTTATTATTTAATGCTGTTTTGCTTTGTTTGCTTAGGATTTCCCTTTATAATTGTATCCATGTAATGATACATAGCATCACATAAGACTCTACTATAAAGTTAGTTTCTAAACCCACAAGCCCATCCCCCAGAAGTTTGTTATTTGTATTAGATAAAGCTGCCCATTGTCAAACAGCCTCTGCTGAGATGGTCTCAAATTAATCACTTTTTTCCCTTAATTTTTAGTAGAAAATATCTAACTGCCCCTGAGAACTGAGGATGTGATTTTTTTTTTTAATTAAATTTTGGTCATGATACAGATTTCACAGAGACTCCAAGTTCAGGAGTCTGATTTTCCCGTTGTGATTCATCCCCACTCCCCACCGGCCCTGTCATTTTATTTTCTTGCATCTAGTATAATTCTGCTGGTTATTTTATTTGAAAGTGGCCAAACGATCTTTAAGATTATCCAAATCAGAGAATTTAGTCTAATATCTCTCTCTACCTGCTTATCTGTCTATGTGTGAGAGTCCCACTGATGTGCTTAAAGCATTGGATTAAAGGGCACGGGCTTCCTGGAGGATTATGTCCTAGATAAATACAATCCCTTTGACTCAGTGACATAAAAATAAGCCACTGGCCTATTAGAATGCTATTCTCTTAGTATTTGCAAAAATAATGCAGTCTTTGTTAAGGAATTTTTTTCCTCTCAGGAGTAGGTTAACATATATTTCAATTTTTAGCTTATGCTGGGTAAGGGAGAAAAACAACAAACTGTGTTCCTGATGTTTGCGTATTGAATTTTATTTATTAAGTGAAAACAAGCAACATTGCTTGCTATTTTTACACCACTGTGCTTTTGCCCACATGACCTCTTCTCCTTGGTGTGCCTTTTCTGAATCACTTGCAGTATTTTATTGCCCTTATCCATGTTCTCCTTGTAAGTCCTTAAAGCAGTAATTTTCAACCCACGTGCCACTGGGGCACACTGGTGTGCTGCGAGAATTTTTAAAACATGCACTGACCTCTTTTCCCTTAAATTGCCGAACAAAAAATGGCAACAGCCAACACACCAATAGCTGTCCAGTGTGAACGAATCAAAATTATATCTATTTTTTTTGTCAGGCCAGCAAAAAATGTAACAGACTTTTTGATGTGCCGCAGTACTTTAGTCATTAGTTTACGTGTGCCGTTAGATGAAAAAGGTTGAAAATCGCTGCCCAAAAGAACTATGCCTGTGTCTTTTACACGTTCACCCATTCGTTTGTTCGATAAAGACTTAGCTGTGTGCCATGGCCAAGAAGAGGGTGGTTTGATATTTTGTGGTTGGCAGAGTGATCTTGTTTTTGTCTGTGCTTAGGTAAACTTATGGAGCGCTCTGCCTTATCTTATTTCGTCATGTTTCAGAATGACCTTGTTTGAGTTTGGTATTTCGTGAGATTATTTCTGTCTAATAGGAGAATAGCATGGCTTAGCTGTGAGTACCAGGGCAGCTTCTATGAGAGGTTTCTCTTCTTATTAGCTTCTCTGCTTAATAGCTTCTCTTGTTAGCCTCTCTACCTTGCTCCCCCACTCATTAGCTGTGCTTAACCATTCCCTGCTGATTTCCTACGACCAATGTAGAAATCACTCAGCCTACCTAAAGTGGTAAGAATTAAGTGCCCTAAACAGTAGGAGATTCAACGTTACCACTTTTTAACTGCAAAAAAAAATTGTTATTGTTGACATTGATACAGATGTCCCTATTTTCCCCACCTTTGCCTGCCTCTACCCATTTCCTACCCCCAACCCCTTCCCTCTGGTGGGCACCACACTGTTGCCCTACCTACGAGTTATGCATACATGTTCTTTGGCTAATCTCTTCACCCTCTTTCAATTACGTGAATTTGTTCATCAGTCATCCCTAGCCTGGATGGTGACTGCCCCGAGGGAAGGGGCTAGGAGTGGCACATCTGGATACTGTTAATATCACACTCGAATGGCCACCAGACTTGAAAATTCCTTGAGCAGACAAAACCAGTTTAGTCATACAAAAAAGTGAATTTAGCTCATTTTGCAAGGCAAATGATGCTAACCTGACCTGGGTTACTTTTACTTATGCCTCTTAAAGTCATAAGTAAAACTTTGATTCCCCCCCAAATTGAAAAAGCCACTAGCCAATTCTCTTCCATTTAAGAAAATTCTAATACTAGGACCAATCACCGTGACAAACAGTCACGGCCTCCACACTATATAAGCTGCTTTATAATACACTTCCGAGTTTCATTCCATGTTTGAGAGCTCTGAGCTTGCCAAACTTTTTGGTGTGTGCATAGTAAACATTTACTATTATTAAGTGATTTATTGGTTTAACTTTTTTTTTAAATGAATTTTGACAGCACTCAAGCAA
Source organism: Tonatia bakeri (assembly GCA_004024845.1). Classification (NCBI taxonomy): domain Eukaryota; kingdom Metazoa; phylum Chordata; class Mammalia; order Chiroptera; family Phyllostomidae; genus Tonatia; species Tonatia bakeri. The sequence continues at coordinate 162,474 of PVIA01001183.1, read as the reverse complement.
TGTTTGTTGAATCCTGACCCAAACATTCTCATCTTCTTGCCTTTTCTCATTATTCTCTCAATCTGTCTACCCTTCTTCCTGGCCCACCTGTCTCAAGCCTAACCCCAAAGGGCCAACAGCATTCTTTAGAGCACTCTCTTTGTGCCATTTAATGGCGCGTATTACAGTGTTTTGGGTACTAAAGGGATTAGTTTTTAAAAAAACAACACTTAGGACACATTACTGATTAACTATTAAAATCATGTTATAGCTTTTGCTTTTTGTAAGTTCCTTTAGGACAGAACTATAGCTTCTTTTCCGTTTCACTTTAGTGTCTGGAAAGCAAACTCTTGCTGAGGACCAGGGACTAGGGTCCTACTGAGAGTTCCGGGTTCCGAAGGCTGCAAAGCAAGCACAGAGGAGTTGACTCGACCAATCAAATCACAGCGTTTGGGCCGGTGAAGGTCCCATCTCCCAGCTTTTTAATATTATTCAAGTTAGAGCCTGTTGGCTGAGCATAAATGAAATCGGGAGACTTTGGTTAGAAATAAAAGATATTTTTGCAAGAGTCTTAAGGTATTAACCAGACATACAGCTGGACAAAAGAAAAAAGAGCTGAGAGTTCTTATGGTAAAAAGTACGTTTTTGAGATGAATCAGTCCTGTATTCTTAGCCTCTGGATTGGTTTTGGATAGTTAATCCTCTAGATGTTTGGTGGTCTGGGTAGGTTAACATTCTTTTGTTTGCCCTTCAGGAGGTATCAGAAGTTGACTGAAAGTTTAATGTAATCAGAAGTTGACTGAAAGTTTAATGTATATCCAGGCATTTTCGCAGGACTGAAAAGTTTCAAAAGTTTGTTTGTGGGCTAGTTAAAAACAAGAACAGAATCACTTCCTCACAACTCAATCTAGATTTTAGTAGTCGACTAGAGTGATTCCATTTTATTTTTTCAAGCCAAATTCTCAAAATAGTTGCAGGGATCCCAGGTCTCCTTGGAGGCGCCCCTGGCACAAAACCGGGGAGGTGGGCGCGCCGGCGGAACCTTCGTTCGCACCTTTGTTTCCCGCGACTCCACTGCTAAGGCTACACTACCAAATCGAAGGCCTCCTTCCTCCACCCGGCGGCCTGCTCGGGGAACGGTTCCGGAGTTGGTCACTACCAGTTGCAGCTAAACGATTAAGGGGCACCCCAGCAACAGAGAGGAACCTCTCCAGTCGCAGTCTCCCCAACACGGTCCCACAGGTTCCCCTAACGTGGGACCGCGCACGTTACCCCCAGCGGCGCCGAGCGTAAGCCGGGCACGCGCTCGGGCGCGCACGCGGCAGGTCCCCCCGCCCCTGCCGCGCGCCGTCCCCTCAGGACCGCCTGGCTGCGCTGCTCCAGGCCCCCCGGACCCTACAGTTATCGCCTGGACGGCGGAGGAGAATCCGTTGACAGCGGAGAGCCGCGACGGGTGGCGGAGACTGCCTCGCACGCCCCGGAAGAGAAGGGGAGGAAGGCGGAGTTAGGGGAGGGAGCGCGGAGTCAGTGAGCCGGGATCCGACCCCTGCCCAGATTCGAACCGGTCTCGTCGGCCAGGCCCCCTCGAGCAGGTTACATCCGACCCGAAGAGGACGGAGCGACGCCGAGGTTCGCACTGGGCGAGGACACATGGCCTCTCCATTCCTGTCCGCGGGGACCACCACGGGCGACAGCGGCGGAGAGCTGAGCTCGGGGGAGGACTCCGGGGATGTGGAATCGCTGCAGAGCCCCGAGACCGAGGCGTCCAGGAGCCTGACCGCGCTGTTCGAGAAGGCTGCAGCGCACCTCCAGGGCTTGATTCACGTGGCCAGCAGGGAGCAGCTCCTCTACCTGTATGCCAGGTACAAGCAGGTAAAGTCGCAGGGAAGGGGCGGATGCCGGGGAGTGACAGGAGGCCTTCTCCTTTCCAACAAAAGCTAATAGTAAACGTGCTTGGTGAAAGGCTAGTCGTGAAGTGCGTGCGGGTTCTGTTTCGTTGTTTTGTTTGTTTTTTCATCTTCCCTTAAAGGTTAGCATCGGTACCGACCCGGAAAGGACCTGCTCTCTAGGAGTGATGTTTAGCTGGACGTTGAATGACAGTTTTTCTATCTTCTCTGATTTGCCCAGTGACCTCGCACTTATGCTTTTACCAATTTTAGAACCTTTACAAAATGAGGATGGCAAAAAGATTTGTCATTCACTCTTGCCAAAGGGTCATATGGATGTAATATTTTAAAAAAATATTTGAGATCCAAGAGAATGATATGATTGTAATAAAGAAGGGTGATGCAATGCAAAATAAAGTATTATTACTTTTATTATTGTGATTTTTAAAAAAGCTTTACAGTACGTTAGGGTTTAAATATGCTTCTGTCTGTTGGGTACAATTATAAAAATTCTAGAGCCCCACACCACCAGGTGAAATAATGCCCTTCTCTACGGAAAAGGAAAGGGATTCCCAAAATACCTGCCTAGGGTCATACAGATAAACCAGTCAGAACTAGAACTAGCTTGTAGCTCCCGACTTTAAGGATCTGAACTTTACTCGGAAGTGTGGAAGTAAAAATAATAATAATAATGTCATATAAGACATATTTAACTTGTCATTGGAAGAGTCATTGGGTTAACTACTAGAAGGAAAAAATAATTGCTTTATCAAAATCAACCAATACTTGTTCAGCATCTTTTAGGTGCAGAACACTTGGGCATTATGCCTGCAGGGAACGCACAGAAGCGAGAGCATCACCATACTTGCCTTCAGGAGACTGACAGAGTTACCAGAGGAGTCTAGATTTGGGCACTGAACGTGTGCTGGGAAGAGCTATCAATTCAGGGAAACTCCAGCTCTCTAGAACACTGGAAGCAACGAAGTGCCAGATAATAGCCCATTTTATCTTATTACATTTTAAAAAACTTTTCTTTTGCCTCTTGGTATTTATGTCCCCCTGTATTCTCTCTCTTAAAAAAACAAGTTGTGGGGTCCCTCTGAATTCTTCAACTGAATGTACTGAACAGAGATGAACCTTTTTTTGAAAACTGATGAGTATCAGTTAAATTGACCTGAAAGATACAGTTGTAGATACAAACATTATAAATCATAATGTTAACATGTGAATGAAAATTGCCTCTAAATTGACCTTGGCATTTGCTTTCTTTGCAAAGTTCTGGATATCTATTTTCTCTTTGGTCACTTACTGTGTCCTAGTAACATTAAAATGAGACTTTTGATTCTTTAACAAGAATTTAGCATTGTGCTAGGACCTGTAGCACATCTGGCTGATGATTCTCTGGGACGTATAAGATTAATGTTCCCCAAATTCCCTAGAGAACACTCTTTCCAGCACGTTTGTTTGTTATTGATATTAGCGTCATCGTTATTAAAGATCTGACTTTTAACTCATCAATGAACTGCAGTCATCGGTCAGCCTCTCTGCCTCAGCTCTACTCGCCTCATCCAGATAGTCTGGAAGAGGCGTGTCCCTCGCCGTTTCAAGAACTTGACGGTAGGGTGTCCAGAGGTGCTCTGTATCTGGAGAATAAAATTCTTCATTACTAGAGATTAAGATTATGCTCGCTTAGATATGGCATCAGATCAGTTGTCATCAGCATTTTCTAGATACCTTATTTTTAACAAAATTCCAAGACTGTTAAAAATAACATCATTGATAGAATAACAAAGTTTAAGTCCAGTGTAATTCCTGCATGATGGGTCACAGTTTCTCATAAAATAATTCCATTTGTATTCGGACCAGCACCTTATTTATTTATTTATTTATTTATTTATTGCTGAATGAGGTAAGGTTGTCAGCAAAAAGGTGATAAAAATAAGCTAAATTATAAGCCTTTTTTCTCAGGCAGAGCCCTAAACTTACCTAATTGCTTTGTTAGTCTCAGACAAGCTTAAGGCTCCAAAATCATCTAGTGAAATTTCAAAAAGATTAGACCAGTTAACAGCTCCCCTCCCCCGCTTCACCAGCCTACATTCTCCCAGCAAAAGACAACTAATTGACACCTACAAAACAATAGGACAGTGAAAACTTCAGACCCCTTTTGGCTTCATTGTATCAGAGCCGTCAGCTCCAGTGCAAGTTTGACTACTCCTGTCCTACTTTACCCCGGGTACACTGGATTTACTGGCATTTGCCATTGACAGCCTTTGTTGGAATACATACACTATTTCAGGGGCACTGGATATCTCATATGCTATATATCAGAGAAAACAGAATTTGGACGCTCTGTTAAAGTGGCACATTTTATAACTGCTTTATAGCTCATGATTCATTATCTAATGATTTGGAAACTGTTCCTCATGATGTCCTGAATTCCTACAGTTTTATTTTCTCCGTCTTTTCTGGATCCAGAACTGTTATTTGATTTGGGAATACAAAAGCTCTCTGTGGGTTGGGACATGGGTCAGCTGCTGGCCTTTTATTTTCGGCTCCCATCATGGTCTGGAGGTAGGTGAGCTGGGACTGGTAGGGTGGTTCTGTTTTGTGGGATCACCCAGGGGCTCGGTCTTTTTCCATCTGGTAGTTCAGCCATCCGCCAAGGCGGCAGTTCTCAAATTAGGGTCTAGGGACCGCAGGGAATGCCTGGACTTTCTCAGGGGGTCTGTAAGATCCAACTATGTTCATAACAACACCGAGACACCATTTGCCTTGTTCCTGTGCTGTCATGTTGGATAAAATTGCAGATGTACCAGCACTAATCAAGGCACTGGCATTAAGTGTGCTCGTAGTCCTATTTCTCTGCCACCGTGCACTCGGAGTAAAAAGGCCAGTATCGCTTAAAAATGTCTTCGTTGAAGAAACAAAAATTTCTGATTCTTATGAAATATAAACACCTGAGTGCAAGTCCCTTCAGTGCTGTGTGTGACAAAATGGGGGCGCATACAGGTGTGTCTGCTGTGCACGGAATTATTTGGCTATTTTGAGGAAAAGCACGTGTGTAATTTTTTGAATTCCAAGCTGAGCTATCTACTTTTGTTTTATTAAACATCATTTTTACTTTATAGAACAACTCAGATAAACTGTGCTTATTCAGATTTGAGTATTTCATGGAAAGTTTCTTGAAAATGAATGAAGTGAGCGTATCACTTTAAGGAAAGCAGCTGATAGCATTTGGTGCTGATGATAACATTTGAGCTTCAGGTGAAAATTAGGAGTTTGGAAAATCTGCCGCATGAGCCTGACAGCTTTCTAATACTTCATAATTTTTACTTTTTTGATGAGATGGGTGGTGATTTTAATGATTGTGAACTTTCACTATTTGAAACGTGTCGATGTTTGAAATGTCTGCATAACTCAGTAACCGTGTTTCCCAAACACTGCATGGAGGAGTGTTTCAGACTGTGTGTGGGTGAACCCTTTTAAAGTGTAAGTCAGACCAATGGGCTTTAATATAACAGTGTGAAAGATTCATTGAGATAACTTCAGATTCCAGATCACAAGTAACCTTAAAGAAACTGCCACTAATTGGATTTTGGGGTGGTATCGACAAAGAATACCCACAATTATCTGAAAATGCTGCTGAAGCCCCCCTTTCTCTTCTGACAGCAGATCTGTGTGGAGCTCCGTTTTCTTCATGGACTTCGACCGAAGCAGCGTACTGCAGGGGATCGAATGCAGAAGTAGATTTCTGAGAACATACTAAGGCAGACATTAAAGAGATTTGCAAAGTGTGAAACAGCATCCCTTGTTTCACTAATGCTTGTGTCGCTTTAGACTATATGGTTATTTTTATAAAATTTTGTTATTTATGTTAACATGTAGAGTTCATCGTTTTTAAATGAATTAACATATATTTTTTAAATGTCTTTTAATTTCTAATATGGTAAAAGATATAACCCACATAAACAAAAGCTCTTCGGGCCCTCAGTTCCTAAAAGTGAACAGGGATCATGAGACCAGGGAGCTGGAGAGCGGCTGCCCTCGGGCCCTCCTTCCGCAGCCAGAGGGGCTCACCACGGCCACACGCGTGTCTGAGCCAGGGCACAGGGAAAGGGAAGGACGAGCCCCCTTTCTTTCTAAGAAAGGTGCTCATAGCACCTTTACACACTTCGGGCCCTGTTCCCGGGCAGAAGTTGCACGGCTACGTGTAACGGTTGGCTGGGCGGCCGTGCGTGTGGCTGAGACTGCTGTCACGGTGGGGGAAATGGAGACTAGATGTTGGTATTTGTTTCTGCCATTGGCTGGTGTCTGGTTAAAAAACAAAAGTAGTAATAACAGCTATTTTTATGAAGTCTAAATAGTTCATCATGTTTCATATTTCTATCAGTGCAGTAGTTCGTGTGATTTCAGAGATGCCAGAATGGAAGACTAGGATCTGTGTAACATGGAAAACGGAAAGTTATGGTAGAGGAACAGTGGACTTTGGAGTCAGCAAGTCCTGGGTTCAAGTCCTGACTACTGATTAGGATTCACTAATGTGTGGCCTGCCTCTGTGCTCCTGTATAAACGGAGTTTGTCGTAGCAGACCTAACTAGCGCACCTAACGGGACTGCTGTGGCCCATTTGCCGCAGCACAGGTGGAGCTTCCGTGCCACCGGTGCAGCTGCTGCTCTGTCGCCTCCCCGGTGCCCGTCCCCACAGGGCTGCTCCTGTGTGAGTGTGCGCCTCAGTGACAACCAGATCGATAGTGACGGGTTGCTAAGCAAATGACAGAGGTGATAATTGTTATGGTTTCAGAGATGGATGAGATCACTGTGGACCAAGAGGGTTCCTAGAGTCTTGAGTAAGGGTTGTGGTATTTTGAAAAGCTGAGGGAAGAAGAGAAGGCATTTCTGGTGAGGGCAATTACACTGAGCCAGACTCGGAATCAAAATCCCCAAGGCAGTGAGTAGACTAGTCTGGTGAGCAAGTAGATCATCACTCTGACTTGAGCAAAATTCAAGTGTAGAAGAGTAGTGGGAGGTCCCCGAGAAGTGGGTGGGGTCAGATTAGGGCGTTTAGCGTTAGGAAAAGCAGGCGTTTTGTTGAATACGTGCCTAATATGCTCATTCTGTAGTCAACAAACATTTTCACTGCCTTAAGTGAGGCCTACAGTGATTGAGTTAAGAATGGTTTCTTACAGGCTATATTTTAACAAAGAATGAGTTTTTACACAAAACTTTCCAACGCAAAGTCAAAGTGACAAGTGCGATCACACACCGTGTTACACAGAGTGAGCCCTAAGAGAGGTCCTCAGAGAGGGAGATTGCTTCTGGCAGTGGGAATCGGGCTGGACAGTGAATTCTGTGCATGTATCAATTTCATTCATGCTTCTTGACAATAAAGCTAATTACTGTACAGCTTAAGTGGATTAAAGATAAGCTTCAACCTCAATCAGGAAAAGATGACTGTGGAATAGATAAAATGTATATTGTTGAGAAACCATTGAAATTTCTTGCACAGCTTCCAACATGTACATGTTCATTGATTAGTTCCAAATAGGGCACTTTAAGAATAGGGTTTTATTCTGGGACTATTTAGGGAGAGATGCAGTGCTGATCGTGTTACGAACATCAGCATAAATAAACTATTATGAATTATGATAAACTGTACTTTAAAGTTTATTGCGTGTTTTAAAATTCTACAAGTGGTAATTAGGATTGCATAATCGATATTTATAACTTGCCGTATATATAATTTGTTAATTTAGGAATGCAACTGTCTGTCACTCGTATTTTTTAACGTATTGTAGTATTATATGATGTTTTATGCAGTAAGCAAAATCAGCCTGTATTTAAAGTTTGTTTTTGTGTGTGCTTTTGCAAAGAATGTTAAATTTTGTTGTTCTATATAGATGCAAATATTTTTTAACCTGTAGCTTCAAAGTACACATAGTAAATTTGAAAATAAAAAGTTTCTCTGGTATTTCTTTGAAAAATAAGTTCTTGATTTCTCCCTCTTCATTTAGGTCAAAGTTGGAAATTGCAATACTCCTAAACCAAGCTTCTTTGATTTTGAAGGAAAGCAAAAATGGTAAGAAATCCTTGGAATCTGTTGAGGTTATTGGACATGGTTTAGGAGTTTAGGAATTAGAAAGGGGTGAGCAGATTAAAGAATTACGTGTAAAATAATCTCTCTGCTGTTGACTGCTCAGGGAGGTAATTGGGAGAGAGATTAAAAGAATCCGATTTTAGCTAAGTCTCCTGCAGGAAGCTTGTGCCGTGGCGTTGGTATGTAAGTAGTTCACAGCAGACACACATTCCTTACAGAAGTGTAGCTGCTTAGCGTGACCACGGGGGCTGTCGCTGGCGACTTTCCTCTCCTGTCACACAGTCACCACCGCTCCCTCTGGAGGGGTCTGTGGAAGCAGACCAGGCGGCCGAGAAGAGAGAAGAGCAGAGTAAATGCCCATTTCTCTTCTCCCCGCCCCAGTTGTATCTGACCTCCAGAGCTCTCCTGTTCCTCACTGTCCCTCCCACCACAGTAAGGAAGTGCTGACCGTAACCTCTTGGACAGAAGGAAAAAAAAAACATGCCAAGTTCACTTCTTTCCTGAAGACATAAAAAGATTATACCCTCACATTATTTTTTTTTTACTTATAATTCAGAGGTCCCTCTTATCACATGAGGCCTTATTTCCTCTTACATTGTCTAAATGTCAAAAGAGAAATTTCATACAATAGGGTACCTTAGTTATAGCAGGAAGGACTTTGACACATTAGTCCTGGAATTAAATGTATAGAGGCTTTAAAATGCTGAAATATGGTTGTAGAGGGAAGTGCTAAAAATGGATTCTAACTTCACATCCGAGAGCAGCACTGCTCAAACGTGGTCCCCTGGACGAGGTGCCTGCCCGGGAGCGGTCTGCCACCCGGCCGTGGGGAGACACAGAGCTCAAAGTGGGGTGGAAATCCGTCTCAGCGCCAAGCACACGCTGCTCACCCCCGCAGGCTTGGGAGGGTGTGTGCGTGTGGAACACTCTCAGTGAAGGGAGCAGTCTTCGGTTTTCCCCCGGGCCCGGGTTTCTTTGCCAGTGGTGGCAGGTAGTTCTCCGGCTGCTCTCTCTCACTGTTGCAGAGAGTACCTGACGTACCTCGTGTTGTGAGTTTGTTTAATTTATGAAATTTTATAAGTTCATTATTTTTCCCTGTATTTACATGTGGTTTTTTTTTTTAAGATTCTATTTATTTATTTATTTTTAGAGAGGGAAGGGAGGGAGAGAGAGAGAGAAACATCAATGTGCGGTTGCTGGGGGCCGTGGCCTGCAACCCAGGCATGTGCCCTGGCTGGGAATCGAACCTGTGATGCTTTGATTCGCAGCCCGCGCTCAATCCACTGAGCTATGCCATCCAGGGCTTATTTGCATGTTTTTAATTGTTCTTAACATTTAAAAAAGTTTAGATTGTACAACCACTATAATAATTCAGGCAAGAATCCTAACTGGATGCCAAAACCATCAGATGAAAAACTACTGGGAGCAGCATGTATACCATCTGACTCACAACTTACGTATTAACCACAAAGAAGGAAACAGCTTTTACTACATCCTCGATCTTATCATTGATGACGGCACAAACTGATACCACTGCCCTCTGACAGGATGCCTTGTGAGGGACATGTCACCCCTTCATTGCTCTTGACAAAGCGTTTAACCCGATTCTAATCATCATGAACGTTTCGGGCATGAACACTCCAGGTTCATCCAAATCAGACAAATCCAAGTTGAGGGATATTTTATAAAACAACTGGTTTGGCCCTGGCGGGTGTAGCTCAGTGGGTTGAGCGCGGGCTGCGAACCAGGCATCGCAGGTTCGATTCCCAGTCAGGGCACATGCCTGGGTTGCAGGCCATGTCCCCCAGCAACCGCACATTGATGTCTCTCTCTCTCTCTTTCTCTCCTTCCCTTCCCTCTCTTAAAAAAATAAATAAATAAAATCTTTAAAAAAAATCACCTTTATAAAAAAACAAAAAACAACTGGTTTGGACTCTTAAAAATACCAATATCGTGGAAGACAAAAAAGGCTAAAGATTCATGAAGCTCAGTGATGTGTATGAATCTTGGTGGCTCCTGGTCTGGGAAAAGAAAGCTGTGAAGGAAGTTATTGGCAAATCAGGGAAATCTGATTGTATTGATGTGAAATTTCCTCAATTTGATATATGCTGATATATTTAGGGCTGAAGTGTTAGAATGTCTACAAGGAACTCTCAAGAGATTCAGTAAAAATAAATTTAGCAATCCTCATTGCTTGGGGGGGAAACTAAATGATAATGAAAAAAATACAATAAAGATTAAATTAAAAGAAAGAAATCCTCCAAAAGATGCTATGTTCATCACAGGAGCAGGAAGATGGTTGAGAGCCCGCGGGACTGGGTGCTGGTTCTCAGGGCATCGGAGGGTCTGCTTGCTGGTTGGAAGTGGAGTTGGTAGGAAAGACCAAGCGGGACCCCGTCCTGGCAGCTTGCAGAAAGGAGGACTAAAATATTACTCTTGGTGTTTATGCTCCAGGAAGTCCCTACCTTCTTACCTGTGTGTATTCTTACTTCTGTCCTCACGAGCCCTCACTTTGGAAGTCCCTGTCTGAGGCCTCAGGATCCCCTGCGAGCAGCTTATCGATGAGAAGGCAGTGAAGGGGGAGGCGTGTTTCTCGCCCCTTAAACGGAAAGTCTGAGGTGCTTTCCCAGGGAATGTTGTTTTCTGTGACGATTAGTTTCCAAGTTGCTGAAATGCTGTGAGCACAGTTAATTCACAAGATAGGAGCTACTTTTATTGGTCTTTAGATCAGGAATTTTCCACAAGGGGGGAAGCGGGTTTGGGGGAATCATGAAATCTTAAGATAGTATGATGGTCTGTGGTCTCCCAGAATTCAACAGACACGCAGCGTATCTGGATTAGGAAAATTTCCTGGGGAGGGTGATGAGGACAAAAATGTCTACGTGCTCCTCAGGCAGGGTGACAAGGCGTGTGCCACACAGCAACGTCTGTGCACCCAGCGAGGGCTGCTCTTCTGTGGCTTCGCTTCTTGTATGCGTCTCCCCGGCCCGTCAGCATGTCTGTCAGGTTTTTAAATCAAAAGAGACCTGCTGTCTGTGCCACTTACATCGTTAATGACGGGTCCTTTCGGATGTTCTGTCCCACAGGGAAGCATGGAAGGCCCTTGGTGACTCCAGCCCGAGCCAAGCGATGCGGGAGTACATCGCAGCAGTTAAAAAGCTGGACCCCGGCTGGACGCCTCAGGTGGGGCTTAGTGATTATGCACAGTGCCTCCCCCAGACCCAGCGTCTTTCTCTCGAGTCAGTGTTTAACTCTGAACTTAGGCTTCAGTACCATTCTTAAGTTTTATTTTCCCAAGTGAAAAGATTCTAAGCTTACTGCAACATTTATCTACATAAAAATACTGTTCCTTAAACATTCACATAACCAGCTAGCTACTAATACTGAAAACATCTCTGAATTCTAGACACTTTTTAAAAGCATAACAATAATTTCTGCCATGTAGAAACTCTGTTTCAGAATTTGAATGAGTTTAACATGAGATCGTCATTATTATCTTAGGAAATGGTGGGTATCTCGGGGGGTCTTCGGTAAGCTCCTTCCGTGCGAGCACAGAATGCTTAGTGATAGGAAAGAACGGTGAATAACACACGCTCCTGCCTCTGCATGGTGGAAAGCCTGCTAGAGAAGGTGACACATGCCGACGTGTCCTTAATAGTACATACAGAACAGTGGCAGCCGAGTGCCAGGGAGTCCCGTGGGAGCAGAGGTTACTTCGGACATTGGGATTTTTTTTTCTATTGTTCACTTGCATGCACTGTCTTTTTTAGCGCACTTACTGGAGAATGTCTGTAAAGAATGTAATAGAGGTGGGGCTGGTACTTTACTTAACTTTCATGGAGCCACGTTTGATAGGTGTTCAGTGGGGTGACGGCCGGGTCAGTGCCGTGGGAATCCACGGACTGAATGTGCTTCTTCCCAGGAAAAATATTCAGGCCACGCTTTTTGGCAGTGAATGAATTCAGCAATTTTCAGTGTTTTCTGATAATAATAAAGTTAATTCTTGAGTACATATTAATTTAGTATGAGGGAACTTTGTTCCATTAATCATGAAATCTTAAAATGCCAGATTTGTAAGGAACTGTAAAGAGTATGGATTTTCAGCAAATTTAAATATATAATTATTATTAAGTAATAACTAACAATGCATTATTATTAACTAATGTTTACTTGATATATACATTTTTAAGTTTCAAGGATAATACAAGGAACCTTTGGATGGCTTCTACCTAGAAACGCCAGTAGTTCTCTGTTTGCTTCGGCACCCTGTTTGCACGCGCACACACGTATGCACGTAAATAAATGCTTCCTGAGTCTTTTTAGACAAGTCGCCGATCCCACGTTTCTTTGCCACTAAATGCTTTGATTTTCCTAAGATCAGGGACCTTCTCTTGCCCAAGTACACCATAATTATCAAAGTTGGGATTTTTGTTTCTGTATGTTTTTTGTCATAAAATCTTTTTTTTTTTTTTTTTTTTTTTTTTTTTAAATTTTTTTTTTTTTTTTTTTTTTTTTTTTTTAAAGAACCCTTGGGCTCAGAGTCTCTGCAGGACATTGGGATTTTTTTTTTCTTTTGGTGTTATGAATTCTTCTGAAATTCTTCTTTTCTGAGAATCACTGGGCTCAGAGTCCCTGTAAGCCATTGGTATATTTGGTATGCATAATGAAATGATTACTACAGTCACGCTAATTAATACATCATTTCACATAGTTCATTATTTTTTGTGATGAGAGCATCTGATGTTTACTCTCAGCACATTTCTAGCCTCGTACAGTTTAGATCTCTGTACTCACTCATCCTACATAACTGCAACTCTGTGCCCTTTGACTGACCTCTTCCCCTCCCCTCACGCCCCAGTCCCTGATAAACATCATTTTACTCTTTGCTTCTCTGAGTGTGACTTTCTAATGATCTTAGAGTCCACATGTAAGTCTGATCATATAATACTTTGTCTGGCTTATTTCACCCAACGTAATGTCCTCCAGTTTATCCATGCTGTCATAGTGGCAGGATTTACCTTTTTCTCATTTCTGAGTAATATCCCATTGTATATATAAATCATGTCTGTTTATCCATCTGTCTATAAATGCACACTTAGGTGGTTTCTGTGTCTGGGCCACTGTGAACCATGCTGCAGTGCACATGGGGTGCAGATACCTCTTTGGGGTCTGGTGGCATTTCCTTTAGATGCGCACGCAGAGGTGGGATTGTTGGGTCATGTGGGAGTCGAGAAATCTCCACACTGTTTCCTGTCACGGCTGCACCAGCTTACATTCCCGCCCACAGTATACGACAGTTCTCTTTCCTGAGTCAGGGATGTTAGCGCTGATGCAAGATTGTTGCCACACCCATGGTTCACTGTCAGATTTATCATTTATCTAAAAAATGTTCTTTGTAGTTATTTTTAAAAATTCTGATTCCTCATCCAATCCAGGATGGTGCATTGCATCTAGTAGTCATGTCTCTTTAATCTCTTTTAATCTGGAACAGTTTCTTGACTTCCTTCCTTCCTTCAAGATTTTTATTTATTTAGAGAGAGATGAAGGGAAGGAGAAAGAGAAGGAGAGAGATATCAGTGTGTGGTTGCCTCTCGTGCGCCCCCTACTGGGGACCTGGCCTGCAGCCCAGGCATGTGCCCTGACTGGGAATCCAGAACTGGTGACTCCAGTTCCCAGGCTGGCACTCAATCCACTGAGCCACGCCAGCCAGGGCAACTTTTTCTTTCTTGATCATGATATTTTTGAAGAATATAGGCTAGTTGTTTTGTAGAATGTTCCTTATTTTGGGTTTTTCTGATGTTTTTTCAGAATTAGATTTCAGTTATACATTTTTAGGGGGAAATACCACAGAATTGTGTCCCTCTTAGTACATTGCACCAGGAGAAACATGATGTCTATTTGTCCCAGTATTGCTTATGTTAGCTTTGATCATTTGTCTAAGGTGGAGTCTGCCAGTGCCAGATTTCTCTCCTGTAAAGTTCCTATTTTCCCTTGTAATTAGCGACTAATTTCTGGGGAGATACTTTAATATTATGTAAGTATCCTTTTCCTAATCAGATTTTACCCTCTAGTTTTAATAGCCATTAATGGTTTTCTAGCTCCATAATTTTTTCTACATTTATCATTTGCCATTCCTCTGTAAGAATGGGCTCCCTCCCCGCCCCCCTTGTATTTATTTATTCATTGTCAGGAACTAGGAGAAGTCTAGGACTATACCCTACTCGCAAGCTAATAAGTTAGCCTCTTACTGTTTCTTAGATGCTGGCAGAGGTACAAGACTTTTGGGTCTGAGCCAAAGGACGTTATTATTCATGGCACGGCACGCTGCCTGAGCTTCATGGATTTGCATTGGTTTCTCATGTCCCAACCCACGTCCCCTGGGGATGGCGCAGGTGGGCCTGGAGAGATGCCTGCATGTGCAGTGGGTTGTGCTCTAGGGAAGGAGCCCTGAGCTTTCGGTGTTCCCCACTTTTATAGCAGGTGGAAGCCAGCCTGCTCTTTGCCAGGGGTTGGGGAGACACGCCCCCATCCCTGAAGGCAGCCCACTGCACACACAACCCTGAGCACGGCTCAGGTGGACAGTGGTCAGAGCCTGCCTGCCACACTGAGTGGGAAGGCGTAGGAACGCTCAGGGTCCCTGGCTTATCGCCTCTCCCAGCATGCATGCATGTGTATCAATGTGTAGTCACGGATTTTTATTTTAGTTGGTGGGTTGTTATCCATTCCCATCACTATTTATTTGGCCAGTGGGAACCCCTTCAAGATGGCTCCTGTGTCCATTTGACATATCTCCATCATTCTTTGAGCCTTTTCTTTCTGGCACAACGTGTGTCAGGCTGCATTAGTTTCCTTCAGTGGCCATAGCAAAGAATTACAAACTGGTATTTTGTAGTTCAAAACAAGAGAAACTTGCTCTGTCACAGTTCTGGAGGCTCAAGGTCTGAAATCAAGTTCTAGCAGACCTGCTCTCTTTGACGCCTCAAGGGAAGAACCCTCCTTCACCTGGACCAGCTTCTGGTGGCCGCAAGTGTTCCTTAGCCCGTGGCATCCTAACTCCAATCTCCGTCTCCGTCCTCACGTGGCCCTCTGCCCTGTCTCTCTGTATGCAGATCCCCTCTCCTGTCCAGTAGACACCAGTCGTGGGATGTAGGGCTCCCATTAGACCTCATCTTAACTTTTCCCCTTCAGCTTCATTGAGGTATGATTGACACACGACACTGTGTGAGTTGAGGGTGCACGACGCGTTGATTTGATTTGATTCACTTGTATATCGCCAAATTGTTACCACCGTAGATAATACTTCTGTTGTGTCACATAATTACCATTTCCTTTTTTGTGTTGAGAATATTTAAGACCTACTCTCTTAGCAACTGTCAAGTATATAAAAAGGTTATTAAGTATAATCACCATGCTGTACATTAGATCCCCAGAACTTGTCTTATAACTGGAAGTTTGTGACCTTGGAATTTTCCCTCTTCACCCCTCCTCCCCCCAAATCTCTGGTAAACACCACTCTGCTCCGTGTTTCTGTTCGTTTGGTGTGAGTGTTTCTCTAGTTCTGCATTGCTCTTTCTGTAACACTAAACTCTCCATTCTTTCTTCTAAAGAAATGTTTTTTGTAAGTTGAACATCTTTTTGTCTGACATATGATGGAGGTTAATTAGGATAGTTCCTGCAGTTTCATTTCTGTCTGCCCTCTGCCTCAGTGATTTTCCACTGGTGTACTGCAGGAATTTTTAAAGCATGCAGTACCTGGCTGTTTCTTAAGGGACACTGACGTCTTTTCCCTTAGATTGTCAAATTGAAAAAGTGACGACAGCCCACACAGCAGTAGCGCCGTGGTGCGACTGCTCTGTCTCGAACCGTAAATGGACAGGTCATGTAATACAGTTGCGTCTCGTTGGTTGTGCTGCATAATAAGGTTGCCTCTGGATGGCTCATTCTTGGTACCGTAAATCCGTATATGCAAGGATAAGCACCTGATTTTTTAAAAGTCATTTTGGAGCCAAAAGGGTAGGTAATTATTATTTTGTGTAAATCAGTCAAAATTATACCTATTTTTTTGTCAGATTAGCAAAATATCCTTTTTGGTGTACTGCATAATTTTAGTAGTTTATGTGTGCCACAAGATGGAAAAGGTTGAAAATTGCCCGCTTTACCTCTGTCTGTACTCACACCTGGTAAAACCTCTTGTGACCACCAGAGGGAGCAAAGTTCACTATAAAAAAAGATACGTTTTTATTCTCAGGAATTCTAGGGCTTTCTGTGTGTTTTAATGGTATTGTTAATACCTTCGATCTCACTGACCATCTAGTCTCTTGCCCTTTTTTTCTCCCTAGATTTTTTTAAAAGATTTTATTTATTTATTTTTAAAGAGAGGGGAAAGCAGGAAGAAAGAGAGGGAAAGCCTGCAATCCAGGCATGTGCCCTGACTGGGAATCAAACTGGTGACCCTTTGGTTTACCGGCTGGTGCTCAATCCACTGAGCCACAACTGCTAGGGCTGCTCCTTAGATCTTTGAAACTTTTATGCTTACTTAGGATCTTATTAGTAATTTTATTTCTCTTCGTCTTACTGGTCCGGTGACTCTTAGACTAGCATCATTGAATTATATTCGTGCATTGTTCATGAAGATAAATAGCATACATGGGGGAACCCACACTCTACTCTCTTGTTCTGCTGGCCATATTAGTGGTTATGTAGCTGTCCAGTAGCATCTAACCTGTAAAACTTGCTCTGTTTATCTGGAGTTTTTACAGCATTGTCAACTTATCTTTTACCTATAAGAATTCACTGAACACTTTAATCCACCAAAAATAAATAAATAAAATGAAAAAGACTCACTGAACATCAGAGTAGATGAAGTCATACGTGTAATAAACTTGCCTATAAAGGTAGTAGCATAACTTTTGAAATTTATATTTAAAAAATAATTAGATAGTTTTTTTGTCAGAAATTTATCTTCTTTGATATTTTTCTCATCATTCAGATTTGATTTTTGTCCACTCCCAGGCATTAGTATTGAACTGGGTTTCTTTTCTCTGGCTGCCTCATGCTAGACAGTCATTCTCTTGCTAGTGCTACATGTCGCTTGGAGACCCCTCAGAGCCTCAGACCACGTTGGGTTCATCTTCGTGTGTCAGCCGTACTACCTACGGGGTTCAGCACCGGGCACGGGTGCTCTGAATAGTCCTTTGATTATCTGAGTGTCCTCCTCAAATGACACTATTCCCTTTGCGTTTCTCTCTCCTCGCCTATTTCTAACCCTCTCCTGGCTCCTCTCTTGTCTCTTCAAGTTCCAGGACATACTTCGTGCTATTAGGTGATTACTTTATTTAATTCAGTTAGCATCTACAGGATGCTCTTAATTTGTCAGAAAACCTACCTGGAAGTAAGCAGAAAGTTCAGTATTTATGGTTAAGGACTAACAGTGTTACAAGAGATTAAAATGCACACACATAGGAAAAGTGAAATTTAAACTAAGATTTGAATGTTCAGCACTTTTAAGGTGATAGGAATGTCATGAAGCAAAAGTCTTCATGATTAAATACTGTTTTGTCTAAGGATTAGCTGTGTTGATGTTTCTCCCTACTGTTCTCAAAGTTTTCACTACAGCCTATGCTGATTCTAAATTTACTTGTTAGCCTTGACCTTTTCTGTGTGATCAGAGCTCGGGGTTTTTAGACCAGGGTCAGAAGAAATATGTTTTCAAAAGTGAAATGCCTGCAGGGGCCAGGCCATTAGCACGGGAGCGAAGTGGGACTTCCAGGGGAGCGCCCGCCCTGTGTAAACGGGGACTGGACCTTCTCTCTGACCAGTTGTCACTGCGAGTGCCCGCAGTGCCAGGTCGCATACGAAATCTAGGTTTTACGTGAAATCTCTTAGTTTTTAAATGAGGCTGTGGAAGAAAAAGTTTAACACAAGTGAGCCAATCACACATACCCACATCAGGCTACGTTCAGCTGGCGGGGTTCTGCCCTTTTCACTCGTCCAGCTGAACGTGTGAAATGCTTCCTGAGCGTTTCTGCACCGGCGTGGCAGCGGGACCTCAGCCTCAGGCACAAGGCAGAACTCGTCAGCTTTTTCCTCCCCTCCGCTGCCTTCAGTGGTTCTTCTTCTCTTTTCTTCCCTGTCTTATTTAACGGTATTGCCATGACCTAGTTAATGCAAATGAGGAACCTAGGAACAATCCCGGATCTTTCCTTTCTACTGCTCAGTGGCCCGTTTTGTTCGTTACCAAGTCTCACTGGTTCTGTCTTCTAAATGTTTTATAGCCACCACTTTCTTTCCATCCCTGCTCTCTTTGTCTTCATGCACCTTCCTCTCTTGGCTAGGCTGTCGTAGCACCTCTTACCTGTGCTCCTGGTTCTGTGTTGGGCCCGCTCAGTTCTGTCTTCTACATGGCTCACCTGGAGTACAGATGCAGTGTCGGGTGAGCCAGAGGGAAGGTGAGACTTTAAAAATGGTTGAAGAATATTTACGATAGGCATTTCTCCAGAATAAGTCTTTTATTTAAAAAAAGAGCATTACGGAGCAGAAGAATTTTGAGTCAAGAACAAGGCAGGAAAATCTGAAATTCCTAGTTTGGGTTATGACGTTGAGATGTAGGGAAATGGAATTGTCCATAGAGGGCAGTGTTTCACAGTTTGAAGTTACTGTCATTTCCTGTGACGGTGAATACACTATACTGTGTATCTTTTGTGTTTTTTCCTTTATAGACACACATTACAGTAACTGTAAAGTTAGAAATTAAAAATTTTAGCTATAGGTAATAAATCAAAATACAGTGTTTTAACTAAAGATGAAGGTAGAGCTTCAGTAAAAATCATATTATCTTTATATCCAAAATGTGTGATCTTGGGTTAATGGATGAGAACTAAGAGTGAGTAAATATTTTGTTGTCCCATTCAAGTCATATAAGAAAAATAAGCAACATAAATTTTATTTGGTAATCTAAATTTATTAGAAAATTTAAAGATAATTCGTATCTTGCGTAACTAAAATTTTCTTTTGCAAAAGAATTCTTAAGACTTTCTTATTTGTACAGTAAAATGGGATATATTTCTTTGTCATTAAAGCAATTACAGGTTTGAGTCGACTAATTGAATTATGATAGTAAAGCCATAGATGGAAGAATAATCTAGGAATAGTTCCTTTTGAAGTAAAATTTAATAGCCTCCACATACAAGTAATTTGCACAGTGTATTAGAAAAGCGTGGTGCACTAGTAAAGACAAAAAGTGGTCTACCCTGCTGACTTTGTAGAGGTTGTACAGTACAGACTTAGAGTTTTTACGCTCGTGTGTGTAGATGTGTGTTTGCCAATCGAGTGGCCCCTACTTGTGGTTTAAAAATGTGTAATGTGCCCTGACTGGTGTGGCTTGGTTGGTTGGGCATTGTCTGCAAACGAAAGGTCTCTGGTTCAATTTCCGGTCAGGGCCGTGCCTGGGTTGCATGCCAGGTGTGCGGTTGGGGACATGTGAGAGGCAGCCAATGTTACTCTCACATATCGACGTTTCTCTCCCTCTCTTTCTCCCTCCCTTCCCCTCTCTCTAAAAATAAATAAATAAAATCTTTTTTTCTAAGTGTGTAATGTTTTGGTTAGCTTCTGAGTGAAGTTGACAAATCAATGCTCATCTGTATGCAACTATGTTGTTTGGTATGTTCGCATTTCCTCAGCGCGTTTACTTGTCTTTTGTTATATTTGCCACTTGAAGAAAGGAGGCAGTGTGTGTGTATCTGCCTGTACGTGTGTGTATCTGCCTGTATATGTGTGTGCCTGTACATGTGTGTACATGCCTGTAGTGTGTATGCCTGCGTGTGTGTGCCTGTACGTGTGTATATGCCTGTACGTGTGTGTATGCCTGTACGTGTGTATATGCCTGTACGTGTGTGTATATGCCTGTATATGTGTGTGTGCCTGTACGTGTGTGTACATGCCTGTATATGTGTGTATGCCTGCGTGTGTGTGCCTGTATGCGTGTACATGCCTGTCATGTGTGTGTGCCTTTACGTGTGTGTATGCCTGTACGTGTGTGTATGCCTGTATGTGTGTATATGCCTGTACGTATATGTACATGCCTGTATGTGTGTGTATGCAAAAACTGAGCTACAGCTTCACTCTTCATTAAAAAAGTAATCTAGTGGTATAACTGAAACAAAACTTGTGAATGCTTTAGGACTCACATTTTATATTTAAATAACACCATAGTTTTGCATCAAAGATCTCAGATAAAATTACTTGGGATGAACTTCTAGTGTTTTCATCGATAGTAATGGGGTTGGGTTGCACTGGAACCAGATTCTGAAATATGGGGTTAGTTTCAGTGTTTCTTCTAGCATTACCTGAGACAGAATAGTTAGTGCTTAAGTGTTATCATCTTCTAGTTTTGTGGCTTCTCCTTAGGTTGGACATTTCATATATTTTAAAAATTTTGGTGGAACTCTTAGTAATCTGTCATTTTAATTTAAGTAAAAGGGAAATAGGAAAGATAGTTTTTTAATATTGAGATGTGTCCTACCTACTCTTTTAAACATATAATTAGGTTCTATTATATATTAACATTTTATATAGTGGCTAGAACACTGGGCCACTTTAAAAGTAGGGCCTGAAAAATCTGTTAAGTGAGATTTAAAACCTAAGGAAGATTTTTTTTAAATTCCCCATTTATTTATTTATTTGCTTAGATTTTATTTATTTATTTTTAGATAGCGTGGAAGGGAGGGAGAAAGAGAGGGAGAAGAGACATCACTCTGTTGTCTATCACATGCGCTCAGCTGGGGACCTGGCCCACAACCCAAGCACGTGTCCTGACTGGGAATCAGTTGGTGACCTTTCAGTTCACAGGCCAGTGCTCAGTCCACTGAGCCACACCAGCCAGCCATTTTTATTTAAAAAATACAGTGGTACAAAAGTCAGTCAAATGATATACCAGAAATTTAATGAATGTATTATTTCTAGTCTAATATATTCTGTTTCTATTGTAATATATACCAAAAAAGCATTTATCTTTTAGACAAATTTATACTTGTCCACATATCTACCTAAGATTCAGAGTAAAAGATGTTATTAGTCTCGATGAATTCTTTAACAATCCTGTGGGGTAGGTGTTATTATCCCCCTCTTATAGAAGAGGAAACTGAGGCACAGAGAGGTTACGTATTTTAACTGAGAGGTTAAATAACCAGCCCATGGCTAGAATATACAAAAACAAGACTTCAGACCTACATGTGCCTGACTTAGAGACATACATTATTTTTCCACACCACATTGCTCAAAATATTTTCATGGATATATTGTTTTATCTGTCTTTTCCTTAAATGTTCATCAAATATTTGACCCTACCATATTGGATCCTGATGCTCCTTTCTGGGACTACCTACCCTTTTAAAAGTAAGTGTAGATTTCACTGTGTTTTAAGCTAGGCTAATACACTACCCATTTTTGTGACTTTTTAAAGAGAAATATACGCTAGGTTTGTTTCAAGACGGCTTTAGAGTTTTATACTCTTCCTTGACAACATAGTGCTACTTCTTGGACAATATTTCTCACTGGATATAAGTGAATATTAACAGAATCTTTAATAAATGATAAATTGTAAAATATTAGAAAAGTGGTCTTTATTTTTTTATTCTGAAACCAAAGTCTCCATACTATTTTGGTGAGAATTTACAGTCTTTGGAAATATTTGGAAGTATTACTTTTTTGTGGAGATTTACAGTGAGGAGAAATCTGAACGTGAAACTCATATTAGAACTTCAGAATTTTAACTTTGTTGTGTATAAGAATAACTGTGTGTACATATTAACAGATATCAATGTAGATATTAATTAGCTTCTTAATACAGGTATACGGTTATAAGAAATACTTTAATCAAGTGACTCCAAAGCTTCCATTTTGCTGGTGAAGGTTTGTTAATGTGTCATGTATTGGTACACATGTGTGTGGGTGTCTTTTCTAGATGTCCTTCACACTGCCTGCCACTGTTTAGCATTCAGTACCAATGATTACAGTAAAGGGAGCTTGATGGTGTCACTAAGAAGTTAGATAACGTTAAACCCTGAAGAATAGGAAAGCTGTGCCTGCATTTCGTGTTACCATTGCATCCCAGATAAGCCTGTCTCTACTGGATATTTTACAGAAAATGTTTGGACAAATTAATATATCACTCTTTTAAAGGTTTTTAACATTGTTAACATTTTGGGATATTAAAACTCTATTATAAACCTAGAAGGATAAGTTTTAAGGTTTATCTCCTTTCCTATCCCCCAAATTTGTATCATGTACACAAGTTTTATATGTTGAGAGATTAAATGCTTAAAATATCTAGTATTTTGTACAATAGTTGACTAAATCATTCTTATTAGTATTTTAACCTTTGTGTCCTTTCTCCACATTAGTTTTTATAACGCATGGAAAATTTCTCTTGTATGCTTTCTTCTGTGGAACCACTCAGTATTTTTGTTGATTACTCTGTGCTGTGCTTGGTTTTTGTACTTCCAAGTGCGGTAATCTTTGTTTTCTTTCCAGATCTATTTGTGTTGTAAAACCTGGGGGTGACTGTGCTAATTTGTCCTTCGAGATTCACTTGAGCCAAGATTTATTGAGCCTCTCCGGCCATATTACTTAGCATAAACTAATGCTGTAATCCCACTGAAATTGTATAATAATAATGATTAATTGTATGTCATCTGGAATTTTTAAAGAATTTATGCACTTTGAATGTGATTTTCCCAGTAAACTCGAGATACAAGATCACTTAGTTTTTACATCTTTTCTCTAGCATTTCTGCTGATCGATGTAAAATCATTAAATCATCCAGTTTAATTACTATCATTGGGCCGTGGCTTAAAAAAACTGAATAGAAGGTGTTATGATTTTTAAATAATTATTGGTTGCACACACATCTATACCATTGTGTTTGTGGTGTTTTTCAAGGAAGTTCAAATTGTGAATGTTTATCTTCAGACCAACAACTAACCTCCTGTGGCTCTGTCCGGAATTCCCAGGGCAGCCTGATGGGGTGCTTCAGCCGAGTCTCCCCGAGGTCATGAGGCTTTCTGTCATCTTCTTTTGCTCTGAATCGTTCTTGTCTATCAGTAAGGTGTGTAGCATTCTTTCCCAGTCCTGCCAGCTGTTATCTACGCATGCAAATCAACTCCGAATGATGAAGTAATGGAAGAGTTAACATGCTTGGTACCTAAATATGTCATGTTACGTTATAGGATATGTTAACTTAAAGAAAAAGTTTGATGCTGTGCTTGGAAGTCCCTCAGGTCAGGCCTGGCCCCATGTAGATGTGAGTTCCTGGTATTTCAGCATATCAGAAATGATATCATTAAAAGTATAACTTCAGTAATTAGCAATGTAAACAGTTTTCTGTGTTCACAGATGTGTATGTCTCTGTGTGTGTGCATCTTTGAGAGGATTTTAAGGAACCACATTGGTCTAAACCTCTACTGAGGCTAAAAACCATGTATTTTTCACAATTTGCTATATCAATCATACTTTTTTGTGCAGATAAAATCTTAGTCTTTTTACTACCTTATGCCTGTCGGAAGAGTGAAGTGTCCCTAATCTCCTTTTTTCCAAGATGATAGATTAACTTTTGATTATTTATATCATTTAAGAACAAGAAAATGCTCTGGCTGGCATAGCTCAGTGGATTGAGGGCGGGCTGCGAACCAAAGCATCACAGGTTCGATTCCCAGTCAGGGTACATGCCTGGGTTGCAGGCCACGGCCCCCAGCAACCGCACATTGATGTTTCTCTCTCTCTCTCTTTCTCCCTCCCTTCCCTCTCTAAAAATAAATAAATAAAATCTTTAAAAAAAATCTTTAAAAAAACCCTAAGTATATTTATAAAAAAAAAAAGAACAAGAAAATATACAATTGCGGAATGAACAGGACAATTCTTAAGTTGCAAGTTTCTATTAAGTTATTTTCACAGGTTAATGCAAAATGCATTGAAATTTTGGGAAAACTTAGAATATACTTATATTCAAATAACAGTTTTAAGAAATTGGATTTAACAACAACAAAAAAAAATATGGTTAAATATTTTAATCCATCTCCACACAGTGGCATTTGGTTTAAATGTCATTTCAATCATGTACTTTAAAAATCTATTCAACGAGCCCTGGCTGGTGTGGCTCAGTGGATTGAGCATGGGTCTGCAAATCCAAAGGTCATTGGTTCAGTTCCCAGTCAGGGCACATGCGTGGTTGTGGGTCAGGCCCCCAGTTCGGGGCGTGCAAGAGGCAACCACCCATGGATGTTTTTCTCCCTCTCTATCTCCCTCCCTTTACCTCTCTCTAAAAACAGATAAAATGTTTTTTAAAAATCTATTCAACATAACTTCATGTATTCTTTTAAAATACATTTTACAGTAAGCACAAAGTGGCGTTTTAATGCCTGGGTATGATTAAATGTTGTGTATGTAGTATTTGTTTGTAGTAAAAGCTGTGTTGCTCATTTTTCTAGGCCACCACTTTTTTTTTTAATTTCTGCATATTGTAGTACAGTATTTGGTGCCCCGTCTGCTGTGTAAATATAGAATCATGGGAGGTTGAGATTTTCTAGGTATTTGAAATGTAATATATTCCCTAGTTTAAGTGTGTGCTGTTTTACAGATAGCCTTCATTTCATGCAGAGTCCTGTATTTAAATAACTCATGTCATTGCTATTCTAAGTAGTGCTTTTGCAGTCAGATATCTGAAAGGCGATTGACTTTTTTCCCACAGCTCCATAATTTATAAGAAAACATAAAATGAAACACTAGGCCAAGATGATTTTGGTGCATGGTTGTAATGTTAATACTAGTACAGGGAATAAAGACGAAGTCTGTTCAGAATAGATTGGTCAACTAACTGATCAACTTAAATTTCATATCATAACTCCTTTTCCTTGTTTAGTTTGTGGTTTTTGCATTTAATTTGTAGGTGTTGGGTGTCTTTGATTTTATGTCTTTTGAGAAATTTATGATCGTACTTTATTTATGACGTTGTAGCTTCAGCTTAGGCAATTGATTGAAATACAATACAGGGAAATTTAGTATGTGTTTTTTTAAAAGCTTGAATTAGGAAAATGAACCAACAGTGCAGATGTGGAGTTGTTTTGGAGCAAGGTAAGAAGGCAATGGCAGGTTAATTTCTTTATATTTCTATTGGTCTTTTATTACTAGAATCTTATTTACAATATTCGATATGATTTGCTTTTGGGAATTTGTAGTGTATTGTTAGGTTTTAAGTTGTGAAGGAAGATTGTAATTCATTGAGATTATATATGTAGAAGAGTTTATACACTGTAGAGTATAATGCTAATAGAAATTATTTTTATTATTATACCAACTATAATATTTAACAGGCAAGAATTTTATTAATATGCTACCAAACAATAAATGGGATGCAGCGTTAGTGCAGTGGGGGAGTTAGTGAGCGATAGCACAGCACATGGCGGTGGGCCGTGCTGAACAGATGACTAGGCTGGAGGCACAGAGAAATTATTCAAAGGGAAAAGTTAATACATTTCCTTTTGTGGCTGCAAATCCTGAATCATAAAGGACTGATTTAGTTAAGTCTAAGTCATATTCCTTTAATTTAGAGTTGGAAAATACAGTTTTTCTCCGTATATATCGAATCCGTCCACTGTATGAATTAGATTTTGTTAACCGAGTTGAAAATAAATATGTTCATTTTTTTAAAGTACTGCAGAGGCTTGGCTGGGAGACGCTGAGAGCCGCACTGTTTCCGGTCCCGCCGTGCGCGGTGCTCTCCAGCGGTGCAGTTTCGGTCACGTCCCGGGCATGCAGAGTGAGACGCGCAGCCCTTTGACACAATTTACAGTTCGAGACCAGAAATACTAGTGACCTTACAGCCTCACAGCCAAAGCTACTGTATGTTTATTGGTCATATAGCTTTCAGTACTTAGATTCTGGCAGAGACGAAAAGGGAGAGAGAGTGGGGTGATGGGTTGGCCCTTGGGTACGATTTAAAAATCAAATTAAAAAAATGTTCAGGGTAATTCATGAAAGGAAAAAAGAGCATAAGAAGAAAAGAGATTTTTATCACAAATCTGGGTCTGAATTGCTTGGTGCCTGTCCTTGTATGGAAAAGATTCTACGTTGGAGGTGGTTGTCTTATGGGGAAAGAAAATTTGAAATGGACACTGGCAGTGATGCTTGATTGGCTCAGAGACAGCGGTAATGGCCAGCGGAGGCCATTGTCCCCCCAGCCAGAGCTCAAGGACATAAGGAAACTGGGTGGAACTGCCAACTTTTCCTATATGCCGAAGCTTCCCTGACCGTGTGAAATATAATTGTGGGAACTGGGGGTAAGGACATGGTCATGTGCTTGCCTTGTCCTTTTCTGTTATAGCTGTGGACAGAAGAGCCAGTGAACATTTCATGATGCTGTATTTAAGCTCACTAATAGCCTTAAGTATCCGACTTACAGGTAGCCTGGAGTAATTTCAGGAAACAGGGCAGGGCTGACAGTAACAGAATCCTGTAGTTTCATTACAGACTCCTGTTGGAAAGGTGAGAAATTACGCCTGCAGTTTGTAAGAATAAGCCATCCCCAGAAGAAATGCAAATGCCAATAAATAGTGAAAGATGCCCCATCTCACTACTAACAAAGAAATGTGAGATAGAACAGTGTATGCTTTTGAGCTGATAGATTGAATTGGAAGGCCTATTGGCAGAGTACAAGGAGATCACAGGCACGCACTTTTAGTGGAGTGGGAATTGACAGCAGCCTTCTAGGGGACGTGTCTTTGCCACCTAAAACCACCGGCCACTTAGCCTCCTTTGGTGTGAGGACCAGCTTCAGCTGACCAAACTCACGGAAACTTTGACTCCTACTCTTCCTTCCAGGCTCAGGTGATGGGATGGGAGTGTGTGGTAGAAGCTCCGTCTCCAACAGCTGCTTGGACATGTTAGGCAGCAAGCCCAGTTCAGGGGGCAAACTTTGACCAAGGAGAGGCAGGGAATGGGAGGGAGCTGGCAGTGGAATTGCTTTCCCTTTCTTCCTTGCCCCTTCTGAGACGTGGCAGCTCATGCAGCCTGACTGTCCTGTGAGGCCTACAGGACTGCTCAGTGCTGTGCCAGGCCTTGTTTGCTTCTCCTCCTTGCTTTCCTCACCTGCCGCAGCTCCTCTGCCCTCCCGGTTTTCATGTCCTGGGGTTTCACCTCCTAAGAATACCTAAGCTTGGGTGCTTTGCCTCAGGTTCTTTTCGCCAGGAAATGCAGGCTGCAACACTAACAATCCCACTTCCAAGCCTCTATTCCACAAAAACATTTGGAAGTTCTAGAAGACGTGTGTATGAATATACATTGCAGTATTGTTACCTTCCTGAAGAGTTGGCAGTCATCTAAATGGTCATCAGTAGGGCAATGGTTAAATAATTATGTACAATGAAATACTATCTAGCAATAAAAAGACTGACACAGAAAGTTGTCCATGGTGTATTGTGTGAGATAAAGTGAGGGTCAGTATGTTTAGTTTGATGCCATTTGACAAGTGAAATCACTAAACAAATCAGGTGGGTTTGTGTCCACATTTGGTTTCTAGAATTTCCCTCTGGGTAGATCTGTGACTACAAACCGTGAGCTTGAGTTGCTTCCTAGTAAAGGATGGAAACAGAATATGAGACTGTTATCCCATAGGATTTGGGGGAAAAGAGTGAACTGTAACTTTAAAATCTATGTAGGTTGTAATTTTCCTTTCATAGTATTTACTGACATAATTGTCTCTTCCTTTAAACTTTAAGCTCTAAGAGGTTACGAAAGCATATCTGTCTACGTAACCATTGTACTCCTAGTTAGGAGGCGGTGACCATAAGGTGAATTAATGAACAGATGAGAAATAATACATATATAGAATGAATAATACATATATAGAATGGTATCTGTTTTGTAAGTCACTTGTAGAACTACAGCTGCTGAGCTTTTTGGGCATACGATGTTGCTAAAAATGTTTCAGAACTATAGAAGTGGAACCAACATCCCCAGTTCATTTAATCAAACAGTTTTATTTTCTGTCCATATCATCTCATAAAGTGAGACGGTGAGCCACCATTCTGTGTCCACATTACGCAGCTAACTATAAACTCGGGTCAGACCTGTTCTGGGAGACAGCAGACCAGTAAATCAGTGTTACAAACGATGTGCCCCAAGGGAACGTTTACCCGTTACTTGAGCCAACTTACAAATGAGTCACTTAAGCCCACCAGAGAGTCCCTGTGAAGCGAGTGGCAGGTTTCCTGGAATTTGAGAGTCGTTACCTCCTTTATGCTGATTCTTCTTCTAAGTTATCACTGCCAGTATCTGTGTAAGTGTTTCAGCTTTCACTTTTCAATAGTAAAAGCTAAGTAATCTTGATTACAATTACTAGAAAATTAAAACATATCACTTAGAAGCAGCAAGTTTTCTGGACCACTGGAAAGCATTTTTTAAGATTTTTAGTCTGTTATTTCTGGCATAGGCAAACTACTAATAAACATAAACTTTAATGAAGGTTTGTCATAATTGTTTTAACAATAAAACAAAGTATTTCTTTAAAATTTAAACACACCCAATAATACATCCTTAATTTCTGTCTTCAGCAAGTCAAGAAAACCACAGGTCCTGGGAAAGTGCCAGGCTCTTGTTGAATGAGCATTATAATCAAACTGTGAAACCACTTACAGATCACTTGGTAGATTGCCAGTGACCGCCAAAAGCCTATGAACTTAAAAAATTAATTTAGAATATTTAAAATACTGTCTATAGTAATCCAGATTAGGTCGTAGAACTATCATCTATAGCTAGACTTAGATGGATAATTAGTTTGATGTACTTGATATTTTTCTTACTGTAAGAAATATGATAACGCCTCACCTTTGAAATATTTGAAAATGGGTAACTATAAAGACATTGTTTAAACTGTGTATTGATCAGTTTTACTTTTATTATTTTTATTCATTATGTGAATAGTTTATTTCCTTTCTA
This sequence comes from Tonatia bakeri, assembly GCA_004024845.1. Lineage (NCBI taxonomy): Eukaryota > Metazoa > Chordata > Mammalia > Chiroptera > Phyllostomidae > Tonatia > Tonatia bakeri. The sequence continues at coordinate 133,531 of PVIA01001183.1, read as the reverse complement.
AATGCTTTTTAATGTTCTTCCCAGTCATGAGATTCTGTAATTCAGTTGTTGTTAAGAGAGCATACAGAATACTAAATGCACTGTAATTTGCATTGTGCTGCTATGTCACAGCTGTTGAGTTATACAGAAAGATTTAATGATATGTTCATTTGATATGACCACAATTTACTCATTTGCTCATTTTTCATTCAGCTTGCCTGGCATAGTACTAGATTTGGGGCTACAGAAGTAAACAATCCTTTCTCTCAGAGAGATCAAACCTAGTGAAAGAGAAAAAACATCCAAACTGGGTGTCTCAGTGGAGTGTAAAGCCTGCTAGTAACATTGTGAGCAAAGGGCTGTGGAACCGCGGGAGTGAGTAGTAACATCGTGAGCAAAGGGCTGTGGAACTGTGGGAGTGGCTCTGCCTGTTGGCCGTTGGAAAGCCTTGTTGGTGACCTAAGCTGGGCTTTATGGTTTGAGTGGGCCTGTTAGTGGAAGACGAGGATAGAACAGCATTTTGAGTAGAGGCAGCAGGTACAAGGGAACGGAGTGTGAGAGATTTGGGCATATTCGGAAAATGGCGAGAAGGTTAATGTGTACAGGCCATTGGTCAGGGAAACGCAGGTAGGTGGGTTAGGGCATTATGAAGTGCTGTCTGCAGTGCAGGGAAACTACCCTTTACAGTTCTTTGAAAAAGGAAAAGCATTTTGCTTGTAAATTTTATAATTCATTCATATATTCAAAAATATTTAAATACCTACTACTTGGCAGACCTTATATTATTACTTGGGAATTATTAATGTAATGATTTAAATTTAAGTATAAGAAATTTACATATTGATCTAGAAAGATTTATACATGGAAGAGCTAGGTTCTATAACTATTTGAAAGAATGAAGAGGTAGATTAGAAGAGTGAATATCTTTCATGCTTAAATTTTTACATTTTGAAGGGTAGATTGTTATGGGAAAATTACACAGCAATATATAGGTCTAATATCTTTAAAGAAAAACTGAAAGCATTTTTTAAAATTTTGAATTGATATGTTAACACACACTCATAATAGCAGTATAAATAAAAACACATTCTTAAATAATAAAATATATAAAATGTTCATTTTTTTCTTACTGATTTTAGTATGTGTATGTACCCTTATCAAGATACAGAAGTAGTAACAATTCTGTCAATGATGTTTTCTTATTTATGTTACTGCTGACACTACTACAGATGTCCCCCATTCCCCACCCCCCGCCGTGCTCCCTCCACTCAGCCCCGCCCCCTCTTCACGCATTGTCATCTGTGTCCATGGGCTGTGCAAGGATGTTTCTCTTTTAAGTTTGTCATTTCGACTGTGCCGTTTTTGTTTCACCAAGGTCCGAAGGGTCGTCTTTCATAAGCCTTTGGGATCCAGCACAGTCAGTCTGTTGGCTCAGCTCTGTTGGGACATAGACCTGATTTACTAGACTCTGTCACAACTCACGTTAGCCAAGAGGGAATGGCAGAAGGAACGACTGTCACTCTCATCTCCAGGGGAACGACCAGCGAATTCAGGGAAACGGCAGAGACCACTCAGGCGAAGATGTTTCTGGGTGGGCAGCAGTTCGGGTTACCAGTTTTATGTCACGTGTTCAGCGTTGACAAAATTCTTTCAGATTATGGGGTTTTCTGTTCTGTTTTGTTTTCAGGATTACAGAACTCCTGGACATTACTTAATATAGCCTGAAAGTGTCCTTCTTTCTGACAGTTTTGGAAGTACCACAACAGACCTGATTGGACTGTCAGTTAGTAGTAACTTAAGAAATACCCTTAGGAGTTTTCTTTTGGAATTTTGATGTTTGGCCAAAATTGGATGAAAAATCACTATCTTAGACTATAATGCTTATTATTTATATTTAATTACATAGTCTGTGAAACTTTCTTTTAACTCACATATTATGGGTGCTTTGAAAGTAAATGACTTCAATTTATTAATTGTTATAGAGTTTACAACCTTGTTGCGAGAGACTGCTTCTGAATCACATGTATAGATAGTAAATATTTTTGTAGAAATATGGTCATAAAGAGTTCCAGGAAGTCCCTCTTGAGTATGCTGTATTTACATTTCAATTTTATGTTGTTGGTTTGCAGCTTAAAAATGGAATATAATTAGAACACATAATATGCTAATGGCTTCATTTTACGTTTTGAGTCAAAGCTTACTAAATTAAACCTTTGCTCCCAAAGTCACATCTTGAGGAAAAATACAGTTTACCAGGTTTAGATGTTGTCTTGAGATCACGTCTGTTTGATCTTTCCATTTGTAACATTTAAGAGTATTTATAATACAACTAGATGTATAACAGAATTTTCCTTATGCAAGCATCCCTCATTTAATAAAATCCTGAATAAGAGGAACTTATTATTTAAATAATTAATTGACTTAAATTTTTCATCTTAACCATGGAACTTGAGGATCTTTGCATCGTACATACAAGGTCTGTTCAGGAGCTATCCAGCCATGTACCATCAAAACTAGAGACGTTTATTGAAGAAGATACAAGATACAAGAAGCATTGCACGTAGGACAGTGATGCCTCAGTCCCCTTCAAAGTAGGCACCTTGTTACCTCACACAGTTCTCCCAATCGCCATCAGCTGCCCCGTTGTATTTTCCTGAATCTCATTGATAGTCTGAAATCTCTTCCTTTTCAGAAGTGATTTTAGGTTTGGGAAAAGCCAGAAGTCACAGGGCACTAAATCTGGATTTTAATGGGGCTGAGTTACCTGGGTGATTTGATTCACCAGAAAACTCTGCAGGAGACATGATGCATGAGTGGGTGTGTTGTTGTGATGGAGCTGCCAGTCACCAGTTGTCCACATCTGTGGCCTTCTGAGTCATCCAGTTAGTTTCTATGGGGGAATATTCAAGCTTAACACAAAATTTGATGTAGATTCTTGCTGTACTCACTCAGTCATTTTGAATGAGACAGCCACACAGTACACATGCTTGCTCAACAGCGTCTACCGCCCCCACTGCCTAGCACGGTGAAGTCATCGTTGCTCACGCATGCACATTCCAGTCCACCCTCCTTGGCTGCCAGGTTACATCGATGTCGCACAAACCGTTCTCGTTATATTAACAGTGGCTGGACTTTTTCTGGACAGACCTCATGTATTACCAGATGGAATAGCAGAGTTCTCTTACACTGTGTGTTCTAGTTAAACTAAAAAGAATGTGTCAGAACACCTTTTAAATGTACCAACAGCTCTTAGTGAGATGCCCAGTCCCTAGTGAACCAGACCTGAATATTGGGACCGAGAGTGGTCACGAAGGACCAGTCTTCTCATTGCCTGCCATCGTTAGGATACTCATTGGCTGTTCATCCACTGTGAGACCTGGCTCACATGAGCGGAGTCTCCTTAGCTCAGCTAAGGTTGAACACCAGGCTCTGGCTGGGTGAACTGCCCTGTTCCCTCCCACCCGAGGGCACCCCCAACAAACCGTACAGATAAAGTTTGGCAGAAGTTGTAGGAATAGAATAGTAAATATCAGTTATGGAGAAGTACAAAATAAGTTGAATTATTGACCATGGTTTAGAATTAGGAATGTTAAGGTGGACTGGAACTAAATTACTAAAATATTAGATATTTCCCTTGAATAGCTGGACTGTCTGGTATATTACCAGAATGCCCTTTGAGCTTGTCGCTTTCAGCATCTTCATGTTACGAGTAATTGTAGTTTTATAATATGAATTATTCTTAGTGCTTTTTACTACTAAGATCCTGAAAAATATCAATACTTTTATTTGAACATTTGAAACTATGTGTTTTAAAATTTGGTACCTTCTCAGTGAGGTGGTGTTACGTGTGGAGAGGAAGAGTTTTATACTGAGACATTTGTTTCTCTTTATAATGAAGTTTAACAGCAATTACTTCTACACTCAACTTCTCAGGAACCATGAGCTCAAATGTGGGTGTTTAATTCTCATTTTCAGGGCCTCTGTAAGCTGTGCCCCTGCCCCGATGTTGTAAACCAGACTTGACTCTGACTGTGCCTGCCGTAAACGGGCTCTGGTCCGGCAGGCTTCCTTGTCGTCCCTCAAATACGATAGGTCCCGTGCTGCCTCCTGAAATGACGCCTTGACCAGTTTTACCTGCGGTTTTATTTGGGCCTGATTAATTCCTGTTCACTCCGTGAAGCCTCCAGTCCACACTGATTGCCCCCTTTTCTGTAAATCTGCCTTTATCATTTATAGTGAACATTTTAGTTCGGACATACACCTTTCGGTGATGGGCTCAGTGTTGGAGAGAGTCAGTGCTTCACGGTGCTTCTGTGTTGAACTGAGTTGAACTGAGGAAAGTCAGGAGTGTTTGTGAGCATGAATTGTGCCTCGTAATGTGGCGCATACGCTCTTTGAATGTGGCTCTAACATTATGTACATTTTCCATCGTCTTTCTGAAAACATTCCAGTTGCTGAATCATGCTTATTCACCAGTAGGCTATTTTGAGCCATGCTGTAGGAGAGATACATTAAAGTAGGATGTATTATCAACATTGATAAAAAGCTGATGTTTGTAGTACAGCAGGTTTTTATGGAATAAAACTTCCAGTGTTTGTATGTCTTTACATTTATTGTATGAAAATCCTTTTGCTTCTTCAATTCATTTTTTTCACCCTGAAAGGAAGCCAGTTATCTAATTCATCTTAGCTTCTCCCTGTCTTTAAGTGATCACAATTTTTTTCTGACTACTGATTTTAAGTTTCCTTAAACTTAAACTTAAATCAGTGCTGATCTGATTATTGAGGTCATTTGAGTGATATGCAACTGACAGGCAAAGGCCGATGCGATTTCTTTCTAGTCTGGTGGACCAGTGAGCTAGTAACCACCGGTCTGCCACTGAGACCAGGGGAGACGGAATAAGACACCTTTCTTAGGATTTCGCAGGTGAATGCTGAGATAAAGTCGGTCCCTCTCCAACAAAGAGACTGGGGACAGGTCAGCCTGCCAGGATGATGCAGGCCTGACCGAGTAAGCAGGACGCACATGGAAAGGGCCGCATGTGGCGGGTGGGACTCCTCTCTGCTTGCTAAGGGAATGTGTCTTCAGAGTCAGGCCCCCGCTTGTTCAGGTTTCACTGCCAGGGCACATTTCTGCCCCAGCCTTTGGCACTCTGGCCTCTCCTTCTGGGCGCACCCCTGCCGCCTCCCAGGCTTGTGGCAGTTGTCATTACTCCAGCGTGCGATGGGAGGGGGAGGGGCGGAGCTGAGGATCTGTGTCGAGTCTGCCGTCTTTCTGTTGTTTTTAGGATGAACTTGTGGTTAATGCTCTCTTTCTGACATTCCCAAAGTTTTCAGGGTTCCAAGGTTTCTACTTAATATAATTTCCAAATATTCAGTAAGCTTTTGTTATAATGCAGTGTTATGAAAGATCATTTATTTGAACTCTTGCTAAATAAAGGTCAGCATTGCATCATGTACATGGTCCCCTACTTACGATTGTTTGACTTTATGATGGTGCACAAGTGATACGTATCCAAGTAGAAACTCTAGGTGGAATTTGGAACTTTTATCTTTCTTGGGCTAGTCAGTACGATACTGTCTCATGATGCTGGACAGCGGCAGTGAGCCGTGGCTCCCGTCAGCCCCGCCATCACGAGGGCAAACGGACAGGACTCTGCAGTGAAGGTTTGGATGTTGTGTTTCGTGTTTCCACATCCTGTCATGTCCACAAAATGCCCATCTGTGTCTCCTGCTTCTGGTGAGAAGAGGAGGAAGGCAACAGCTCCTGAGGTGAAACTCTAGATGATTGCCTGACTGTAGGCAGTTGTAAGTGTTCTGAGCACATTTGAGGTAGGCTGGCTAAGTTATAATGTTTAGTTGGTGAGGTGTATTAAATACATTTTTGCCTTATGATATTTTCATCCCGTGCTGAGATTATCAGGACCTTAATCCCATCATAATTTGAGGAGCCTCACTGTGTGAGTCTTTCTGATATTCTTCACAGATAATTGAAAGGTATAGGTGGGAATACCTTGTAGTATTGCATAGCAGTTGTTTCTGTTTCATGCTTTAGCAGTCTCTCCGCAAATGAATGTTCTGCTTGCCTGCTGTTCCTCAGACCCATGCTTTCACTTGTGCCCGGACCGGCTGCACCCAAGGTGAAGTCTGTCGAGAATTCTCTTCACGTTGACCCTCAACAGTAACAGAAAACGCCAGAGCAATGACTGCCCGCACATGCACGGCCCCTGATCTCCAGCTCTGCATGTAACTGCTGCTGCCATACACAGTCCAGTCTGCCTGAGGCTCTCTCCTGGTGGCACTTGTGCGCTCTGTGCCTCGACACAGAGTTAGGAAATGAGGAGCGAGTTCTTGAAGCTTTTTGAAGATTTTGCTTATAAACTTACGTACTTCGAAGATTTAAAACCGTAAAATTACTATTGTCTTTTTTTTGTTTTTAGAAGACTGACCTCAATATGTTTGACAGTAGTAAGAGAATAATAATGAAAAAAAATGAAGGTTCATTGATTGTATTATATTTCTGAATAATTAATTATGAATACATTTCCTTTACAGATCAGCACTGTATTGGCCCCAGTTCAGGAAGTGTCATTCTAAGCTGGTGTTACTTTTTATAAGAGTATATATCCCAACATAATCTAGAATTAATTCTATTTTGTGACTGTAGCGATAGGAGAAGGTCATAATTGCACAGCCCTAGATTAGAGATTGCCTGTTAGAGTTATGCCTCTCTGACTCCAGATCTGGAGAGTAAACTTATATTCTACAGCAAACCAAGTGCATTCTTTTAAATAACCGAACTTTCTTATTTTTAGGCGAAAACTCCTGCTCATATGATCATTAAGTTTATTAGCATCCTTAAACAGAGTTTACTAAGCACATTATGTTTACTAGTCATAGTGAGAATTAATGTGATGAGCTTAAAAGATAGTTAAGGTAAATATTTTTTGTCCCTCCACCCTCTGTTCCTACCTTTGTGCTCCTTTGGGTCGATTTTGGCCCTTAATTGAGTCACATGGTAACTTACTCCCAGCGCAGTGCTCCCATTTGGAGTGCTCAGTTCAGTGGTCGGTAGTGTACTCATGAGGTTGTGCGGCCAGTACCACAGCCAGTTCAGAGCATGTCATCGCCTCAGAAAGATGCTTCCCACCCTTTAGCTGCCACCTGCAGCCTTCTCATTTCCCCCAGTTCTCAGCAACCGCCAGTCTACTTTATATATTTGCCTGTTCTGGACATTTCAAATAAATGGAGTCGTATTATATGTGATCTTTTGTGACGGGCTTCCTTCAGTTAATACAGCGTAGCACTGAAGAGCGAGGATTTTTCCAAGTTGTAGCATGGATCAGTACTTCATGTTTCTATGACCAAATAATTTTGTTGTATGATACACCACGTTTTACGTATCCATTCACCCACTGACGGATATGTGGGTTATTTCCCCCTTTTGGTTCGTGTGAATTCTGCTGCTAAGAACTTTGGTGTGCAGATGTGTGTGGACACACGTCTTCATGTCCCATGGATATGTGCCTCGTAGTGGGACTGCTGTGTCAGTGGTAACTCTGTGTTAACTTTCTGAGGAACTGCCAGACGCTTTACAAAGTGGCTGCAACATTGTGCGTTCTCATCCACCGTGTATGACGGTTCCAGTGTCTCTGCCCGTGCCAACACTTGTTATGTTCTGATTTTTTAGTTTTAGTCATTCTAGTGGGTGTAAGGTGGTACCTTAATTTGACTTTCAAAAGTGGTTGTTTGACTTGAATTTTTCTAATGATAAATGATGTTAAGCATTTTCCTTGTGTGCTTTTATGGTCATTTGTATGTATTTTTTAAAACATTATTTCTCTTTTATTGTTGCATTGTAACTTATAGCTAGAAAGAACTTTAGTTGTTGTCTAACTTTCTGTCTCCAACTTATTCTAATATGCAGTCTTTTGGCTTCCATTAGAAGTGATGGAAATAATAGTATTTGTTAAGAAATCAGCCCGATTTTTTTACAACTCTAGTTATTAGAAACTTCTTTCTATATTGTCTATATCCATATTTTTTTAACTTTTTTAAAGATTTTATTTACTTATTTTTAGAGAGGGAAAGGAGAGAGAGAGAGAGAGAGAGAGAGAAACATCAATGTGCGGTTGCTGGGGCCCATGGCCTGCAACCCAGGCATGTGCCCTGACTGGGAATCAAACCTGCGATGCTTTGGTTCGCAGCCCACGCTCAATCCACTGAGCTACGCCATCTAGGGCTATATTTCTATGTAGATATTCTCTATAGATATCCAGTTATTAGAGGCTTCTTTCTATGTATTTCTATTTCACTCTTTTGTTGGTAATGTTATTGTTTTCTAGTCTGTTCTAATTTTTCTTCCGAGGGCCACATAGAGTAGGTCTTAATTCTTCATCTACTTCAGAATCCCTCACTGTGTTAAACAGCTTTTAAGTCTCCTCTTCGTCAGGCAGGACGTCTGGTGTCTGGACTTGCCCTTCGCCCACAGCCGTCGGGGCCACCGCTGCCCAGTCTCTCCGCGCGAACACGTCTCAGTTCCTCGGTGCCTCTCTTACACACGCGTGTGGCTTGCGGGAGTGGACAGACTGCTAGAGACGTAGTGTGGCCGACGCAGAGTAGGACTTCTCTCTCATTTGAGTACTATAGTTCCGATATACTTCAGATTTTTGGCAGCCACATTACAATGTTAATTCTTTTTAGCTTTTAGAAAACTAAAACTTTCAAGTGCTTTTCACAGTCTGCTCTGCAGTGTCTGTTCTGTACGAGGTTCAGTACTTTGTGTGTATTCATGTTAAGTTCCATTTATTTAACTTATCACGTTATTCCAACGTTAAGATGTTCTTTTGGATTATGATTGTATCACCTACTCTATGAACGATCTTTCACTGATCCTGTCATCAGGAAATTTGACTAACATGCTGTTTTTGTACCTTGAGTCAACTGCAGGTGAAAGCGATATATAGGACAGGGTCAGAAACTGACTTTGCCACCAGAAGCTTAACTGAACAACATTGATTTACTTGCGAATTTGCTATGGCATTAATATTCTCCTGAGGACTTAAAATGAAAATAGGAATTTGTATGATAAATTTGATTTAATTGCTTGAATTTTGCTTACAGTCACCCCTTGAACAACACAGGGGTTAGGGGTTCTGACCCTTTGCACAGTTGAAAATCCACGAATAACTTATGACTCCGCAAAACCTTAACTTCTCATAGCCAGCTGTCGTCTGGAAGCCTTACTGATAACATAAACAGCTGATTAACACATGCAAGGAGTGACCCCCCAAAACCCCAGAATTAACTTCTAGGGGGGTGTGTGCCCCTTGTAGTGCAGGCTTCATCTGCTAGGTGAGTGTCCTAGGAACCCATCTGTATCAGTGTACCAGCTGGTGGTGTTGTGAGAGGCTGTGTTTTGCTTCAGCAAATTTTTTGGGGAAGACTTTTTCAACACATTTGCCCATTTCATGATGGTGATTTGTGAGCGCACCTGCCACACCGCACTGAGTGGTCATCAGTTTTTGACCAAAAAACAGCATGACCCCCGTATCTCACCATCACTATTCACCCAGTTGTGCCTGAGCAATTTTTTTGTTGTTGTTTCCTGGATGAAAAAAGTCCTCAAAGGGAAACATTTTACCTATGTGGAAGAGGTGAAACAAAAAAACAGCAGAAGCACTAAAAGGCATCAAAATTGACAGGTTCAAAAAGTGTTTTGAGCAGTGGAAAAAACACCTCGATAGGTGTATTGCATCAAGTGGAGAGTATTTTAAAGGTGACTGAAGATTAAACATGTAAGAATAAATACACAGTCTTTTATAAATAAATTCTGGGATTTGGGGGTCCCTCCTTGTATTTTGTAGTTCTGTGTATCAGTACTGTATTCTCACAATAAAGTAAGCTCTAGAGAAAAGAAAATCGTACGAGGAAATAAATCCGCCTTAAGTGGACCTGGGCAGCTCAAACCGTGTTCAGTGGTCAGCTGTGTATCAGACACACTCCTTTTGCTGGTGGGACTATTTCTACCAAATTTTGAGCCTTCAGTCAAGAAGTGTGATTTGCTCTAGGTCAGCGATAGGCTCCTCCACTCCGCGCACAAGCAGCTCGTTTCTACGTCTGATGGATGGAACGAGGTCATGGGCCCGTGTATCCTGCTGTGAGGAAGTTGGAGAAACGAGGTTCCGGAAATTCTCTTGGAAATGCACAATATGGGAAGGCTGTTAAAATATTGAGATAGTGTTCCAAAGACTTTGATAAGCCACCAGGAGACGTAAACTAAACTGTCTTGCTTTATCATTCTCTAAACCTCTTTAATGAAATCATTCATTCTCTTAAGATAGTTGGTTGAATGGAGGCAAATGTAATAGAAAAGGGTACGGAATGGAAATAAATATACCTAGGTTAGCAATGTTAATCCATTCATTTGGGTATTCCCATTCATGCCTTTCATCAGAAATCATTCATGGTTTGTGGAATTCTGGGAAGACGGCAGTGGTTGTAGCATGGTTTTTGATTATACCTAATGCTTCCTTTACAGAATAACCAGGAGAGCATAACCCAAAGCTCTTAGACAATATCTGTAACAAAACTAGTTGACCAAAGAAAACAGGGACAGACCATCCGCAGCTCTGAGATTTGTGTAGCTTTGTTGTTTCCGGAGGACGGAACACGAGGGAATCTGACCGCCCTGAGAATGGCAGCATCCTACAGCTGCCGGTGGTGAGGTGTAGCGGGGTTGTGCACACTCAGTTCACTCTGAGTACAAGGGGTTCATGGTAAGGTTCTCCAGATCTGCCTGAGCTGTGGAGCTCCCACGATTAACCAGCCAAAGCCTCACACGGTGACCTGGGGATTTAATCAAAACCAAGCACTAAAAGGATAACAAAGACAAGAGGAAAAAGAAGAACCAGGTAAAAGTAGGAGTGAGGACCAGAGCCAAGCAATTTGAAAGTATCCCAGAGGCCAGATTTTTAAATACGTCGTGAAAGCAACAGAAAAGAGAGGTATAGCCCCTAAAATCTACCCTGATCCACATTTCTGTCTTAAAAATTCAAGAATATTAATATCATGTAAAGATGAGCAACAGGAAGGATTGTGGTTGAAGCCGTATACAAAGTTACTATACATCAGGGTAGGCCAATATAATCATTGTTACTTTAGCTAACATTTATATAGTATCTACTTTGTGCTGAGCACTGTTCTACTTTATCTATATATATTTAAAATAAGCACTCATACGAGATAGCCTCTATTCCTATTTTTACAAATGAGGAATTTCAAGTAGAGAGATTACTTCACTCAACATTGTACAGCTAGACCTATAAACAAATTAAGCAAAAAAAAAAAAAAAAATCAATAAAACAGAAGCCAAAAAGGTAGCACGTGGAAGCAAGAAGCCCTGCCTTGCATATATCAGCTGGGTAACGTTTGGAGTACTTATTTTTCAGCTGGAAAAGAAAGTTCCACAAGGTTTTAAATCTTGACCCTGCAACTGATGTGGAATCTGAATCCAAGTGGTGGAGTTCCAGCCAAAGACGTATCCTCCCCCTCCGAGGGAAGGAGCATCTCAGTGTCTCATATAATACAGTCTGAGGCAATGTCAGGATTGGCAAATTTTACCCTACCGCCTGCCAAACTGGAGTCCCTTTCTGTAACTGCTGACACAACATAAAAATAACTTAATGGATTTTGAGTAGAGAGAAATGAAATAAACTTCTTAAGCCTTTATGAGAAACATTTCACTGGAGTGGAAATCCAGAGGCTGCAGCAGCCAGAGTTTGCCCCTTCTTGTAGATGAAGTGGGTGGAGACGAAAACTAATGCGTCTTTGGCAACTTTATTCTGAATTCAATCTGATAATGGCAGATATTTTTTGAAATATAATTTCTGCTTAAGATATAATCTTCCCTTCTCCTTCTCCCCCAGGAAAAAAATGTCAGCAGTACCCTAACATGCTTTGTGCTTTTGCTTCAGAAAGAGGAATTAATCTCAGGAAGAAGAAATATATTTAGAATACACTGTAATCAAATTATGGAGTCATATTTTTCCCTAAAGATTTTAATTACAACTCTGTTATGCTTTGTGTACACAGATATTCATCATATCTTTGTAAAAGGAAAAGTGAAAATAACCTAAATAGACAACTGTCAGATAATGGTTAAATAAATTATGGTGCATTGCTGCATGGAATGTTATGCTGGCTTTTAAATTAAGGTTTGTGGGACTTCTGCTCCTGGGCATGGAGTAATAGAGATGAGATTTACCCTTTTGCCCAGAACAAGAAGAAAACCCGACACAACGGATGAAATAATGATGTTCAGAAATGGCCCTAAAAGTGGTAGAAAACTAGGAGGCAAAGGAAGCAGAGGAGCGCTGCGATTGCCTCAGCTCCCTGCCTGGCTGTGGTTCTCCGGCTGCCGCGAAGGGAGGTGGGGGCAACAGAGTCTGGTGATGCCACCGACCTGAGCTGGAAGATGCCGGGCCAGACACCAGGGAGGCTGTTCCTGCAGAGGGAGAGCAGTCCGGGGATCCGCACAGGTCTCCCTGTGACCGAGCACTGGTGTGTGTGTGTGTGTGTGTGTGAGAGAGAGAGAGAGGGAGAGAGGGAGAGAGGGAGAGAGAGAGAGAGGGGAGACTGACAGGCCGGGAAAAGAAACACAAGAAAGCAGTAGGCCAGACGATTCTTGGAGCTGACGCAGGACTGAGAGTGTTTCATCTCCTCCTCGTCCGAGTGGAAAGAAAATGTAATGCATGGGGCGTTTGGTAGCAGCCTCAAAAGGATTTTGCCTCAGTAGAGAGGCTGAATCAAGCTGTACATTAAAGGCTACTCTGCCTCTGCCTTAACAGAGCTTTACAGTGAGTCCTGAAAGGATCAGATTGATTCCGTGTAACGAAATTCATGCCAAAACAAAGTCTAATGTAATTTAGAGGCACACGACAAAATCAGCAAACCGGAGTGTAAAATTTACAATGTCTAGCGCCCAGCAAGAGTCTTCCAAGCATTCAAGGACAGCAGGAAAATATGACCCATAACCAAGAGAAAAAAAGTCAGTGAAAGCAGAAATAATAGAGATGAAAAGCTATTATAAATATATTCTATATATCACAAAAGTAAAGCGTGACTATGATGGAGAAATGGAAGACCCCAAAAGACCCAAATGGAACTTCTGTAAAGGAAGAAAATAACATTCAATGTGAAAAAATACACTGGGTAGGATTAACAGCACGTTAGACACTGCATTAGAAGAGATCAGTGAACTTGAATATGTAGCAAGTGAAACTAATAGAAATCAAGCACAGAGCATAAAAAGACTGAGTGAAAAATGAACAGAGCCCCAGTGAGCTGTGGAAAATACCAAGCAATGTAGCATATTGGAGTCCCAGAAAGAAGAGAAAAAGCATACAAGAGAAAACAATAAATAAAAATTTAATAAATGATAACTGAAATTTTAAATGTTTGACTAAAATTATAAATCAGAATGTTTCATCATTGACATTTGGGATCTGATAATTCTTTGTTGTGGAGGCTGAACTGTGCATTGTAGGATCTTTAGCAGTAACTCCAGTGTCGGCTTACTAGATGCCAGTAGGACTGCCCATTTGCGGCAAATGACCCCAGACATTGCCCAGTATCCTTGGGGGAAAAGAGGGGACAACAGTCTTCCCTAGTCCATAATCACTGCCATTGACACATAGATCCAAGAAGCTCAATGAACCCCAAGCAGAAGAAGCACCAAGACACATCATAATCAATTGGTGAAAACCAGTGAAAATCTTAAAAGCATCCAGATCCCCCCACCTCCCAAAATGAAACAGAGGAACAAAAGTAAAAGTACAGCAGACTTCTTTTCGGAAGCCTGGAATCAGTAGGAGTAACATCAAAAGGAAAAAACAACTATCAACTCATAATTCTGTACCGTTTAAGATAGCTCTCTAAAATGAAGGCGAAATCTACTTATCATGATAATGGTCGTTTATGAGAAAGCCACAACTGACATTGCATTCAATGGTGAGAGACCGAAAGCTTTTCCCTTAAGATCAGGAAGAGGACAAGGGTGCCTGATTTTACCACTGCGGTTCAACACTGTGCTTGTAAATTCCCGCCGGAGCAGTGAGACAAGTAAAAGAAGTAAACAGCACCCACATTGGAAAGGAAGAAGTAAAACTAGCTCTGTTGACAGATAACATCATCCTACATACAGAAAATCCAAAATGTTGTCAAAAAAACTACTTGTGTTAATAAATAAATTCAGCAAATTTGCAAGATACGAGAGCAACTTGCAAACGTCAGTTGTGTTTCTGTATACCTTCAATGAGCACCCCAAAGTGGGAACTAAAAAATTCATTTACAGTAACACCCCAAAGAATAAAATACCTAGAAATAATGTAAACCAAGGAGGTGAAAGATTTTATAGGGAAAACTGTAAATTAAACCATTGCCAAAACAAATTAAGGAAGACCTAAATAAGTGGAAAGACACCCCATATTCATAGACCGTCAGATTTTATGTCGTTAAGATGGTCGTACAACCCGAAGTGACGTACAGATCCAGTGCAGTTTCTCTCAGAACTGTTTCTAAATGCCATTTCTGCAGGATTGCAAAAGCCAGCCCTCAGATTCAGATGGATGTGCAGAAAGGGCCCCGAATTAAACACTATTGAAAAAGAACAAAATTGGAGGATTCACACTTGCAATCTCAAAACTTGCCACAAAGCTGCTGTAATTATAATGGTGTGGCACTGGCGTGAGGATGGACAGTAGGGTAGAACTGAGTCTAAACATAAACCCACACACTTTTAAGGCCCGTTGATTTTCAGTGAGGGTTTCGAGACTGTCAGTATTGCAGGACGTGCGCTTTTGCAGAGGTTGCAGTTTAAGCTTTTCAGACAGGAGTAAGTAACATCCAAGTTCACTGCTTCCACATTACATGTTTTGGAAGAATCTTACTTCTAAATTTAATCTTCATCTTGTGCTTTTTGAGAATATCGAGACTAAGGCCTGTTGAATACTTGATTTTGGAAAGTGTTGCCATAAGTTTGTTTTGTTTTCTTTTTCCTTTTATTTCAGCGTTCTTTTTCTCTCTCCCTTCTACCTTCTCTTTCCTTCTGGCCACCTAAAAATACTTTCTTTATGATTGAATTTGAAGTTTTACTATAGTTTAGTTTCTTTCTTTTGGGGGAACTTTAATTTTGTTAATGTAGATATGATTTTCTTGATCACCTTTTATATCTGGTATTTATATTTCATATTTTGTTTTCATTGTTCCACATGGACCAGCCATATTTTCTACAGCGAATATAGCTAAGCTCTTATAATCAGCTAGGGGAGTGGCGTTTAGGTGACTCTGGAAGCAGTTGTGGAATGACCTTGTGGAATGACCTTAGTTCGCTAGTGGGGACTCATTCCACTGCTTTGATGACCCGAGAGTTCCCTTGGCTTTCTGGTACCATCTTGAACCTGTGACTAGTGCCTTGGAGAAATGGTGGACAGTCAGACTTTGAGTATTCCTTAGCAAAGTAGTATTTTGGAACTGGTTTAAATACACACAGTTTTAATCCATGTGTCTTTTTTCTACCCCTCCCTCCACAGACACCAGAGAAGAAAGGAAAAGAAGCAAGTACTGGATTTGGTGGACCAGTTGTTAGTTCTCTGTATCATGAAGAAATCATCAGGTAATTTTCTCTTCTGGTTATTGATAATGGGAATATCTGTGTTATCTATCTTTGTATACATCATGTATATGGATGTTTGTGTGTGTGTATCTTCATATTTTTAATCCTGAAAACTTCCATTTGTAAAGAACTTTTTCTTAAGCTGAAACTGATTTGGTGGTACTCTAGTAGGATAATGAATGACAGGAAAGAATTTTTAAGGTGTATAATTTTTAAAGCCAACAAGTGTCTGACCGTACCGGATGGTAATCCTGCCTAGCATTTAAGTAGATGACAGGTCAAAGTTTGGTGTCTCAGACAATCTAAGGCTGTAGACTTTTGCTCCTGTTAGTTTTCCTCAAAACACCAGTTTTTTAATGATTTTAATTTTTATAGTTTATTTACTTGAGCTACGAATTAAAAATCACTTTGGAGTGTAAAATGGTTCATGAAGGAAAGTATTGTGGCAGTTCCTCAAAAAACTAAGTGGATGCATCCCAATGTTCATAGCAGCACAATTTACAATAGCTAAGTGCTGGAAGCAACCTAGATGCCCATCAGTAAATGAATGGATCAAAAAACTATGGTACATTTACACAATGGAATTCTATGCAGCAGAAAGAAAGAAGGACCTCCTACCCTTTGCAACAGCATGGAGGGAACTGGAAAGCATTATCCTAAGTGAAATAAGCCAGGCAGTGAAAGACAAATACCATATGATCTTACCTTTAACAGGAACCTAAACAACAAAACAAAGAAACAAGCAAAATATAGTTATAGACACTGAAATAGAGAACAGACTGACAGTGTTCAGAGGGGAGAGGAGAGGGAATTTCAGGGGAATTTCAGGGGAAAAGGGGAAGGGTTTACAGGAACAAGTATAAAGGACACATGGATCAGAAACTAGGGGCGGGTAGAAATGGGAGGGGGGGGCTGGGTGGGTGGGCTAGGATGGGAGTAAAAGATAGAAAATTGTACTGTAATAACAATTTAAAAAAAAATGGAGAATTACTGTAGGACCCAGCAGTTCTGGTTCTAGTTCCACGTGCCACAGAATTGGAACAACACGTTTGTGCAGCCATGTTCGTAGCAGCGCAGTTCTTAACAGCGGAGGGGTAGAAGCCGTCCAGGGGTCCAGTGACAGGTGGCCAAACAAAATATAGCCTATGCAATGGAATATTAGTCAGCCTCAAAAAGAACGGGAATTCTGAAACATAGCTGGGACATGGATGAATCTTCAGGACATTATGCTAAGTGAAAATGCGCCAGTCGCAAAAAGATAGATACTGTATGATTCCACTCATGTGAGGTATCACAAGCAGTCAGGGTTACAGAAACAGAGGTAGGGCCCGGCTGTCTGGAGCTGGGGGAGGGCGGTGGAGGGCGGTGGGTGGGAGGTGCTGCTTAGTGGCCCAGGGCTTCGGTTCTGCAGGCTGGGAGGTTCTGGACAGTGCTTGCACAGCAGCGCGAGTGCGCCGGCCCGCGTCACTGCCTAACGGCGCACTTAGAAATGGCGGCCACGGTACGCTTTATGTGGTTTTTACCACAACCTAAAAAGTGTGGGTCATTTTGTATTATTTAATAAAGCACTTAAATTTTGTAGTGTGTGACATTTTTGGATAATTCTTCTCTTTCACCATTGTGTTTGTGTAAATCAGGAAAGGGTTTCTGTCCTGTTTTAAAGTCATGTGACATCTGAGGTTGTTCCTTTATGAATAAAAATGAAATAGGAATCTCTGATGCTCTTACCCCTTTTGAATTACTTGAACTTTACTTTTCTTATTCATTAACGTGAGACAAATGAACTCTAATTTTCAAGTGGACAATGGGGATTAGTTAAATTTATTGAAGGGAAATAATCTACCTTCACAGAGTGAAGAGGAAGCGGTATTAAAACTTTGTGCTTCACTCTTGCAGGAGATTTTGCTGACATCACCCGCCACATAGAGAAGTGGGGATAAGAGCTCCCAGATAGCATTCTGGGAGGGAGGTTTTGATACCACTATGAATCAAAAACTTTAAATGCTCATTGTTTCCAGTTGACAACCAGTCAGTTAATACTAGGGGTCCTCTGTTGAAACTAATTATATAGCAACCACATCATTTTTCCTTAGATTACATGTTTAATTCGGGCTGGTTATGGAAAAGGGCTTTTGCAGAGTTGAGGGGAATAAAGACGCCCTCTAAGGCTGCCGCTGGCCTGGAACGCGTTTGCCACCTGGTCCCTGAGAACCATGGGCAGCCCGCACAGTCCTGAGGAAGTATAGTTTAAAAACCATTTTCAGAGATTAGTCCCCCACCCCCTTCACCCTTATGCATTGAGAAAGCGTTTCAGGGTTCTTAACTTGCATTTTTCATCTTTAGAGTCTTCCCCAAAACTGGTGTTTTAGAACTCTAACCCCACCAATCACAGTTTACTAAATGTTCAAATCAAGTCATTTTTCCTACATGATAGGAGGGGGTTAGCCATTCCTTCTCTGTTTTCCCATAGTCCTTTCTTATAGCACTTATCATGTTATACCACAATAAGTTATAATTTTTTAAAAAACTCCATCCTTCCATTAAACTTTTAGTTTTTAGAGGTCAAAGATCATGTTTTATCTCTCTATTCTCACCACCTGAGCAAGTGCCCAGAAGTCAGCAGGTAGTGGAAGTGCCCAGGGCTTGGGAGGTACCCACGGCCCCTCCCCAAAGCAGGGAGCCTTGTCCAGCTTCCTGACTGCGGCTCACACTGTGCTAGCCTGGTGGCCCTGCCACACTGCAGGGACTGCTGGTTTGGTTTTCTGGTGATGTGCCCGTCCTCAGCCCTTTCCCTCAGCACTTAAGAAAATGTATAGGCTGTTTTACTTTCCTAGGTGAAGAAATTGAGATAGTTTCTTGACTTAACTTTGTAAAAATAACCATACAGACTTTCTTTTGGTGGGGGGGATTTTTTTTTATTTTATTTTTCAATGACAGTTGACATTTAATATTTTACATTAATTTCAGATGTATAGCATAGTGGTTAGACATTTATAAATTTAGAAAGTGATTCCCCTAATAATTCTAGAACTCACCTGGCTCTATATATAGTTACTACAGTATTATGGACTGTATTCCCTGTGCTGCATTTTTAAATTTAGTATACGTATATTTTCTTTTTTTATTGTTTTTCAATTAACAGTTGTCCCCATTTTCTCCCATTATTCTCCCCTGCCATACTTACTAATAATATCAATCACTTATCTGTAAGTAATAACGATCCTTATTTTGTGTGCCAGTTTCTTTAAGAGCTCCCAGACTCCATTATTTTCCAAAATGACATGCTGTACACACTTTCTTTTGTACTGTCCAGTGACCTGACCGCTGTATCTCTGCTGAGCAGGAAGCAAATCAGATGTACCGCTCACTTCAGTTGAAGTGAGAGTAGATATCTGGATAGTTGAAATATTCCTAGGACCGAGTTAGACGGTATTGGAAAAGTTCACCTACCTGCTCGCTTATCCTCCATCCAGTTTCTAAATTAGTGACTCTTAGTTTTAAGTCAATATTTAGAATTTGATCATAAGAAATAGTAACAAAATAACATCATGTATATATATATAACATCATATATATATATAACATCATATATATATATATATAACATCATATATATATATAAGATTTTATTTATTTTATTTGTAGACAGAGGGGAAGGGAAGGAGAAAGAGAGGGAAGAAACATCAGTGTGTGGTTGCCTCTCACATGCCCCCAACTGGGGACCTGGTCCACAAGCCAGGCATGTGCCCTGACTGGAATCAAACCAGTGACCCTTTGGTTTGCAGGCTGGTGCTCAATTCCTTGAGCCATACCAGCCAGGGCAACATCATATATTTTTATAGAGATTTTAATTCAACTCAACATATATTCATTATGAATCTATGAGACAAAACATTGTGAATATCTGTGCTTCTCAGCTTCTCCACCTTTTACTAGTGTGTTCTCTGTTGACACCTACATGTATGTTTAATAACATTAGTTAATGGAATGAGATAGGATCCTGTGCTATGGGCAAAACTGGTTGGTCTTGGCCTTACTTCATTAAGTCATCTAAATATTATTTTTATGATTTGATTTAAGTCTCTGTATTCCAGAACACATTGTTAAGATATGAAACAGTAAGAAACATGAAAGTGAGAGCCACTGGAAAGCCTTTTAACTGTCACAAACAGTAATATTATTACTGCTATAGCAGGACAGAAATTACAGCAGCTACTAATTTTCTTATATAGAGAATTTGTTTTATAATTGAACACAATTCCAGCATAACAAACTAGATTCATGATAAAAATTATTCTATATTGAAATGTTGGGCTACTCCAGTGAAGGACCAGATGTAGTCCCTATTGCTTTTTGTTTTTGTTTTTTAAGATTTTATTTATTTACTTTTAGAGAGAGGGGAAGAGAGGGAGAAAAACATCAGTGTGTGAGAGATACCTCTATTGGTTGCCTCTCGCACACCCCAAACTGGGGGCGTGGCCTGCCCAGGCTTGTGTCCTGACTGGGAATCGAACTGGCAAGCTTTCAGTTCACAGGTTGGCACTCAATCCACTGAGCCACACCAGCCAGGGCCCTATTGTTTCTGAAGTATAAGGCTGTAGTTACAACATTGAAAAAGGGTTGTATGTTGACTTTTATGTAGCCAAGTATTGCTTGTATTTTGGTGAAATATAGTAGATGGTGTTTTAGTTTTCCAAGAGAAAGTTCTACTTTAACTGAAGTTAATTGCAGTTTCTTGGCAGAATTTTATGTTCAACCAAAGATGAAAGTAACAGGTTTTAGAGTTTCAGAAACGAAATGGTAAACTTGAATGAAAGAAAAAGTTTTCATCTGTAGAACCATTGTTTTTAAAAAGCACATTAGAAATGTACTTTGAGTTCTGTTTTGGATACTTTAATATATAAACGTGTAATTTTTTTCACATTTTTAAAAATCAGGAAAACCAGGATCGAATAAATCAGTTTGACAAGGCGTTATTGTGGCACTTTCCTGACTAGTGTGCACCATAGGTGACAAGCTAAGGTCCTGCTTCAGTTTTATCGTAAATTTTTTGAGCCGTGGGCCACCGTGCCCAATTCTGGGCTTGCTCCCTGCCTGATTTGCTCCTGACCTGTATCCCATTCTGTCACGGAAAGTGACAGTATAGTCACAGATAGAGATCGCTGAGTTAGTATTCCAGAGCCCTGACGCCAGTTTCTCCTTCTGAAGCTAGTTCTGTAATACAGTGGAAGGGATACACTGTGAGGCAAATGAAGTACAAAAAATTATGGAGCCAAACTGCCAGCATTCAAATGCTGGTTCCACCACTTCTCAGCTCTGTACCTTGGACAAGTTACTTATCTATAAAATGGGGTAACTGCAGTACCTTTCTCATTCGGTGCTTATATGGATTATAGGAACACATACACACAGGCATCCTAGAACAATATCCAGCACAAAATAAGTCACGATGTCACTGTTGTCACTGTTCGCTTTCATAGGATTGCTGCTGAGAGTCCCCACAATCAAGACCCAGGACATAGGCTTATGTTGGGGGCTAAAATCACATGTCAGTCTGGTAATAGGATGCGGAACAGGTTGTTTGCTTTTACAGAAGAAATTGAAAAACGGGAGGGAGAACCAATGCTATTAGGTCTGCTTTTGAAACTGTAGAAGCAAGAGAGTAAGAAATCTTGTAACTTACAGACAGTTACTGTAGTCTTGAGATCAGTTGTGGTTCATTGACACTGTAGACTGGCAGAAAAGGCTCTGGTTAGTAAGCCCTGGGCTTTGCCAAGAGTCAGTTGGTTGTCTACTACATATGCTGACTTAAGAAGAAAACACTTTGGGTGACTTGCATACGTAGGTTTTATCTAGAAGTTGGCACATAAATTGGGAATTAGAGCAAGAATTAAAAAAACAACAAATGAAGCCTGTGCAGAGCCATTTCACCCCGCAGTCAGATTTGATCTTCCCTGTTATGTTTTGTAGCTTGATGCTATACAATCTATCAGAATTTTATTAATCCCACTTACACAGGCAGCCATCTGGACCTTCTGTAAGCAAGACCAGAGCATACACAGCTAAAATGATTGATGGGCTCTGGAATTGATTAGTTGTTCTGTGAGACAAATGAACTGTTTTGGCAGAAAATACCAGAGGTCACTGCTGTGGTCAGACACAAAAGCCTGTAGAATTTTAAAGAGATTCTTTCACCATTGACTTACAGAGTTAAAATTTTTAAACAGTGATGGATTTTGAAAATATTTTAGAAATATCTTTCCCTTGGCCCACCCTCTAGTTCTGATTATAAAAGGGAGGATATAAGTATTAAAAACTACAATGAATGTGATTATTTTATGCTTTACTTTTGTATTTTTTATGAAAATATGAGCCGGAGTGAAAGTAGTATCAAACATTACACTCTGAAGTTTTTCTGAAAAGGGTGTGTTTGGAGACAGAGCTGCAGCAAACACTGTTTTACTGTAAGTGACTTCCAGAAAGGCATGAAATTCCATGTAGTCATTCATTCAGAGCTTCATCGTTAGATAGGAGTCTGTTGTGTGGGGGGTTATTTTTCTGATTTTAATGAATCTATGTAAGACTCTGATGCTTCAACAGTATGCGTTTTTTAAAAATTGAGTATTTGGATTTTTATGCTTTCAGTAGGTTAAGTCATTCTGGAATACCATGGTCTCATTGACACCACTGCCCTTAGCACCAAAAAGATTATCCTGCCTCCTTTCGTGTGTTTGGCTGGTAGTAGTGAAATCCTTCCCTATTTCACTGTGTTGCCCACGATCAACGCTGTGTTAACACTTTGGTGATAGGTGATAAATTGGATGACATATGTCTTGTTTCATTCTGGTTATTCTTTGAGGACTACACAAGTGTGGATAGGCAAGTGGGAAACTCCCCCTTGAGAATCTGACTGCTCCGAATGAACTTGAGTTATGGATTTATTCAGCCTGTAAAACCTCAGCTGGCATAAATAATTGAGAAAGCAAAGGTTTGTCTGTGGTGCATACCTTGGGGACTCACGGCTGCCTTCCTCCTCTCTACCTCCCTTTCTTATGAAAATGATCCCAGTTGCACTCCTAGATAATAACACACCAAGCAATTAAAAGCCATGGGTGGCTGGAGAGAGGAGAAAAGGTTTAGTTAATGAGCTTTTCCTCTTCCAGTGCCCAGGAGAGCCTCAGGAATGACAAGGCGATTAAAGCGAAGAGATAATTATAGATTATGTGAAAATGGGTCCCTTGAGACCGGTGGGTCTTGACATAAACAGTAACTGTTGCGAGAGCCTTTTGGCTCTCGCAGTCCCTTTTTTCTTACGCACTTTCCTCAGCTCCCGTGTCCTCGGTGCCATGACACCAGCCACGCAGATAGGCAGGCCCACCTGTCCGCAGGTCGGCAGCCCTTTCTGAGCAAGAGGGTCGGTCACTTGTTGGCAGAAGCCAGCCCATCACCTCTTCCTCTCTCCTTCTTTCTTGTGTCTTTTCCGCTTCTTTTTCTCTACTTTGTTCTCTTCTCCATCTGCCCTTTCTTCTGTCTTTCCTTTCTTTTTCTTGTATCCTTGTCTGTGTGTAGCACCTGTGAAATGCTAGGCACTTAGACTTGTTTACAAAGTTGTGTGCGCGTGCGTGCACACCCATGTATACAGATGTAGAAACTCACAGGTGTGCCGTTTCCAGGTGGGTCTCTGTGTAATACTGTCCTCCTCGCATCCCCTAACATGTCAGAGATTCTGTTTCTTCAAGTTCCAAAATAATCCACTTTCGGCTACATTTTGTTACTGCCACTGTCATGCCCTTCGCATTGTCGTCGCTGCTCTTAAACCGTCATCATCTCTTGGCCAGGACACACACAACGGTTTGGAGACAGGGTGTCCCACTTCCTGTGCCATCTCTTCCCCAGATTTATAGCTCAGATCTCACCATATCACCCTTCTGCTTAAAGCCTCTTAATGATTTCCCATAGCACTTAGGATAAAATTTTAAAACCCTTTAACGTGCCTTACAGGGCCTCTCCCCATCTCCATCTAATGCCAGTTTCCCGTCCCTACCACCTCTTTGTTCACTCTGCTCCGACTGCACTGGCTTATTTTTATTTCCTTGAAAGTCAGATTAATATTTGTTAGATGAATTGACTGACCCCGTATAAGGATGCATGAGAAATGACCCCAGCTTACAATATATGCTAAAATCCTGTGGTAATGATGTCAGCTGACATTTAGGGACCACTTATATGCTAGTAATTATACTGCACTTGTTACACATCATTGCATGTGATCTTCAGATGATCTTATGAGACGTAGGTATTATTAATATTCATATCTTACAGCTGAGGAAACCGAGACTCAGAGAGGTGAAGCCACTTGCCCGAAGTCACGTGGTCAGTAACTCTGTTCTTAGCTGCTGCCCTCTGCCACTCCTGAAATGTCTGAGGAGTCATTGTAATCTCCAACTGATGAAATTCAATTTGGCAGTTTCTATTATATTAATAATAGCAAATATCTTCAGTTTAAATATTTTAAATTGAATCACATTACACTTAGTGTTTTTAAAGATGTGCTTTCCTGGTAAAATTAGGGACTGCAGCCTTTCATTTATCAATACACTGATGATGATGTTTTCTTTGGATTAATTGTTTTTATTGATTTCAGACTTACCTTAATGGTTGAGAATCTAACTCAGCTCTGCAGAGCCTGCTAGTCAAGGGATTCGATGGATTTTTCTGATGTGGCCACTGGTTTTGCAAGAATTGGTCAGAATTGAACTGTGTTTTTCTTATAAGCATTGGAAGTATCAGAAATTTTCAACCAACTTTTAGAGTTAAGCATGTTTTAAGCAGCAAAAATGCATTTTCAGTAACTGGCATCTTTATAAGTCATGGCTAAATAACTCTTCCAGTGTAATGAGTTATCTACAAGAAGTATACATTTTTTTTTTTAGTCATTGCTTGCTTAAAAAAAAGTGAGAAAAATATATGTTAATTACATTAACAACATAAATGAGATAATAAATAAAACTTTTTATTTGAGGTTTTTAGAATTTTCTAGTCCTAAAACTAGGTACACTGCTTATTCATCACAGTCTAGAAATAGTTATTACTTGGTGAAAGAAGTTACCATTATCACACAGCAGGAGCGGGGGGAACTAACTGGTTGTTTCTCATGACTGAAATCAGTTGCAGATCTAGTAGCTTCTGAGTTCGAGGATTGTGATTCAGTACACAGGAGTGGGCAAAAGGAGGTTTACGGTCACGATACAAATACATAATGCAGTAATACATAATACTACAAGAACATAAACTTCTTGCATGCTCACCACTGTAACCCTCCTTTTGCCCACCCCTGCATGTGACTCTTTCAGTCTTTGTTCGCTTGCCCACTTGGCACTGCCTGTTCTGAACCTACCCTACTGCCTCACTGACTCTGAGCACCCTTGTTTAAATACCATCAGAGAAAACATCCCACTAATCAGTGGTAAGATGCTACACATTCCAAGATCTATCAGAGATGTTAAAATGTGGAGGAAATTGTATTTCAGAATCAGTGGAATCTGGCAACTTAAGAACAAATGTCTATTTGTCATCTAGGATTTCAAGAATTATTTTAAGAACAACACAACAAATGACCATAAAACCCCCACCTTTCTTAATGCCTGGATCTGAGTGCTAGGCTCCTGAGCACAGTTACTGCCCAGGTGTTCCTCCTCCAGGGCTTAGGCTCAGGGTAGTTTAGAAAGGAGATAAGTACTAGCCTCAAGACCTTACCTGGGGGTCGTAGTGTAGACTCTCACTTACGGTCTTTGGTAAGATTAAGGCTTGAAACTGTTTTACAAGGTGAAATTAACATCTGAAACTTGAATTAGATCTTAATTAAGAGTGGGGACTTTTCAGGTGCTAAATGTGACAGCTGTGACTACTATTTAATCCCCAGGTTAGGAGTTGACTTCACTTATTTTGCTGCTCCCAGGGAAGCCTTACACCAGCTTCACTGAAAACCTTTGAGCAAGAACAGACTCTTTCAGGTGGAGGTGCAGCTGTCAGTAAAATTAAATATGCCTGTGTACATTGTTTATATCCATAAATGAGAACATACTTTTTTAAAGTGCAGAGAGTATCTTGACTTCTAGGTAGACATTTTATCCAACTTCTAAAATATTGATGGTTTAGTAATACCAAAGATATAAATTGAAGATGATATATTTATATATACACTCATGGCATATAAAGATTATATAAAAAAGAATCAACATTAGACTTTGGGCTCTTGTATTTGGCTCATTTGATAGGATGTTAAAAATCATTGCCAAATGAGGTCAGTGAGATGACATCATTATTTCCTAACATTATTTTTGGACACAGTAGTAATCCTTTACCTTCCAGATCCTTTACCTATTCAACAAGTAAATTAGAAACTTAAATTCCTGCGACGCCATGACGTGCACCGGCAGTGCCGGGGGCTTCCCGGGACAGGGTGCCTGGAGAGACCGGCTCCCAAGGCGCCGCGCAGGGTGGGGGTTAGGTGCACGTGCCGCAGATCCAGTTCAGTCCTCAGGCTCAGAGACCTCGGGGAAGGACACGCAGGCGAGCAGGCCCTCAGAGGCAGGGGCGCAGTAATAAAACTCGCCTGGAGCTGAGGTGTGAAGGAAAAGGCCTCTTTGTTTACCCAAGGGGCTACGCCAGTGTAGTGAGCCAAGGGCTTGGGGACCCTGGGCGCCCTCGGTGTGAGCATTGAGGGACCCAGAAAGGCAAATTACTAGTCAGGTGGCCACTGGCGACCATGCAGATAGACCGGGAGAGAAGGTGAGTCACTCGGGAGTTGCTTTAGCCCAGGTTCTGGGGAGGCCTCGTGAACACGCCTCCCCCAGCTGAGAGACGCCTGAGAATGCCTTCTTCCTCAGACTGCTGCTTTTGTCGGTGCTCAAAATTGGCCGCGCTGACTTGTGTTCCCTTAGTTGTTTCTCTGTCTTGTTTTTGTTTTTCTGGGTGTGTTGAGGGTAGTGTCTGGATCAAGTAGCTCTTCAAGTCTACCTGGGAGATGTTCCTTTTTCACCTCATTAGTAGCTTATTTAGTCTAAGGGGGCGATTTTATTTCCCTTTTTTGCAGGCTCTGGAAGGTGAGTGCTTGTTTTGTCCCCCACCTGACTCGCAGCTCACACTTACTCCTGCTGCCACAGCCAGGGGCTGTGCCCGGCTCTTCGTGGTCTGTGTCCAGCTTGCCCTCCGACCTTTGCACCTGACCACAGCCAGGTGCTTGGGTTCCCTTGAACCCTTCTTTTTGGTGGCACTTCTTTCCTTTCTTTTCTTCAGAACCTTCAGCTACCCAGCTGGGGTGTCCGCTCGTCCTTCAAAGAGAGGCCGTGATGTCAGCTCTTCTGTAGTGCTTTCTCGGATCGTCCCTGGCTGATAGCCTGCTCCTTGCTTTGAGCCCCTACTTCCTAGAATATTGGGTTAGAGCAGTGGTGTTCAGACCTTGCTGATGTAGGCCCTAAGAGAATTTTGGGAGACTGTATTCTCTTTTACATGGTTAAGATGGCATCTAAGAAATTATTTAAAAGTTGAAATAATTTTCCAAGGCGTAATTTCTGGCATTTTGTAAACAATGAAAAGTTAAAATAAGCGTTATTCTTTTAGATGTATCCGATGGAATCTAAATGCTGTAATGAGAATTAGTTTTTTAAAATACAAGAACATGCAACAATTGAAAGATACTGGGAAAATGGCACATAAGGTCTGTTATTTCTTACAACTGCATGTGAATCTTCCACAGTCTTGAAATAAAGTTTAATTCAATAAAATTCTGATCTTGACTTAAAAATACATGAACAAGTTGTTTAACAGAAATTTTATATCATCTTTTATTCTACTTCTCCCTCATAATTTTATTTCAAAGTAATATATTTTGTGTAGTCTTACCATACTACCATAATTTTCTGCAACACAAATATGTATATAAGTTGGACTTTTTAAAAATTTAATTTTTTCTTACTCAAAAACTTTAAGCATTAAATTTTTTTCTCATTTGAGTTATAATTATTTCCATACAGTTGGTCAACATACATGATAAATTTTGTCAAATAATCATTAAACATGGGTAAAATTTTATTGAAATTGTGTATGATATGGAGCTTTTTAAAAGTTTAACAGATAAATATTGTTTTTATTAGAATGAGACAGAGTTTAACTTTAAGTCGGTTTTGTTTTGTTGCCTTCACCGCTTTGTCCTCTGACCGTGGTTGTAGGAGGCTCCCAGCCCCGTGTTTTACCCGAGTTGTCTCTTCATTGGTTCATGTACAGACTCAGTCCTGTTGCCCCCAAACCTTTTCTAGGATATTAGTTACACAGTGTTTTTATGCAAAAGAGTAACAGATTTAATTAATAGTTACTTGCTAAATCTTAATCAGCTCTTTCGGCTATACTTCCCAGAAGTGACCATAGTACAGTGGTCACTTCTGGGAGGGGTGTGTGCCTTTCTTTTATAAAGTAGG
The DNA here is from genome assembly GCA_004024845.1 of Tonatia bakeri. Taxonomy (NCBI): domain Eukaryota; kingdom Metazoa; phylum Chordata; class Mammalia; order Chiroptera; family Phyllostomidae; genus Tonatia; species Tonatia bakeri. The sequence goes on along the minus strand of PVIA01001183.1, from coordinate 105,404 downwards.
CCTGGGGGCGGGGGGCAGTTAAACAGCGGGAAGGTTGAAAAGGAGAATGGTGATGAACTATTTACCACAGGAGCCTTTTCAGGTAGATCAGTTTAGGAGAGAGGGTGTTTATATAGAAATTGAGCTGAAAATTGATTCACTTAACATTTTCCATACTTACATATGCCTTTGAAGGTCTTTGTGTACCTTCAGAGCCCACAGGAATGCACCCCTTAGTCTGAGGAATCGGGGCATTTGTTTGTATTTGTGTAGGTATTGGCTTACTCTCCTTTGTGTTTTTATTTCAGAAATAACTTGCCATTGCCAGTTTACTGGAATACTGTTTTTATGTCCGATTAGTAGTTGCTTGGTAAATAGATGAATTGAATTGAAATAGTTATTGAATGTACCTGTTAAATAGTTAGATATCTGAGCTAGCCGCGTAAAGGTAGCTTTTAATTCTACGAGATGGATGAAGTAGTAAAATGGACTGTGGGGTGGCCTGCCATGAAACCTCACTATTTGAACTACTCTTGATAGGGACGTGTGGTCTTTGTAGAAAGTGGTGCAGATGGCATATTCAGGAGTGGGCGAGGTTCTGTTCGGTCTATGAGTGATGAAAGGACCATTCTTAGACTCCAGCCCTCTTTTCCATAAAGGTGTGCCTTTAGATTTCAAAAGACTTTCAAAGAAAGCCAGTGAGTTGGGTTTTTTTTCCCCTTCATATCTATAAATATATTTTCTGTCAATTTCGGGAAATTTGGAGTAATCTAAAGGGAGACATTCTGTCTTTTGCTAGGGATACCGTGGGACATCCTTGAGGGCAGCATCACAAACATAACCCGTACTCGTCTGTGAAGAGTGGGTACGATAATCTTCTCTCTCACGTGCAGGAGACGGAGAAAGGTGACTGGGTAGGAACTGTAAGAGAAAGGAAGATAAGCTGAGAACATGTGGAAGGGCCCTGACATTTATTCAGGCTGCACTGTGCTTGGCAATGGTTGGGATCACTGGCACACGTTTCGTTTAAGTATGGATATAGAGGGAAAGATTGCCTCCGGGAGGCTGTATTGACAGGGAAATGTAGAGGGGAAAGAGAGAATTTGATTTGTATATTGTATGTAATCTTGTTAGGGGGTAAGAAAGGAGATGTGGAAAGATGTTGTTCCAGATGTTTCTCCATCTTGGCCACTAGGTGGTGACATTGTATTGACAGCTTGGTTGCTGGCAAATAAGATAGACTTGGAGTGTGGGTAGGTAACTAACAATAAGCCCAAGCGAATCACTGAATTTTTTTGTAGTAGTTTCTCTACTCTGTATCACAGCTGTGGGGATTTTATCAAATTTTTTGATATTTAATTTATATTATGTACCCTGGAGTATTTTATAAATACCTCTGTGTGTCTGACATGTTTAACAATGATAAACTACCGATGACAAGCAGATATTCAGATGAAAAGTACCCCCTGCCTTCCAGAAAATCATGCACCAAATCAAAATATTTGATACATATAGGAAACACTGACAAAATATTAAGCAAAATAAAAATCTACATGTTCGTCCTATATTTATTTTTACTGTTCATGGCGTAGGTATGCACGACACACCTTTGGGGTTCAGGGAGAGGGACCTCCCCGAAGGTCCTCTCCCCTGTGAGTAACCCTTGCTTTTTACTGGGTTTGCACAACTGACACCCCAGGACCCTGCTCCCCTCCCTTCTGTCCCCACCATTGGCTCCCCGCCACATTCCTGTTCAGAACAGCACGATTCATGTCGTGACTTAAAGTGACACGGTCGTTTCTCTCACCGCACAAGTTGCTGCCTCGAGAATTAGAGGGCCCTCTGTTACGGGGTTGGAGGAAAATCGGTCCCTGTTACTATTCCAAGTTGGTATTCTGAGTGCACATTTTCATAGAAACTGTTTCTTATGGTAGTAAAATGTAGCTGAAGTGGTACTGTTTGCAACCTTAATTTAAAAAATTAGACTTCTTTGTTTCCTTTTGGAGTGAATAATCTGGAAAGACATTTTTTCTCTTCTTCAAAATGGACATTTTCAAGAGACTATATATTCCTTTAAATCATGTTATTTTTTTCCTGGACACAACCTCATTTTCTCTAGCTTGAAGCAGGCTGTTTCTCCTCTGTACTCTTTTGGGCCTTTTTAAAGATCCAGTTTTACATTATGTTAATGATTTGTAGAGAGCATCATCCCAACTGTACTGCACATGTCCCGGATGCCAGGCTTCTTGTTTATCCTTGTTACCAACGGAATCTTGCCCAGTGCCTGCGTGTAGTCGGTGCTCAATTAAATACATCAAATGCGTAAATGAAAACTTAGATGCTTTAAGGCCAAAGTGGTGTGTTTTAAGGTAATTACCTCCGACTGAAAATAATTTTTATAGGGAATAAGATATTTAAATTGGCTTTTAAAGTAGAAGGACTCCTATGGCTAGGGGCTTTAATTTCTGATGAATGGAAGCTAAGGCTTTGAGGTTGTAAAACAGTAGTTATAATTTTAGGGACTCAAATTGCATTCTTTTAAGTCTAGAAGATGCAGTCCATGTATGGAACAGTTTCATTGCTGGTATTCCAAATTACTTATCCTTTTGAGAATCTCACTGAAGCCCCCCCAGACACACACACTTAGAAAATTGCACATGCATTTACACAGATGATTCTGTCCTATTTTAGCGAACTTGTAGACCTCACGTGAAGAACTGCTTTAGCTACTAGAATATACTAGAGTTGACTAGTCAAGATGCAGCTAGATGTAATAGAAAATGTGGTATACACCGGGTCAGTTGATCTGAGTGAGTTCTAGCTCTCACGTTCTACCTCTGGTAAATGGGACGCCGTTTGCTAGGCCCTGCAGTCTGGCCTTGCCTGTTCTTCGTCTGTGAGGTTGTGGGTAAGAGTAAGTGAGTGTAGTGCGTTGATGTGGTTAGAATGGTGCTGGGTACATGGTATGCTTCTCAATTTTTGTTTCCAGGGTTTGTTTCTATTATTTCATGAAGGATTTCTGAGTTTTGTGATGCTCTAATACCTTTCCCGTAAGCAAATAACTTTTTACTTCTCTTTTCCTTAAGAAAATTACCTTCGTGTATAAATATTTTAAACTTGGGGAGCAATTGACTTACCGTTCTGTTGGCCTGTGCGACAAGCAGAAGGCTGTACTGTGACCTTCTGACCCCTCTGCAGTCCGTGCTGACAGCGCAGTGCTTCCGCCTGCAGTGCTGTGGGTGCAGGTTCCTGAGTCGGGGCAGGTGTCCGTCAGCGGGAAAGTACCAGGACAGGAAGCACTGAGATAATCCACTCCAGATGTTACTTCAGCGAGCAGGTGTAACTTGTTAAAGCGATGGAGCTCTTTCCCATAGTTACAATTGCGAAGAACTTGAGTCTTTTCAGGGGCTGGATGTATTTCATCTTATGGAAAATCCATTATTGTTCTTGTAAAACTCTTTATAAAAACAGACTTCATTAATGGTTGTTAGCAGCAAACAGGTTTAAAAATATGTAACTTTTATGGATTACCTAGTGAGACACACACTTTTTATTTTTATTCTAACTAGGGAAGAAGACAAAAACATATTTGATTACTGCAGGGAAAACAACATCGACCATGTATCCACAGTCATCAAATCGAAACACGTGGACGTGAATATGAAAGATGAAGAGGTATGAGAAACGTCTCCTATCATCATTTTTTACGCTTTCTTGTTCTGCCCCAATGCCGTTTTCCGGATGCCAGGCCCAGGAACTACAGCTCAGAGTACAGTAGGGTTCAGAGAGAACATCTAAATGAGGTTCCTGTCCGTGTTGTACATACACCGTGTAGGTGATACTTGCACTCAAATGACTTGTATTTGCTAATCATAAAGGAAGTTACTTTAACATAAGTGAAACCTACAGGCAATATAAAAATATTCAGAAATAGCTTTAGTGTCCTCTATTATTATATCTTAAACAGTATATTGTCCATTGCTCAGTAAATAGATGTCTAGAAAACTGTCAGAATTTTGGTAAATCCAATCATTTAAATGTGGTTCATTATTTAAATATACTTTGTAAAATATATTACTTTATAAGTTTGTTTTGTGAATAAAACTGTTTACATATTGAGCTTAAGTTGTCCGTAAGTTATAGTTGTTTAAAAAGGAGCAAACTTTACTAATTCACTTTTAATCATTTTTCTCAGTCTCTGATAATGCAATGAAAGCTGATTGAAATGACCAAAGGTAGCAGTTTTTAGGAAAGGAACATGGAGGATCATGGGTAATATGGAGAGCAGATAAGTAATAACTACATATTGATTGAGAGCTCTCTCTATAACACGGGGTGGGGCAAACGTGGGTTTGCAGTTGTGCATGCGTGAAACAGAGTTCACCCTTGTGTCATTATCTATCAGTTACTGTATTGTTTCCCGCCCAGACAGCTGCAGACCTGCCTTTGCCCCACCCTGCACTGTCTCACTTTCAGGCTCCAGCTTTCCTGTAACAGGGGTCAGTGACATCTGGAACTGAAAACGCAAGGCTGTGATTCTCCAGTGAAGGGGACCGGTAATGCTGTTTGTTCTCCCCTAAGTGGTGAGACAGACACAGCCGAGGGAGATGTAGCTGGGGGAAGTAGATGCCGGACTGTGAAGTGATGAGACCAGGTCGCGATTCCTGCCAGGGGTCTTGTTTGCCTTTCAGGATCAGGATCAGGATCAGAATCTCTTTTTTTTTTTTTTAATAGTAAATCAGGCATGATTGCTTCCCTTCATTTTATTGTCACTTCTTATTTTTATGCTCATGAGTTAAGATTTTTATAAAATTAATACATGTGGATAGTTAAAACAAAAATCAGTGTAATATGTCTTGTAACAAAAAAAATTCCCTTACTGCATCCTTCTCATATTTGATTCTTTTCATTGTTTCTTTTGCAATTTACCTACATAATCCCTAATAACATTACTTGTATCTCTTGATTTTCCAACTTTAGACATTATTGCTTTTCCTCTGTGATGTTAGGATTTGGCTGTTTCATCTTTCCCTCTCCCATCTCTCTCTCGTCCCATCATCCTCCAGCGTAGTTACATTACCGCTTTTAGTTTCAGGTTTTTTATTGAATCTGTTGAATCAGTGTTTATTATTATATAATTAATTACAACTTAATTAACAATGTAATATAATTACATTATTATGACTTTGTAAATATTGTTCATTGCTGAGTTATGGACTTACTATGTATATTGGCTTTTGCTATAGCAAAAAACAACCCCAAATTTCTGTGGCTAATAAAAATATATCTTGTTTGCTCATATGTCAGAAGGGTTTTGGATTACTAAAGGCCTTGCTGGTTCTGCTAGCCTCTTTTGGGACAGTCCATCTTGATTTCACGTATCTTCTCATTCTCAGATCCAGTCTCAGTAATAGATACCGCCTGGGGCAGCAGCTAAAGGCACACAGACCAGATCCCACAAATACATTCAGAGATTTTGCTTGCATGTGGCATGTGCCACATCTACTCAGACTTCTTTGGCCAAAACCAGGCATGAGGCCAAGCCCCAGGCAGTATGGTAGGAAGTCTGCTCCGTTACGGAGAAGCAGGGGAAGGGTGGGAAGGGAATGAATAATTATGTAGTTATGACGAATATGTCTGCATACCACAGTACAGATTTATGTTTCTTAAGGTTAATAATTATCCCTTTTTTCTTTTTATATTTTCTCAGTCTTCTATGTTTCTATCGTTATTTTTTTCCTCAGTTTGCCCAACAGAGGTCTCCTCGGTGCAGTCAGACACATCAGGTCATCAGCCCCGTATAGTTTCTAGCGCCATTCCCTCTGGAGCCCTCTGTCCCTCTCCGTCCCGAATCTGCACTGGCTGCTGCCCAGGCCTGCTGCAGCGATGTCGCCCTAGGACTCTGTTTTACCGCCGTCCTGGGCATTGTCTCCTTCCGCCTCGACTCTTGTTTTCTGGATCCCAGGTCTTCGTCTCGTATTGGTTATTTCCCTGTTTTGATGGAGAATCCCCTCCAGTAACTCCCGCTTTCATTTACTTCACGGTTTTGATGGAGCGTTTCCTCCAGTAGCTGCCTGAGAAGGGTAAATGTTTTGAGATCCCTTGTTGAAAATGTTTCCATCAGAGTTCTTGGCATATTCCAAATGCTCAAAAAAGAAAAAAAAAAGAAAACCAAGCTGACAAATTAATGAATGAGTGAAGAAGTGAGTAACTAGAAGCGGTATAATATAATGTTAGTGAGCGGGACTACATGGGGTCAAGGGTCAAGTCTTTGCAATGTTGGTTCCTACCTCTGTGACCTTTCAAGTTTATTCTGTGACTCAGTTCCCTAATGTGTAAAATGGGGATAATAATAGCACCTGTGTCAGGGTTGTTTTGAGGGTTAAATGAGTTAATGTATATATAAAGCAGTTAAACAGTACCTGATACACACACAGTTAGAACTCAGTAAATTTTAGCTATCTGATTATTCTTAATGAATAATATGAAAGAAGAATGAGAATGTAGGGAAGAAATGAATGAAAAAGCCACTTGTCTCTTTTTTAACTGAATTTTTTAGAGCAGTTTTAGTTTATACTAAAATTGGAAGGAAGGTACAGAGATTTTCTGTATGCCCCGCCCCCAGACACACACAGCCTCCTCCAGTGTCAACATCACTCAGCAGAGTGGTGCTTTCCTTGTTTTCACTGAGGAGGAGCCTGCAGCGAGACATCACGACCACCCGAAGTCCGTGCTCACTCACTTTTGGTGGTGTGTGTTCTGCAGGTTTGGATGCATGTATAAAAGTCATACTGGAAACCAGACTCACACACGACCTTTGCAGAGATCATTGGAGAGCAGCGAAAGGGATAAAATAAATGTCTAGAACACAAACAGTTCACACTGATTTTACGCACATTTGTGTGTGTGTAAAAGTAAAAGGAACACTTGTGGCATGCATTGCGTCTGTCACTGAGTAGCTCTGATGTAGTAGTTAACTTCCCAGGACTTCTGGTGTGCTGCCCACGCAGCCGCCTTCCCCCAGCCTGCCTGAACGTTGGATGGAGTGCTTACACATTCATAGACTGAGACGCCAGGAATTCAGCTGGGTTCTCTCATCGCTCCGAGCAGATTTCTGCCCCCTCAGCCATGACAACGCAGCCTGGGCTTTGAATACTGATGGCAAGCCCTTTTATTATTAATCAGGGATTTGTATGAATTAATTTGAGAACATGAGGGAGATGAGAGCTCAAAGTGAGAATTAAACTTAACATCCTAAATAAAATTGATGGTACTGCCCTATGGTATTTAAAGCTCTAGCAAGTAAAACAACAACTTGGTAAGCCTTGGTGATGGACTAAAAGTACATAATTTCAGAGTTAAGTTGCTGGCTAAATACTATTAACCCCTTTATCAGAAACATTACATTTCTCTATAAGTTGGATAACAATTACAGTTCTGAAAGGACATCCAGTTCTTTGTGTTTACGTGATATATGAACTTGAGATATTTTACTACTGATTGCCTAAGATTATTTGGGATGGTACAGAGCTTTATTTAAAAGTATTTATCTAGCCCTGGCCGATGTGGCTTAGTTGGTTGGAGCATGTTCTATAAACCGAAATGTCAAGAGTTCGATTCCTGGTCAGGGCACACACCTAGGTTGTGGGTTCTGTCTCTTGTTGAGGTATGATCGACGTTTCTCTCTCACATCAGTGTTTCTCTCTCCGTCCCTCCCTTCACCTCTCTCTAAACTCAGGAAACATGTCCTTGGGCGAGGATATGAATGAATGAATGAATGAATGAATGAATGAATGAATGTTTATCCAACGGGTTTAACTCAATTTCAGTCTTGCCCTTACATGACTAAAAATCACATTTATTGCACTTAAAATTTGCTGTGAGCACATAAAGAAATTTAATTATAGTCATAAAATATGCCACACTTGCATTCCCACATATTTGAAATAAACACAATTTCCATATTCCCTGAAACGCATATGTTTGGATCTGTAACCATTGTAACACATGAACATATGTAAGGTTAAATATTAGTATTCCATAATGAAGTTATTTTATTATACATCAGTATAGTTCCTGATACATATCTGGTATTTGTTCAAGTTGTAATTACTAGTAATAGAGTACAGCACATACTTCTAATTTGAGAAAACTACGTGGTATTTCCTACTAATCAGTAATTAGGATATTGTCTACATTTCAGATAATAGAAAAAAGTTTTGTAATTATATTTACTATTCAGGAAGCTATATCTATCAGATGTTTTAAGGTCCAAGTTTATGGCATCATGGTGCTATGTGTGCTCATTTTTATTTATTTATTTATTGTAGAAACAAGTTATTTCTTTTTTTTTTCAAGATTTTTAAAATTTATTTATTTTTAGAGAGGGAAGGGAGGGAGAAAGAGAGAGAGAAACATCAATGTGCAGTTGCTGGAGGCCGTGGCCTACAAGCCAGGCATGTGCCCTGACTGGGAATCAAACCTGTGATGCTTTGGTTCTCAGCCCATGCTCAATCCACTGAGCTATGCCAGCCAGGGCCTCATTTTTATTTAAATTACAAGTTTTATTATGTTTTTTAACCATTTGCGGAAATATTTGGAAATTGAAATAGACAATATGAAGAGAAATATAAAAAGATCTAAGAGCCTATTTTTTTAAATGCCGATTCAATTTTTATCATTAAACTATTATTTAGCTCCCCATACATGCCAAATATTTACAGTTTTTCAAAAAAAAATCCTTTCAGGGTAACGAATAATTTAAATAATGTGTGAAGTGTTTATGGCACCAGCAGATTTGTTATCCGTCTTCAGACACAACTTACATCTGCATGGTTCTTGCCACGTGCATTACTTCTCAGGCCAATGCCGTATACAGTAGACATTGAATACATGCTTATTGATGATATCTAAATAACATTTTAAATTTTTACTTTAATATAAAAAATCTCTAGGGCCAAGGTAGCAGTGTGATACTATTTGAACAGAATAGAGTACATTGTTCTGGTACAAGCTCTCCTTCTCCCCCTCGCCCCAAAAGCAGTCCTCAGGTTCATTGGTTTTCTGTAGATTCTTGTCTGATGCTCTCCCAGATTCTTTCTTTATGGAACTGCTTCTCAGTTCTTTCCTTTCCATCCATTTGCAGGCACAGTGGCTGCACCACTTTCTGTGTGTGCACCGAAGGAGACCACCTTTCTCTTGACTCCATTCCTTCCCCTTCTCACCTTGTTTTAAACCCGTGGGTCACGTCAGAACACAGTTCACATGCTGTTGTCTTGAGAAACTGCTGGAACATCTGGCAGCACTGTTAGCAGTAACCTAACAAAGAAGCACAAGTTTTAGGAGGCAGAGTCGGTATACTGGGGCTAAATTTGTGCTTTTATTTAAGATTTGAGAAAGGAAGAAAAAATGCATCCTCTTAAATAACTCTTTACATTTGAGTATGCATTATATTGGTTGTGTAGCTGACTGAAAGACCTTTGTTCACTCATACTACCCACTGAGAAATGTCAAATGATGCTCGCTGGCATTAACACCATTTAAAAATCAAGTGTATGGCAATACTTTACATCAGAAACCCATATTTGATACAAAATTAGAAAATAGTGAAAGTAGTTTAATTCTTACAAGCTTCGACAATTTATTTTTTATTGTGGTAAAATATGTATAACATGAAATTTACAATTTTAACCATTTTTAAGTTGCATAGTTCTGTGGCACTAAGTTCGTTCACGTTGTTATGCAAACATCACCAACATTCGTCTCCAGAACTTTCCCACCTTCTCAAGATGAAACCCTGCTCTCGTGAACACCGACTCGCCCCCCTCGCCCCCCTCCCACAGCCCCCACTCTACGCTCTATCCCCGTGAATGTGACTGCCCTCGATACCTCATGGAGATGGAACCATACGGGCTTGTGTCCTTCTCTGACTGGCTTATTTCACCTAGCGTACTGTCTTCAAGGTTCATCCATGTTGTAGCGTGTGTCAGAATTTCCTTCCTTTTTAAAGGTGCCCACCATTCCATTGTGAGCATATGTTGCATTTTGTTTATCCCAGATCATCATGGACCCTTGGGTTGCTTTCATATTTTGGCTATTTTGAATAATACTGCTATGAACGTGGGTATACAAATTTTTGTGTGATTTTTTTTCTAACACTTAATTACAAGAAGTTTTAAAGAATTTTACAGTAATTATTTATATTCCCACCCACCTACATTCTACCACTGATATTTTACTGTGCTTGTTTTGTCAATATCTACCCACCTCTGTTCATCTATCAGTCTCACATTTTGATACCTTTTTGATCAGAGTATTTTGAAGACACTTCCTTCTAAATGCTTCAACATGCATATTCTTAATTAGAAGTCAGTATCAGTTTAGTTTCTCCGTGAAGAGAACATTTATGTACATTGAAATGCACACGTCATAAGTGCACATCTGATTAACCTGACACATGCATGTACCTGTATGATCAAAACTCCCGTGAAGATAGAGGCCCTTACCCCTGGCTGTCACCCCCGGAAGTCTGTCACATTCACTCCCCGGCACTTCTTCCCTAATTCCACAAAGGTAACAACTGTGCAAATCATCCTTGTACTGTAGATTGTTTTGGCTTGTTCTCAAACTTCACATAAATGGAGTTATGATATGTACTTTTTTTGTATGAGGGTACTTTAATTTCTCATAATGTTTCTGAGCTTCATCCATAGTGCATAGGTCACTATTTCCTTCGTACCGCTAAGCAGTATTCCATCACGTGAATGTATTGTAACTTACCTGTTGTCTTCTGATGGACATCTGGGCTGATTTCATGGCAACTTATTGTTGCTGTTATTTCTTGTCTTACACAGGATAAAGTCAAATCTCCATTGCTTATTCCTCCACTTTTAAGTCACTGACATTCTGGCTTAGTAAATGCGCACGAAGGGATTTCTTAAAAATTCCCTGGTAACGCAGCAACACCATTTCCCTCTGCCTTAGACCTCAGCCGGTGGAAGAGATCCAGTAGTTGCTGATTTTAAATGTACATCACCCATATCCATGTGTGGTTTTCTTTGTAATGCTGGCAAACTGATTACCCCACAGGGAGCTCCTGGCTTCCCTGAGGTCTTCCAACCCTACTCCTGTCTCTAAGTTTTTGAAATAACAGTGTCGGCTCGGTGTTGAGAAGGAGGTGGAAGGAGGAGGCATTGCACAGTCTCTGATGGTTTTGGGGGACAGTTCTCACTGCAGCAGCTGCTATGGCAGTATCAGCAGCAGAGGGGAGAGGATGAGGGCCAGACAGAGGACACAGAGTCATTACAGATTATTGGGAGTAAAGCAGTCTCTACTACAGTAGTAAAGAGAAACAGTTTTTTGCAGAGAGAAATTCAAGGAGACCTGTTTGCAGTGCTTCATTTGCTAAGTAGACAGAACTGTATTGTACCATCTTTGGAGCAGTGGCAAGGTGACACCTCTTAGAAATGAAACCTGCCAGTGTGCCGTGTTTTTGTCCCCTGTACGTGCAGTGCACGTGCTTTGTGCCTGTTCTCCAGACACCGTAAGAACACCAGGACTCATTTTATAATCCAGTCTCTTAATTTGCAATATCCCAGCGAAACTCTAATTTTAGAAAAATTGCATGGTTTGAGGACAAGTAACTAAGGATATCGAAGGAGCATTTAAAATATTAAGGCCCACTCTGTATTTTCCAGAAGGTATGAAAGTAATACCACTTAATAGGTTAGCTGCCACCCTGCACTTTCAAAGCACTTTAGAGCCATTCATCTGTCTGAGGTAGGACAGGATTAGTCCCCTTGTTTGGTTAATAGATGGGAACTCCTTTTCTCCTCCCGTGTTTTCCTGTATTGGAATTCGAGAATTTCTCCATAGCTCTCCAAACAGTGTCTGTGACCTTCTGGTAGCCTAACAGAGATTCCTTTGAACAAGAATGGCTTCCCCCCAATCTCCTAAATACTTCTGGGGTATCTTTTGCAGAAGGGTTGTTAAAACAAGATACAAAGAATTGTCAGCTTCTGTGTTAGCAGTAAAAAATAAATTTAAACATGAGATTATACCATTCATAGAAGTTAATTATATATAAAAATAGGTGAAATACTTCATAAATTTGGGTAAAGTCTTTAAGCAGATACAGCTGTAATGTGCACCTGATTCATGGTTTTTCTTGGGAAAAAGGAAAGAAACCACAGGTATTCATCAGTCCCTGATTTGCTCTTAAATGGCTGCGAGGATAGTATCGCTGCAAAGTATTGGCTATGTCGTTGCTTGAACTGATAATCTTGAATTAGAGCATGTTTATGGGAACTCTGTGAGAGGAAGAAGTGAGGTGTCATCCCACATTCAGACCCCTGGCTGTGCTGGCCTCCGTTCATGTATAAAGGACACATGGACGAAACCAAAGGGAGTGGGATCAGCGGGGGGAGTGGGGACGGCAGGGGTGGGGTCAAATGGAGACCACGGTACTTGAACGACAATAAAAAAAATGTGGGGAAAAATCTTTTTGAAGACAAAAATTCCAAAGCCTGATTTATTTTTATTTTATCTGTGCTTATTTACAAGCATGTTTAATCCTGTTCTTGTTTTTGAGCTTCTTTAATACTGCGTAAAAACATGAATCATTAGGCAGTCTTAATGTGGGTACCTTCAGCATGGCTACGGAAAGTCATTGTCGGAGAATTCATTCTAATTCAAGGTTAATTAGTGTACCATTAAAATAATGCGTTATAAAAATTAATTACATCGCAGGTCAAGCAGTGTGCTAGAAAGCGCAGTGTGAGTGTCTGAGGGCGCCGCACCCTCCCTAAAGCATTGCCGCGTGGGCGCCGCCCTCCTGGAAAACACGGCCCGAGTGAGAGTCACCCCTGAGGTCCAGTCATAGGTGTTTCCCATAAAGTAAGTTTTTGGCACCACGTATGGGAAATTTAAAATATAACTCCCATTAACAGTAAAGTGTGTTGCTTGTCTGCTTTCCCATCGAAACAGCTGAGGATTTATAATTTAGTATTAATCGATGTAACCCTACTGGGTTAATTCTAAGGAGAAATCAAGAACCTGGTGGAGTAGAAATTATCTATACATCTTGTGGTAAAAGTACTAGATAAATTAATATTATGTTTTCTTACTTAACTGTTAGGTAGTTCTGGTAGGTGCCCTGTGGAAGTATATCACACATCATTTTAACTGTGTAATAATTCTTGTTAATAGTTTAACTTTATAGCCATAAAATGTACACTTAAAGTTCAAACTCAAAATGATAGAGACTTTGAAGTTTTATTTGATTATTTGAATGTAAAAGCTGTGAAACAGTTACACTGAACTATAGAGTATTTATGTATTGATACTCGTTCCGAGAGTCTTATTAGAATAGCTGATTCTTCATATGGAGAGTGTTGAAATCAGTGCCCTGGAAACAGCAGGTCATTGGACTTACAGAAATTTTAACCCAGGAGACTTGGCAGCACGCGTGTTACTCGGCCTTCAGAATTGCATCCATTTGACAAAAGTCCTTAGTGGGCTCGGACCGAAGTAGTTTTGTTACCACAGCAGATGTTGAATGACTTGCTCATTTTACTTTTCTGTTCCCCTTCCTGTTTGGATTGTGTGTAAGCCTATTGGAAAACATAGTCACAAATAAATAAAAATAAGTTGAGCAAGTGAAAGAAAAGAACAATTAGTAGGGAAGAAGTTGTCTTTGTTTTTTTGTTTGTTTATTTTTTCAAGAGAGGTCCTGGTCTAATTAGGTGAACTAACAGGTGCTTGAAAAGAATCTGGAAGATAAAGAGTGTAAGTGGGTTTAGAAAAGCTTTCTTGGAAAGTGCTTTTTCCTCTAAAACTACCTTTGTCCTGCTTTGTCCTGCTTAAATCTTTTCTAAAATGACATAAAGCAGGGACTTCAACCTAACGTGGAAAAACATTCCAGTTCTTAGAAATAACAATGTCACTACCACCCTCAAAAAGCAGTGTTAAGCCGTACTTCACTCCTTTCTAAAGAGAAGCCCTTAGCTCTGGGGGTTTGTTTGTCCATTGGCCCAAGCAGGCTTCTTTCGTGACCTGAACCAAGATTTCCTGATGGTGCAGAACAGAATGGACACATTGGCAGTACCTCAGACTCTGCTAGACAAGTTAAAGTGGTGTTTCATATTTAATGCTTTCCCTCCTGACCGTTAATCATCTGTTCTCTTTTACAAGCGGCCATCATAGTCAGTGTTTGAAGACAGACACCGAGCTGCTACACTAGTGTTTTTGAGATATTTAAAGGTGTAAATTTGGGATAGTAAGGGAAAATGCTTATTTTCAAACTGATTAAATTTTCTTACATTTTAAGGAATAAACTTGAGTAAATTCAGATGTTTTTCTACCCATGTTTAAGTACTCATTTTTAATCCACCACATTTCTTTCACCGGAAGTGGTGAGCGTGAAATTTGAGGAAACTGCCGTTGACGTTCACGAAGTGGTGGCTCGAACTGCACGAAGCACTGCCTTGTGGCTCGCTCGCTGGACAGACGTCGTCGGTGCTGTCCTTGGCATTGCCTGTCAGACTTCCACTCTGGAGGGAGGAAACTGATCAGGTTGGCAGATGGCACTGGGCCAGAACCTAGCGGACCCACAAGTGGAGCTCAGGGTTTCCACTCCGTTCCAGAAAGTTCGCTGCTTTTCCCACGGAGCATTTTCTGTCAGTCATCCTCAGAACAGTTAACCCAGTTTTACATATTACTTTGTCTTTCTTAAAACATTGTATCTTGTATATGCCCCCCCCCAGCTGTAATAACAAATGCGTCTCTCTCTCTCTGTGTTTTAGGGCAGAGCTCTGCTCCATTGGGCATGTGACCGGGGACATAAGGAACTAGTTACAGTCTTGCTACAACATAGAGCTGATATTAACTCTCAGGTAAGAATGATGAAGAGGGAGCTTGATTGAAAAATTGAGATCAAATGCACATAGCATAAAATTCACCACTAACTATCGTAAAGTGTACAAGTCAGTGGCATTGCTAATTCTAATGGTGTTGTACAGCCATCACTACTGTCTTGTCCTACAACATTTTTGTCCCCCCAGAAGGACACCTTGTGCCCACTAAGCGGTCACTGCCTGTCTCCCTTCAGTGTATTCCTGGGCTCTTCCTCTGCACCGTTGCTGTGCTTTTCTGTTCATGGACTTCTGCTGTGCTTTTTTAAGCATTATGCCTTCAAAATATGTTGTATTATCTTTTAGGGTAGATTCCTTCCCTCCTTGATTGGAATTTTTCCTGTTATTTTTGCTTATTTATTTTTCTGTGTGAACTCTGAAATCATCTTTCAAACCCGTTTCCCCCAACCTCCACCACCATCACTAAGTTAAAAAGAAAAAAATAAGGAAACAAACTGCTGGTGCCCTTCTGTCTTTTATTTCATTTGGATTGCTAGGCAGTATTTTAAAATTATTTTTGTTTTTAAATTACAGTTGACATTCAGTGTCATTTTATATTTGTTTCATGTGTACTGCATAGTGGTTAGGCAGTTACATAATTTACAAAGTGATTATGTAATGTATAAAGTAGCACCACACATAGTTATTGCAATATTACTGACTATTTCCCTTATGTTGTATTTCATATTCCCATTTTGTAACTGCCAATTTGTACTTAGTCCCTTCACCTTTGTACCGTCCGTCCCCATCTCCCTCCCATCTGGCAGCCTTCAATTTGTTCACTGTATCTATGCACTGTTTCTATTTTGTTTGTTTATTTTGTTCTGTAGATTCCACTTATAAGTGAAATTATATGGTATTTGTTTTCCTTTGACTTACTTCACGTAGCAAGCACAGTACCCTCTAGGTCCATCCATATTGTTGCAAATGGCCTTATTCTTTCTGATGGCTGAGTCATGTTTATTCAGTCATTTGTTGACGGGCACTTGGGTTGCTTCCATATTTTAGCTATTGTAAATAACACTACAGTGAACATAGGGGTGCATGTATCTTTTGACTTAGTGTTTCAGTTTTCTTCAGAGTATTTTGGAGGGAAATGTCCCCAAGTTAGGCATAGCCTGAGGTCTTTGCCTGTGGACTTCCTGTATTCTATTTGTTGGGTAATATAAGGCAGACAATCCAAAAACTGCCTTATGTGGCTGTATAGGACACTCTTTACTGAATATCAACTTTAATGCAAAGGGAGAGTTCCACGTAGGTTTTTGGGATGGGTCGGTTAGGACTACATTCCTGGCCAGTGTTTTCCTTGTCCTCTTCCTAGTCACATGACCACTTTATGCTGAGCCACCCTGGATTTTCCTGTGTTATCGACAGTCCTGACTCACATGATCCAGTTTCAGTCGGGGACTCTGGCTTTGTCAGTCTGGGTTGCTAACATGCTTTCGAGTCAGAGGGCTTTTGGAAATGAGCTCTCAGAATAGCTTTCCCCTTGCAATTTCTTCCTTGGTTTTACTATTGAAAACTCTTTTAAAATATAGACAATACAAACATAATAAATGCAAGTAAAGGTTCATCTCTCTCATGACTCAGTCTTTCTTAAACAGAATTATTATTGACTGGCCTATTGGTTGCCAAAAGAAAAAATCAATTTTATTAGATGTATTTGCGTGGCCACAGATCTCGGTTACTAACCCAGCTGAGACAGGCTGATGTTATCAACTATCTGAAGACTAATTTTTACCATTAGCTTGCAACTGAGTAGTAATTAGAGATATGTCACAGTCTGCTGTGTTTTCTGTCATTTTTACCCTTCAGTGTATCTTCCATACTTTTATTGCCCTGCAGTTTCTACGTTCCAGGACTCTGATGGAATTGGAACTTTTAATTTTATTTCTCAGAAAGATCCTTTATAGATTTCATTTGTTATCTGGCAGTATTACGGACCCAGTTTTGTCTTTCCCACTGACTGGTATTGATTTTTAGTTCAACTCTGGAAGCTGAGCTCTTAACCGCATTTCAGATTAGGGTATGGGTTAAATACACATACATACACCCCGCAGACCCCGTGAGTAACTTTGATCTTTCAAGCCCTGGAGAAAGGCTGAAGCTATTCCCAAAGCACATTAAAAAGTATTTGAATGCTGAAGATTTATTGCTAGGTTTTCTCGGATTTATTGTAAAGTAGCATTAAGGAAATAGCAGGGTGGAGGGAAAGGTAGAAGCAGCATTGGTCGTGTTAGGCGCCTGCACTGTGCCCTGGGTGTCAGGAAATTCAGACACCATTGTTAAGTACTAAAAATCAGCAGAATGGGGGTCATGACAGTCCTAGATTTTACCTGGCTGTTGTGGGGCTTCAAATGAAGACCACAGGCCCCCACCCCAAGGCTGCCCTGCTGTTCCTGGGCAGGTCTCTTCCTCCCCAGGCCCGCCAAGCCCATTGCCGCCAGCAGAGACTGCTGTGGACGGTGTCAGTGACCTGCTCAGGAGACTCCAATGGCTGCCTGTAGGGTAGCTTCCCCATTCCGGTTCCATAGATTGGAAATGAGTTCTCCATCATCCAAAAAAAAAAGTGAACAAATCACGAGTAAGGTGAACAGTAATAAACAAAACCATTTGTAATTCTGTTACATGGGGGCAGGGGCAGATATAAAACAGTGCTTTAGTATTTACAACGTACCAAGCATATTACGGGTATTGTTTATTTTAGTCATCACATCCATCCAGGGCAGTTATGGTATTTTCTGTGTTCTACTGATGGAGAAGCCGGAGCTTTGAGAAGTCATAGAGCTGTTAAGTGATGAAATGGAGATTAGAACCTGCCATTCTGCCTCCAAAGCCCACAGTCTCGACCTTTCCACTGTGAAACCTGAGTACATTTCATTCTCACCTTTGTTTTCTCTGCTCACACATGTATAACGTTTTAAAGATACTTGGTGCAATGCGGTACATAGAGCAGTTACCTTCATTGTTTAAAATGATGGAGATACGAAACACATCCATTGAGGCACATTTAGTACAAAAATCTCAAGGATACAACTTAATGCATTTTATATACATGTACTTTTTTATTTTATTTGCCACCACTTTAACCAAAGTAACATATATATGGGGATCATTGTGCATATGCAAATACCGCCCATCCAATTAGAATATTTCCAGAACCCCCAGAGAGTCGTTCCTAACCTCCTTTCTGTCACTGTCAGTCCTCCCTCTCCCACTCCGAGGCACCTGTCATTCTGACTTCTCTCACATCGATTAGTTCTCCCTCCTCCTGACGTCTGAATATTTGGAGTCACATAACATACATTCTTTTGGGTCGGGCGTCATAGCTCAGTGTAACTTCTGTGACAGTCATGCGTGTGGTTACAAATATCATTAGTTCCTTTCGTTTTACTGCTGTGTAACATTTCACATTTCATTCAAGCATATACCACCATTTACCCATTCTACTGTTGATGGACATTTAGTTTTTAGGGGTATTTTCCCTTTAGTTTTGGCTATTATGAATAAGGCACCTGAGAACATTCCTGAACATGGGCATATACACATATATTTTCATTTCTGTTCGGTCTTTCTCAGGAGCAGAGTAGCTGGGTTGTATGGTAACTGTGTGTTTAAACTTTTGAGGACCTGTTTGTGGTTTTCGAAGACACCCGTGTCCGTCTTCCATCCCCTCAGCGTCGTGTATGAGAGTTCCCATTTCTCCACACCCGTGTCAGCACTGTCCTGTGCCTTGGATGACAGCTGTGCCAGTGTGGCTCATGGCATCTCATGGGGGTTTCGATGTCCGTTTCCCTCGTGGTTAGTGACACTGAGCATCTTTTATGTGCTTGTTGGCCATTTTTACGTGTGTTCTTTGGGGAATGTCTGTTCAGACCCTGAGCCCATTTTGTTGTTGTTGTTGGGTGGGGAAACCCACGGAAAGTGAAGTTCTTCGGGAGCACAATCTGCCACGGGGCAGAATGGACTCAGGGCCAGCCCCTCTGATCTCCACATCATCAGATCATTGTGGGCGATTCCTGTTGCCATCCTCACACCTGTCTGAGGTCTTTCCGGGGTGCAACTGGCTTCGGAAGGACCAACAGTGCTGACCTCAAAAGGACAACATTTCATGTCAGACACCTGGCAGGTGTGAGTGCTAGGGAGGAGGTTGGGGGTGTGCCTAGGTGATGGTCTTGGTAGTGGGACAAATGAGAGGACTGCCTGAATCAGCGCTTTTGGCATTTTTCTTTTAATCTCTGTCTTCTGGCACCACCCCGGTGGGGGAAGGGAAGCACTGCCTGCTGCTGTCGGCAGGAGGCGAAGCGGCAATGCCAGTGAATAGCACCAAGTTCCACACACACCCAGTGACGCCTGGGTCAGCCAGTTTAAAACCTGTGCAGACATTCAATAACGAATACTGTAGATAAATTAACATTGTACATGGGTGACTACACCAGTGAGGTCATCTCACCCAGGAAGGCCTTAAATTGCATGCTCAGTTTCTTCAACAGATACAAGACTGTTCACATTTTTTTTTTAAGATTTTATTTCTTTATTTTTAGAGAGGGAAGGGAGGGGGGGGAGAGAGAGAGAGAGAGAGAGAGAGAGAGAGAGAAACATCAATGTGCGGTTGCTGGGAGACATGGCCTGCAACCTAGGCATGTGCCCTGACTGGGAATTGAACCTGCGATGCCTGGTTCGCAGCCCGCGCTCAATCCACTGAGCTACACCAGCCAGGGTGACTGTTCACATTTTAAAAATGTTTTTCTTTTGTCAATTTTAATAAGTTGGGTTTTTCAAAGATTTGTCCATTTCATGTTAGGTTATAAAATATTGACCTACAATTATTCCTAATATTATCTTGGTATTTTTTTAGTGTCTTTTAGGGTGTGTGGTGATATCTCGTTTTTTAGTTTCTGATATTGTTAATGTATTGCACTGATTGTTCTTGCTAAGGGTTTGTCAACTTTATTAATCTTTTCAAAGGGATGGGCTTTTATTTCGTTGGTTGTCTCCATGGTGCTTTGGTGCCTGTCATGATTTCTGCTCTGTATTATTTCCCTCTGCTTTCTTTGGGTTTAATTTGCTGTTCTTTTTCTGGCTTCTTGAGATGGAAGCTTGGATCATTGATTTCCAACTATTCTTTTCTAACAGGTGTACTCGGAGGAATAAATTTCTCTTATGAACTGCTTTAAATGCATTTAGCAGATTTTGATCTATTATCCTCTAGTCAAAATACATTTATAATTTTTACTGTGATTTTTTTCTTTGAATCATGGGTTACCCGGATGTGTGTTGTTTAATTGCCAGCAGTTTTCTTTCTATTTTCATTTTTAGTTTGACTCTATTATAACAGAACCCACTCTGGAGAGTTTCAGTATTTTCAAATTAACACTTGCTTTCTGGCCCAGTGCGGTGCCACAGGATTGATTCATCCAGTTTTCTCTGTCCATCTCTGTGACTCTCGATTCTGATGACGAGAGGCCTGGCTCCCAGTGTCTTGTCGTGCTGATGTACTTGGTCAGTCTCCCAGTGGGTACCTGTCTCTCCTGCTGCCATGCCCCCTCTCCTGCACGGATGCCCTCATCATA
The DNA here is from genome assembly GCA_004024845.1 of Tonatia bakeri. NCBI lineage: Eukaryota > Metazoa > Chordata > Mammalia > Chiroptera > Phyllostomidae > Tonatia > Tonatia bakeri. The sequence continues at coordinate 84,943 of PVIA01001183.1, read as the reverse complement.
CCAAAGCTCTAACAATCCGCCCCGACCACTTTTCTGGAGGGTGCCCTCCTGGCTCCTCTTGGTCCCTGCCTCCTGGAGTTGGGTCGCTTTGCCACACAAGTGCCTTCCTCACTCAGCGCAGGCTTCAGCACGCAGCACGATGCCAGCCTTCTGTGGGGCTATCTCCTTCACCCCTCTCGGTCTCTGACACTCGTACTGGGCCGTCTTCCTGTGTGGTCATCCTCCTCATCCTGCGTGAGCTCTGACACCCCGAGCTAGGCTGCTGCAGGGGGGGCCTCCTCCTCCCAGTGAGGCTCTGCCACCGTGCTCTGGCCCATCAGAGCGCTCCTCTCCACTGCCCCTCCACCCCATGGAGGCAACATCTCCCTCGGCATCGTGTAATGGATGTAAAACTTACTGTGCCAAAAAGGAAGAGGAAGCACTGTATTTCACAGTGGTTATGGTATATTACACATATGTATAAAGGACCATAAACTGAAGTCAGTGTTGTTTTCCCCAAAAGAGGGTACCCCATATTCTCTGTCAGATACATAGTTTGAGGGGTCTGGCACCTTAGGCCAGTGAGGCCCTGAGCTGGCTGGGGGCCCGGCTGGAGCTGTAGTCGGAGCTGGTCAACCTCTGCTGCCGCACGCATCTTGCGGGAGCTTCGTTAGGGCTTCTGCTTGTGAGCCTGCGGGTCTCTGCCTCCCAGGCCTGGAAGACTGGGCAAGATTCAGTCCGACGTTTCTGCTTTGAGCTTTGTTCTCCAGCTTCCTGCCTCGCACCCCAGGGGTGTGTTCAGCCCGAGATTTGTGTTGGAGGCAGGCCCTCTTCCTCAAGTAGGACTGTGTCTTTCGGACACAGCAAAACAACAGAACAGTCTTGTGTTTGTTTTTAGAAACTCTGGCTTCCCACACAGCCCCTGAATCCCTAAAGTAAATCATGTAAGACAGCAGTACTTTGTGTTTGGGACTTCTGGAGTTTTTGACTTGTTGAGCCACCCCCACCCAACCTCCCGAAGTTCTGCTGATTGTATTCCCCCTGCGCCGTCACTGAGTCACGCCACTGTCCGCAGAATAGCTTCCTGGTTTAGTTCACTCCGTCCTGTGGCCTCCAGGACTCTCAGGTGTCTTTATAGGTATGTTTCTTTTTCAGTTCACCCAACCAGGTGGCGGGGGAAGTTAGTCTGGCGGTCTTCTTCCACCCTGCCCGAGCCAGCTGCCAGCCACGCGTGTGGTTTGCACACTTCTTTTTCACCTAAGTAGTGACCACTTTTTCGTATCATTCAGTGTTTTTCCAAAAGCTTTTTATTGTTCTTTATGGCTTATCTAACTGAAGACAATAGTGGAATACATGTTATATGTGAGAAAATATGAGAGGCTGTACGATAAATTCAGAGAGACTGAGAAGATACATCTTTTCAGAATATCCTCTTCCTTGAAGATTTGGGGAATATAAATAATTGAACTTAGGAGTAGCTCCAAAAATCATTTGATATGTAAACACACACACATATATAATTTTGGACTAGGATATAAAATTACACACAAATTACTTAAATAAAACAAGACTTGAATGAAATGTCATGTTTTCAACACAGTCATGTAGTCACTTGATGTATTCTTCCAGTTTTTCTTGTTTTTCCACAATTTTTCTCTCAAGAGGGGAATTTTTAGTTTAGATTTATCTTACCTTTTTCAGTAGCCATTCCTAGAGGCCATGGAATTCTTGTTGGAGTGACATTAAACTAATTTTATGTCACATTAAATCAATTATAAGGTGATTTTTTTTATACCTCAACTTCTTCAAATTGAGATGTCTTACATCACTATTAACCAGGTAACGTTACTGCCCGTGTTTGGGTTAAGTATTTAATTGTTAAAGTTGTCACTTTAGTTATGTTGTCTTTAATTGCCATTTAAAATATTTTCAGAAAGATGACTATAATTGCACATTAGAAAAAAGTCATTGTATATGAAGAAAGGCACAAAACAGAAGTGGGGAATAAATTTAATATTAGTAAAAGCAAATACCATTAGAGGAATGACCATTATTCCATAATCATTTGTGTGTGTGTGGGGGGGGGTGACACCAAAGAAACCTCTTCAAGGAAAGGTTACTTTCTGTTTATACCCAGCTGTTGAGTTCTGGGCATCGGTTATCAGTCCCACCAGCGTAGGGTACCTTGCACCGAGTACGGGTCCCGGGGAGGACTCCAGCCACGTGCAGCATGGCAAAGGCCATCACTGGGCCAGCCACCAGAAAGAGAAGGACGGACACTCCTGCCCTTTGCACCCTGGTGTCAGAGTCGCCAAGGAAGACACGACACGGTTGAGCCCTGGGGGGAGCAGTGCTGTCCTCACACAGAGAAGAGGTAGAACCGGATCAGCTTCAGAAGTGGGCGCTGGTCGTCCACATCGGCAGGGCAGTTTGCCTACCCTCTCATGTCGCAGCAAAGGAACCCTGCTCCCCCTGAGGAGGATGGCACAGCAGTGGGTTGGCCAGGTGCCACGTGACATACACACTTGAAGGAGAGACCAGAGAGTATTATGGAGCGTGAAATGAGGAAAGATGTTCCCACACGAGGTGACACCGTACCTCTGGCACGGGTTCCTGAAAGTAGCATTTCATTGCTGGGTCAGAAGGGTAGGTGCCCGTGTAGTTTTTCAGGTGCTGACAAATTTCCCTCCGGAAGGGTCGCACCAAACGCCTTTCCAGTAACAGTGTGTGAGAGCCCTTTCCGCGAGTCTTGTCAGCATGCCCTGCTGTCACATCCTCAGCTCTCTGCCGAGCTGGTGGGGAAGTGGGATCTCAGTGTGCTGTGGTTTGCGTGTGTGAGCTGTTAGTTGTTTTCATAGGTTTGAAGGTCATTTTTATGTCCCTTTTTGGTATTGTCTGTTCACATTTTTCTATCAGGTTTTTGGCCTATTATAGCTCAATTTTTAAGAGTTGTTTATATATTAAAGATATCAGCCGCCTTCTATGGTATTTGCTGCAGATATTTTCCCCTAGTTTTCCAGTTTTATTTTGACTTTGTTTATAGTATCTTTGGTCATAAAATTTTTTATTTTTATGTAGTCAAATTTATCTGTTTATCGCCTCTGGATTTTAAAGTCATGGTTAAAAAGCTTTCTCTTACACCAAGGTTAAAGAGGAATTTACCCATGTTTTCTTCTAGTGTTTGTATGGTTGGTTATTGCACATTTAGGTCTCTAAATGCATGGTTGTGAGAGATGCACCTAACTTTTCTTTTTCCAGATGGCTTCCCAGTTGTCCCAGCATCATTTATTTAGAAGTCCATCCCCCCGTGATTCGAAATGATACTGTGTCTTCCATTTAGGTCTAATTCTGGACTTCATAGTCTATTCAAATGGTCTCTTTGTCAGTTCATGCAATAATACAGTTATTTACAAAAGAGGCTTCATAGGTGATAATGTCTAGAACTGCTTTTTCTCCATCAGAGTGTTTCTCTTTAAATGTTTTCCTGGCTGTTCTTGAGTGTGTGTTTGTTTTATATGAACTTTAGTATCAATTTGTATGACTCCATAAAATCGCTTATTGGTATTTTGGGAGGAGATTGCATTGAATTTATAAACCAGGGAGAACTGACATATTCATAATGTTGAGTCATCCTATCCAAGTATAGGAGATATTTTTCCATTTAATCAAGTCTATGTTTGTGTATTTCAGTATTTAAAGTTTTTTCCTTATACAGGTTTTGCACATTTCTTGTTAAATTTATTCTTAAATATTCAATCTTTGTTGCCATAAACTGCTTACTGTTTATAAGTTCTTCAAATAATGTTTGAGATTTTTAGATCTCTGATTTCTTTAATGTAGTTCCATACCATTTATATGATAAGTCATGGTCTACCATTGAAAATATTTCAACTGTAAATATGTTGAGTTTTCCTGTTTTCCCTCACATTTAGTCCCTGTGACCCTAATTAAGGGGTCATTTGGAAAGCCTGGGCTAATGTGTTAAATCACCTGTATGACTTGCTGGAGAATTGCTTTAATTCCACTTAAGAGTATGCAATTAATGAACGTCAGGTGCGAAAACAGACACCCTTTGCCAGAACACAGTACATTTTGTCATTTGATCTCTTTTTCCTGCCGAGTGGATCATTATAAAAATAGCCTTAGCCTTCAAATTCCTTCTTTAATCCCTGATTCTGTGGAGTCCAGCCCTGGGCCCCTTTTACTTCCTCTCTAGATCGCTGGGATATTTTGGGTGCTGAGGAGGAAACGGTTACTAGTACTTGAGCCTAGAACCTTTCCAAGGGAAACATAAAACTCCTCTCTGGAGTGAATTGAGCTTTACACAGTCTGCAGAACCCAGTGAGGGTGCACGTGGTAGTGGGGGAACGTGAGGAGGTGGGGATTAAACCCAACAGCTGTGCTTATAAAATATATGGCTGTTTTATATGTTCTTACTGGGATTCTTTTCATGTATACCTATCTCTTTCCCACAAGATTATTTGACAAGAACACTTCCCTTTTTAAAGGCTTGGTAAGTCCCTGGTTTGCCATGTTACGGCAAACCCTTTTACACTTAGAATATGCCTTCTAAACGTACATTGGATTTTTGGTATTTTGAGGGCAGAGTTTGATTGTGCACTGCTTTTAATATTAAAATTATTACTTCACTGGGCATTCTACTTAATTCTTTTCTTAGTAGTTTCTAGAGCCATTCAAAACTCAAAATTTTAATAATAAAAGAAGTAAAAGGGTTTTTACTTTATCAAAAACATCAGTTGATAATATAATAGTTTTTAGGATTCTCTTTATAATACTTTCTAAAAATGTTACAATTTCAGTATCAAATACTACATCCCAGAATGTGAGTGTTCTTATCTAATATTCTTTATATTTTAAAGTAATTTTTTATATATTGGGGTAAGTCATAAAGTTAGATTGGTATATTTAGCAAATCCTGATCCCACCAGTTATTGTTGATATCAACAAGATTTAGAATTCTCATTGGTCAGTGTGTAATCTGCCCCAATGGGTTATGGATTAAACATAAATATATTTGCACACTTTTATGCTTTGCAAGCTCACGTATCGCCTTCTTAGTGACATTCTGATTTGACTGTTTTTAATGCATTAACCAGCTATAGGAGAAGTGCATTTAGCTAAAGACTAGTATTTCTGTTAAATGATGGTATTTTTTTCTTGATGCTCTGTGATTGTTAAATGTTTTAAGTTACATTTTTGCAAATGATTGTTTTGATGTGTTACTCTCTAATGAAACCCTAAAGTAAGCAAAGTGGGAAAATGATAGGTAGTACTTTGACTCTCTATGCAAAGAACATGTTTAGAGAGCTGAAATAAAATGGGAAATTCCAGTGAAGGAAAAGAAGTAAAAAGTAAATGAGGTCATCAAAGTCAGAGAAATTGATATTGGCAGGTCCTGAATGATGCTCCTGGATGAGCAATCTTTCAAAATACTTCTTGTACATTGCTGCTGTTCCTTTATTTATTATTAAAATAACATGATCCATGAGGAGCTCGGGGTGACTCTCGGCCTAGCTAATTCTAATTAATCCAGTCAGGGAGAGCAGTAGGGTAAGTGGAGCAGTCTATCGGATTGAAATTCATAACTTAATTGAGGTCAAAGTCCCGGTCTGGGAGAACAAAAGTCTTTTGCTAGGACCAGGCAGATCAATAGCAATAAATATCTGGCTTGGATACAAGTAGCTTATAGTGACAGATTATCTGACAGTGGCCAGAGGTCCTGGTTCTGTTCAGGGCAGTCTTGAGCGTGCCATGGTTCTTGCTGATGTTCAGTCCTCACCCGTGACACTTGGAAGGAAGTGCTACTTTCAAGAACTCTTGAAAGTCTTAAGGAAGCGGTATGTGTGAAACTCCAGTGCCTTCTGTTTGGTGTTACCCAATGAACATGTCCTAGTGACACGGTTTTTTCAAGTGACAAAGTAGTTTCTATCATATTGCCAGCAAGAGCCAAAGGATTTGCAAAGTTGATTAATCTTGAGAGTTAACTTTCCCATTAATAATTCAAAAAGAGTGTATAGAATTGCTTTGGGAGAAGGGCAAAACACAAGAGCATGTTGTCTTGATTTGTATGTAACTGTGAAAGTTAAACAGGCCCATGCTGTGCTAGCATTAAGGAGTTAGTGTTAGCTTCTTTAAGTTTGGTAGTGGTATTGTGGTTGTGTAGGAATTTTCCTTGTTCTTAGGTGCATACTGATACATTTAGGGACAAGATGTCTTGATGGTTATCATTTCTCTAACCTACTTCAACAAAAAAAGAAAGGTTAAAAGAAAGAAAACATGGCAAAATGTTATCAGTGATTAAATATGAGTAATAGGTCTCTACCCTTCTACATATATAAATATTTTCATAAAAGAATAACAAAAAGAGCCCTGTGTAATAAAACCATTAAGCAAGTATGTTACCAGGAAGGGTTTCCCTTTGTCCCATTCTATTCACACTTTTAATTTCTACTTCGTTGTCAAAAGCTTAGCTGTTCTTTTATGTGTTATATTATTGTTTATCCATAATAATAATAATAATTATTATTTAATTAGTATAAAATTTTGCATTCACCTGTCATTAGTAACAATTTGCCACTGAGCCTCTGTTACCATCCGATGGGCGAGTGACCACTGGCATCTGCAGTCATCGGCCTTGTGAGATGTGGGGCGCGTCGCAGGACATGTCGCATCTCCACTGACACTGACCTGGTCCAGACTGCCAGTCCTTCGTCCCGGTGTTGTGGCGGCGGCTCACTAACACGACTGTTTTGATCCTGCATAATTATGACAGATCAGTCTTCCTTAAATGTCACAATCTAACTGCTACCTCAGTATCTAAATGATTCTGTTACCAGAAACCTCTAGTCCAGGGTGTGAAACTCATTTTTGCCAGGGGCCCCATCAGCCTTGCAGTGGCCTTCAAAGGGCCGGATGTAATTTTAGGACCGTATAAATGTAACTACTCCATAACTCCAGGGGCAAGGAACTCTGCGCTGCCACTGGGTAGAAACAAGGTGCCAGGCCGGGTAAAACAAGGCGGAGGAACAGATTTGGCCCGAGGGCCTTGTGTTTGCCACCTGTGCTCCAATAGTTCTTACCTGCGAATCAGTCCTCAGCTTACATGACTGACTCTCGAAGGCCTACCTCTATGAGCCAGCTGTGTTGTCTAGTGTTTCTCACTTAATGAAGGTGAGAAACTTTGGATATTTCAGAAGTTCCTAAATCTGGATCGCCGAAATTAACTGTAGGTTTTTTAAAAATAAGCTTCAACTCCAGAAATTATGACTCAGTAGGGGAGTTGGGGCTGAGGGGTGTTAGGAAGGTGAAAATCTCAAATTTATGAAATGTCTACACATGAGTCTGTAGTACCAGGTTAGAAATTTCAAACCCGATTTCCACCGGCCAGCCCTTCAGTTTCACCCCTCTTTAGCAGGAGTTAGGGTAAAGACAATCAGAGGAAACTAACCCATTCCTGTATGAATCACTAACAGCTCTTTAGAGTTATCAGACACTATTTCAGTTTTAAAGGAGGGATACAAATTTACATATAATCCTATTGGCTGAGCACTTGTTATTTTTCAAATAATTGTGCAGGATGTATCTACATATTGATCTCTTTTTCCTTTGAGATGACTTTCTCCACATAATAATCCAAAGTCACACAGCTGCTACAATGTCAAGGTTCGAATCCAAGTTTTCCAATAACAGATGATCCCTGATTGCTGAGTTTGCGGTTAGTTTATCAAACTAAAGTGGAAGCATCAAGGTTCTATAGAGAAGATATTTTTAAGCAGAACAAACAACAAGGTGCCTTGTAGACGCCACTGCCCCAGAGGCATCCACGCCCAGCCATGGTCAACCCCACTGTGTGGTTTGGCATCACGATGGAGGGCAAGTCCTTGGACTGCGTCTCCTTTGAGCTCTTCGCAGGCAGAGTTCCAAAGACAGCAGAAACTCGTGATCTGAGCACTAGGGAGAAGGTATCGGTTATAAAGTTTCCTGCTTCCATGGTTTTATTCCGAGATTCATGACTTCACATGCCGCAGTGGCACAGGCAGCGTGTCCATCTACGGGGAGAAATTTGATGATGAGAATTTCATCCTGAAGCACACAGGTCCTGGCTTCTTGTTCGTGGCAAATGCTGGGCCCAACACGAACGGTTCCCAGTTTTTCGTCTACAGTGCCAAGACTGAGTGGTCTGCCGGCAGGCATGAAAGACGGCGTGGATGTTGTGGTCGCCGTGGAGCACTGTGGGTCCAGGAATGGTAGGACCAACAAGAAGATCACCATCGCTGACTGTGGAGAACTCTCATAAGTTAGACTCGTGTTTTATCCTGACCACCAGGCCATTCCTTCCGTAGCTCAGGAGAGTGCCCCCGCATCCCCCCCTGCTGGGACTGTTCTCTAGCCTCCGTGTTCTCGCCGCAGTGCACTGGGTTCCGGGTTTCCCTTACCCTTCCAAGTCCAGCTGGATCGCAGAGTGAAGTTTATGCGCATGGAACACAGAGTCATGTGTTGCATGACTCTGCGGATAAACCTGTATTCTGTAAGTTTGTGTACACACCAAAATAAAATAATGATAAAACAACTCCTCTCTGACAGAAGATTAGGGGACCAAAGGAGTATTTTTTAATGGGCTGCTTGGGGTCTAATGTAGGCAGAGACTGTCCACCTGAGTTCAGGAAAGCACGGCAGAAAAATTCCCATCCAAGGAAGATAAAATTAAAGAAGAACCTCAGTTCTCAAGAAAACGTCACTAAATGTATAGAATGTTCCCCAACAGTTTTATTTAACTAGTGTTTTTTCAATTTTTTTTTAAGATTTTATTTATTTTCAGAGAGGGGAAGGTAGGGAGACAGGGAGAGAAACATCAATGTGTGGTTTCCTCTCCCACGCCGCCTATGGGGACCTGACCTGCAACCCAGGCACATAGCCTGACTGGGAATCGAACCAGCAACCCTTTGGTTCACAGACCGGTACTCAATCCACTGAGCCGCACCAGCCAGGGTAGCTGGTGTTATTGTATTATTTGTATTTACTTTATTGTCCACCATGTGTTTTCTCTCCAGTTGGGTTGCGAGTTCTTTAAGTGCAGAGATCGTGCTTTCTGTTCCTTTAATGTTCCTAGTGGTCTCTGGCACAACGTTTGAGATACAGTACACATTCAGTAAGTACTATACAATATTGAAGAATGGTTGTTCCTTTGTAGATTAATACTCCCCCCGACCCGAAACACATACACACACGTGTGCACTTGTGCGCACACACGCGTGCACACACACACACAAGCCTTCCCCTGCCCTTTCTTCGTTAAAGCATCACCTCCTCTGGGAGCACCTGGCCCCCCCCCCCCCCCCAACTGCAGCCTCCTTTGGGTACACTCCTGCACTCCTGCAATGTACTTTGTCTGCATCTCTCACAGGGCCCGTCACTCCTTATTGTAAGTATCTGTCCATAAGGCTCTAGGCTCCTTGGGAGTAGGGACGTGGACTTTTCTGTTCCCAGATCCTAATGCGTTACCAGACACATCACTTCATAATATGTGTTTGATATGAACACAGAATACAGATTTAGACGAGAAACAATAATACCTCTACAAACCTGGGTTTTAGAAATGCATAGAAGGAGAAAAAAGAAAGATTAGGTTAGTAAAACTGGATCTTAACAAGGGTGACTGAGTGTTGCGTGACTCTGCGGACCTCTGGTCAGTGGGCTTGTTCGTTCCGCGGAGAGCCGTTGGAGAGGGGCAGGCCGAACAGATCGCCACCACACGCACATCAGATGGACAGTCCTGAGCAGTGGGGGTGGAAGGCTTTGTTCTAGACCTGAGTCACCTGCGCTCTGCGGCGGAGGTTATGCGTTATGAGACTGCAGTGCCGTGTGGAAGTGGCTTACTGCTCTCCACCAGTACCTTGGCAATGGACTGGTTTTGTTTCATGGAGCTGTTACTTTTTTTTTTTTCAAACATCTCTTTATTTTTTAGAAATGCACTGCCTTCTTTAACACACATTTTAAACTGTGAATGGTTGAAAGAAATGGAGAGAATCTTGTAAAACTGGTAGAAGACACTCATTTGTGACAAATGTTTGTGACAAATGTAGAAAAAAGAGAGCTGAGGTGTGAAATAATCATATCCTCTCTTTTATTCTCCCCTCCCTGAAATGTAAAGTTTACATTCCCTTTGCACTTTTTTTAATTAAGATTTTATTTATTTATTTTTAGAGAGGGAAGGGAGGGAGAAAGAGAGAGAGAGAGAGGAACATCAGTGTGCAGTTGCTGGGGGCCGTGGCCTGCGACCCAGGCATGTGCCCTGACTGGGAATCGAACCTGCGATGCTTTGGTTCATAGCCCGTACTCAATCCACTGAGCTACGCCAGCCAGGGCTTCCTTTGCACTTTTAAAGCCCATCTTCACTAGGAATGCAGTAGGCTTGCATAGAGACCAGTCCAGACAGCCCAGTTTGCCCCAGGACCCGGCCCAGCCTGAGGGGAGACCGTGCTCCTGCTGTGTGTGCGTCCGGGCCTGGCCAGACGCCGGGGACACAGGAGTGGGAAGTGGGGACATGGATGGGGCTCGGACTTGGAAGGGAAGGTGTCTGTACTCATGTGTGCGGGCCCCTTTGTGAAGATGTGGGGTGGAACCGGGGGTCGGGGGACGGGGTTCTGGAGACTCCCATTGTACTCCCGTCCTGGAAACAGAGATGTTGGGGGTGGCCTGTCTGCCAGCTCGGTGGTTTTCAAGGTGCTCTGTGACTCCCCACTTCATCTTTGACCTGTTTTAAGGTTAGGCTTCGGAGTAAGATTTCATTTTAAGAAAAAGTTCTATAATGGATTATGAAGGTAGAGATTAAGTCTAGTCCTTGCTGGATACCAAGCCTTTAGTATTATTTAATAACAAATGAAATACTTAGCATTTGTAAATATTTTTTTTACTAATAAAACAAATGTATTTAGACCCTTATGCAAAGAAATCTCTACATCTCAAAAAAAGCAGTTAACAGAGAAACACGTGTCAATGCAAGGAAGTCTGAAAATTGTGGATAAAGACAAGGAAATTGGTATTTAAAGGTGAAATATTTTTATCACTTTTCCCTATTCCATAGAATAAGTTTACACATATTAGCTCATTTCATCCTTATCAGAGTCCTGTGTGGCACTGTCCACATCTCACAGCCGAGAGACCCAAGCTCAAAGAGGCCCTGTGAACCGCTGGAGAGCACAGCCAGTGAGTGGGAAAGCAGAGTTCACACCTCCGAGTGTTGGTGACGGGACCCCCCCCACACACACACACACACTCTGTCACACTGACTCGGTGCTTTTAGAATTCACAGCCATCTGACATGTTTTGTGAGGAATACAGTAAGAAGTTCTGCATGTCCTTAATAGTTTTATAATGAAATAGTCCTGCATAGATGTGATTTTGTTTACCAGGTTTTCCCCTTCAGCATGACTTTTAATCCATGCTCCTTTTCTCACAGCTCATAATTTTCTTTAATCAGTTATATTTTTCTGTCATTTTTTTCTATTGAATACTCATTTCTTTTGCTAAGTTTGTATCTAAGAATGAACAACTGGCTCACAGTACAGTGTGAATCAAGTTCAAATTACTTTGAGTTCACAGAACACCCAGTGTCATCTTATTTTTACATCTAACTGAATTATAGGACACTGTCAAAGTGTTATGTCCCAGTATAGTAAATTGCTCCTTCTTAATGGTCCCCTGGCTACATTCTCTCCTGCTATTGCAATAAACCAGACATTGTTGACATCGTACATTATCGTGAGCCTGAAAACAAAGGAACTGGTTTTTATCCCCCAAGCAGTTCACCTTCTTCACCATTAACCTTTCTGGACGTCTTCGCTACCTGCAGCTGAATTACAACGTTTCACATACTTTAAAGATGACTGTGTGCTCAGAATTGGATTGAGTCTGTAATTCTGTAACTTTTTTAAAAGGCAGGCAATTCTGCCTCATTGAACCGAAGAAATGGATCAGTCATCTTCCTTAAAACTTGTTTGAATGTTGAAGTGGAGGTTCATGATGATTTCTGAGATTTATTATTTAAATGTATGCATGTTATAAAATATATTTGGCTGTGCTTCGTGTTGGCTGAGTCTAAAATGTTCTTCTAAATGTCACATTATGAGGATGAATTAAAGGTGAAAGAATTACCCGAAGTAACAAATGAGTCAACAGAGTAAGGCCTAGAAGCGGTCACGCTTGCTGTTTTGATGCTCAGACTGATGTACTGCTTATGGAGTGGTTAATAATGCCCGAAAGATAGGAATAAGATAACTCAGGAAAAATGATTTTTCAAAGAAAAGGTGATTTTTCTGTAAAACAAGTGCTGCAGAATATTTATGGGCCACGTTCATATGCACATGTGTCGAGATTGATTGCGCACAGGTATCATCGGTGGAAGAGTCCATGGTTACCGTGGACCTAGGTGAACAGTGAGACCGCCGTGCAGTGTCAGTCTGCAGACCCAACTTGGTGCTGCCACCGCAGCGGCAGGAGTGCCGTCTTGAAAAGCCAGAGCAAAACACAGCTGTGCACACAGAAGGCTATAATGAATGTAAAGAATCAAGTTCAGGTTTCTGTATTTCCAGAAGGATGCGGATCAGTTTGAAGACCCTAGAGAAGGGTTTTTAGAAATCGGCTGTTGGAACAGGAGTGTCTGAGGAGAGTGTCACGGTCACTAACTGGCGTGGGGAGCGTGCTGCTCAGAGATCTGTTTTGGTTTGGCCCTCATAGTGTCACCCACAGTTTATTTGTGTTTTACTGCCAGTAAATTTCACATAAAAATACAGATTTTAGGATTCTCCTGAAAAACCTGGAAATACGGCAGCCCTGGGCCCATCCCCATGGGGCAGCAGTCAGCTAGAGCTCCGAGGAGCCTGCCCACTGCTGACCGCCCTGGGGCCCGCCCGTTCTTGTGCCCACTGCTGCTTCCTACCCCAGCTAGCCCCTTTCCATATTTCCTGCCGGAAGTCACTGGAGGGGCGTCTAACTCTCCGTGTAGAAAGACTAGACCTGGAGTCGGGCTGCTTAGATTCCAGTTTCTATTCTGCCACTAACTGCGTGGCCTTGAATACAGCCTGATTATAAAATCGGAAAGGTAGAAAGGAGTTCAAAGATCATCTGGTCAGAAATTCTCTCCACTAAGCTTTCAAAGGGTGGGTAAGCCAGCTAGCTTCTCTGTTTGAACATCTCACTTCACAAAGGAGCCTATTCCATTTCAGAAAGCTCTGATTATTAGAAATTTCTCTTAGCTGTTGAGTTTACTTCTGCCTACATGTAATACTAAAACTGTGCAATTATATAAGGTATCTTCTCGTTACTACAGAACAGAGTAGAATTGTAATAACTTAATAGATATGACACAAAAGACAAGGTATATACCTTTATACCTTTATTTTAAAATGTAATTTGTGAGTAAAACATGCTAGGCCACCAAATGGGTGAATGCTTTTATGGCGAAGCACTTTACAGATACAAATAGTACTATAATATTTGTTAGTCAGATTTGAACCAGACCAGTTAGGTGTTAGTGTAGACCTAGTAACCAGCCTTTGTCACACCGTTGTTTTAAATATTTGCCATCTCTTTGAAAACAAGAAAGGAAGAGAAAGAAAAGGAAGGAAGACAGCTTGTGTTCTTGTTGATATAATGACGTTTGTCAGTGTGTTCATACTTTCTGATTTCCCAGGACTTGCAGGCTTAATCCCATGAGCTCACTTCTAATATCAGTAAAGGGTATGAGCTGTCTCTGTGGTTCAAGCTGCCACTCGGGGGTTTCTCCTTCCTGTGGAGCTTTCTAATGGAATTCAAGGTTCTGTCTAAGGGTGAGCACTACGAAGCCTTCCCAGGCTGCTTGAGAGGAGGAGTGCGCCGCAGGTTCAAGGACACACAAAGTTTAATGTGCACACACATGCCTCTGCTCCTGCTCCTGCCCCTGCTTCCTCTGATTGGCAAGGTCAGCTGTGCGAGGCCAGGCTTTTTAAAGTGATTTGATTAGACCCACCACTTCATTCCTTTCCCTTTGCCCCCCCCTCCAAGCAGCCGCCCACCACCTTCTTTGTCCTTGTCACCTTCGCTTTCAGTTACCTCTTCTCTCTTCCTGTTTCCTGATTTTGTGTCAAATCGTAACATTTTGTGAAACCGAGTAAGGAATTCAAAAGTAAAGTAACTTGGATCATTGAAAGTTTTTCTGTGAAAGATGTCCATACTTATGGATGGTTTCTCTACACTTAATGTTTTCTAAAACTCTCAATCCCTTACCCTCATTTGGACTTACCCTACAACATAAGGAAAGATAGAATTGTCACTTACATTAGCAATTCACCTAGACTAGCGGATATAATTCCACAGACCTCTATCAACTATCGGTTTGTACATAATGAACTCCTTTCACAACAGTTCCTTTTGTAATTAACCTTTTAGTTACAACTTTAACAATGTGCAAACTTGTAATAGTAAGTATACTGAACTTCCATGTGCTCGTCGCCCAGTTTCTGCAATCACCAGCTGGTGGGCAGTCTTGTTTAATCTGTGCTGTACCGCCACCACCCCACACAGGGCTTTTTAACCTTTTCAGAGAGGACAGAAGAAAGCAGTGCACACCAGAGAGAAAGGACATGCGTGCAGAATTTTTGCGAAGACTTTTAATAGGTTCATGCACTTGCTGAAGCCCTTCCATGGATCTCCTAGGTGCAGAAGAACCCAGAATTAGAATCCCTGCACTTCAGCAGAGAGAACACTGCCTGTTCTCAACTTCTCTCCTCATCTGAATGTCAGGCCTGGGGGTCCGCGCAGGTTCTCCTGTGAAAACAGTGTCGTTGAGCCAGTGCAGGGTCTTCCAGTGATTCATGTTCACGATGGGATCTCTTACGATGCCCCCTTGCTCCAGCGTTCAGCGTCTTTTCCTGCAGTGCTTCTTGGTTTGTCACTTTGTACTTGACATTTCTTCTATCAATGTTGACAGACTACGAAGACTTCCAGCAACTCACCTTTCAAGGCTGTAACAATTCAGAATTTTATCTGTAGCGTCCGAGTTATTAATTGCAAACAGCTAACAGTGGAAGCCTAGTCCTCCCTATATAGAAAGGATAGAATGACTAGTAATGAAATACATTAAGGTGTTAGGAACTTCAGTAATAAAGGTGAACTTTCCATTAAAAGAGGATGCTAGCTTCTAATTACTAATTTTAATTAACAATTAAAGCATATTTATTGAAAGTATAATGATAGCTGATTGTCCAGGACAAAAGGATAAGCTTTCTTTTTCCCAGCCTACTTCCCACCCTTCTTTTATCAGCAGGCACTGCACTGAGTGCCCCTCTGGAACAGCTGGGTGACAGGGTAGACCCAGAGCACAAGCCGTCGGCAAAGGGACAGGGCAGCCAGCCTCACCCCTGCCATAGGACCGCCTCGTCGTGAGTCCCCCAGCATCTGCCCTGATGGGAGCTGGAAGAGGAGCAGCTGACGTAACTCAATTGTGACGACTTTGTTTCTAAGTCCTGGGATTGTCCTTTGTGTGTGGCACAGTCTCTCCCCTCAGTGAGAGACAGGGTGTGGAGAAGGCACATGGTTCTCGTTTGAGGGTGGTTAAAAATATTTCTATTTTAATAATTTACGAAAGGAGCCACCCTCATTTATAGATAGCCATTTTTTAAAAAGTCCTTCATTCTGGTATTCCCCCCATAACATTTTGCTTTGTATTTGGAAGTACTTGCAGTATTCTATCGAAAAAGGGAAAATTTAGCAACAACAACAAAAACCCAGAATGTTTAATGGTTATATCTACTCAACAAATTTGTCAAAATTAAATATATGATCTTAAAAGGTAAATATATACCAATTTGCTATATGTTTCTAAACATATATCAGCCCATGTAATATATAAATCAACTTGTTCGCATTAACCGATGTTTATAGTGTTCAAAGCGTTGTAAAGTGTGGGTGTCACACGGTTGCAGGCAGGGGCCACGCAGCGCCGGTCTGCACCACGCAGCGCCTCTCTCCGTGGCCGTCTGTCGAAGGCCTGGTGCTGCCTTCGGGGTTAGCTTTCTTCAAGGCCAAGTTCTTGAAGAACATCTTCAAAAAGCTCAATACAAAATATCACTTATAGAAAGATTAACCATGACTTTTAATAGCTCTGAACTGTTTTCTATTTAAAAGGTGTCCTGAAAATATGTTTTACCTATTTTCCAGAGCCCGTTGTGGTTCACAGTTACTGGACTGGGGTTGGACTGCTGCCGGAGGTGGGGCCCGGGCCTCCGTCTGCAGGGAGCCTAAGCACGCCTAGGCACCTGTTTAAAAAAAAAGTTGCCTGTTGCAAAGAAAACTGTCCCCACCTACAATTTATTAAACCTTGACATACTGCATTACTTAAAGAGTTCTCGGAGAAAATTAAAACCCTTCTGACTGGGTTTTGCAATGCAGGGACATTTTTAGTGACATTTAAAAGGTTTCTCTTGTGTTCCTCTAATGGGATAAATAAAAAAGGCTTGTTTTAGCCCAGCAAATGGGGGGACAATCCAATTTCCTTGATTCCATCAAGACACTCTTAAAGCATTAGGCCGTGCAGTAAAAAAAAAACCAACTGACCCCCTTTGCCTGATGGCTTTGAAAGTGGCCTGCTGTAGAGGTGTTTGCCCCACACAGCAGACTTGGTTATTGCTCTTCCAACACACTCGCTGATGGAGAAATCTCATGCGAAGCTCCCATAAATGTCAGCTCATGTTACACAACGGTACAACCCGGGCACCGGACTGTCAGGGTCCCTCTGCTGGGCAGCCCTTCATTGGAGAGGAAAACAAATCCTGTCACGTAGGTTTAATACTAAGGAAAAGGTAAATTGTTTAAAATAATATCTTAGGAAACTTTTATTACATCTAATTAGTTTGCTGCAGTCGGTGTTTATTTCTGTGTGTCCAAACACTGGCGCTCACTCACAGAGAACACTGCTAGCGTAGGGCGGTGACCCTCGGATCCCGGCTCCTTACAGCAAATTGCTGGTCCCACCCTCAGCGTCTCTGGTGCAGTAGGTCTGCTTGGATCCTAACGATCTGCATTTTTAGCAAGTTCTCTGGTGAAACTGATGCTGTTGGCCTGGGGTCCACGGTGGGAGAACCACTGGCCTAAGGGATCTGTGAAAAGAGATACTCATCTCCGGATCAGTGGTTCAAAATTTAAATGGAATTATTTAGTCTGAAAGTTATTAACATTTGAGAGCACTCTAGTGTGTGAGAAGTGTCTTGATGGATATCAGTGCAGCCGCATGGGCAGGCATGTGTTTGACCTTTGGCCTCCTCATTGGCAGCCCTTAAATCCCATTCTGTGGGGGGCCTGGGGGAACATGAAGGCAGAGCTTTCATTTTAGAGAAAGTCATGGGCGCCTGTGTGTCATTTGAAAGAGTAGACACTGGTCATGTTTCCTGTGACCTGCTGCATAATAGGAGAGTGAAGCTGTCTTTTGTGGCATCCTCATAGTGAAAATTTTCTTTTTAACAGGATCTTCTGCACTTTTAACCATGTAAAAACCCAAAGCACCTTCTTACTCATTTTTTTAAGTAAATTATATTTGACATTCTGATTTTTTGAAATTTGACCATTTTGCTTAAGAAACATGGTAATTGTGTTGTCCAGACTGTTTCATTCTAGCTATATCAGAAGTATTTCCTTTGAAGTACTTAGCATTGTTGTCATAGCCCTCTTCTATTCTAGTCTGGAAGTTAGACACATGCCGTTTATTCACCTGTCCCCAAATGCACCTGCGCAGTAAATAGGAGACAGAAATTGCCACAGTGAAAGGTTTGTTGACATGCAAAAATCATAGAAGCAAAATTAGACCAGAAGAGGCTCGGTAACCCCACAGACCCCATTTGAAGAAGGTGGGCCAGCACCGCTCTCGTTTTCTTGCGGTGGGAGTGCACGCACGACAGCGAGTACGTGACACCTGCTCTTTCCTCCTGGCGTCTGAGCGCTTCGTCGCGGGGCTGTGCGTCTGCTCCGCGCCTCTTTCCTGCCGTCAGCCCAGGCACCTTCCGTCCAAACAACCCTCTTCGTAAAGCAGTGCATCTCTTGTATCTGCAAATCACTTCTTTAAAAGGGCATCGACATGCATTGAGTTCATATCCTCAAAGCTATTGTTTGTGTGTAACGTTTTCCTTTTAGAGGCGTGGAAATGCCATGTAATAGAGACATGGAATCTGGCTGAAAGAATGCCTTCTGTTAGATATATTCTCATTTTAGTCATTGGCACTGTCACCTTTTAAAAATATTTGTTGAATTTGTGGCTCATTTGGAAGCACAATAAATGCTACTGTTTTTAAAGAGTTATCAGTTGCCTTGGGCTTCCTTTGGGAGTAAGGGTACTATCTCCATTACTTAAAACTCAGTTTGAAAATAATTAAAGGTGACTCTGAGATTGCCTGAGTTAAATGAATGGAGTAGGGCAATCAGCACTTTCCGGAGCCACCCCGCCCCCGTGTTCCCCAGAGTCCCCTGAGCCCACATTTTGTGGTTCCCTTCCAGCACCACTTGCTTTGGTGTGGGTTTTTCCCTTGGCTAAGGATAGGTAGTCAAGTCAGATGACCTTGCTCCACCCCGTCCCAGGCATTAGTCTGCCCCCCTGCCCCTGTGGGGCAGTGAGGACCAAAGGCAGAGTCCGAGAAGACCGCCAGGAGGTGGTCAGTGTGGGAGCGGTCGGGTCAGTCCCCACCGCTCCGGCACCTGACAGCTGGTCTCACGTGGCCCGGTGCCAGCAGCGTCTTCGCGGCAGAGATTATTTAAAGGAGATTAATCCCTCTAAACCCCTTATATTTTAATTATTTCTGTATGTATTTATAAAGCCTGCAGTCTGCTTGTTGCAGGGCACAACTGTCCAAGCCCTTGTCTCTAACCTGGTTTCCATGATCCGACAAGCGTGTACGTCTGTTACCACAAAGGACACTCCACTGATTTGATCCTCCTGGTGGTTAGATTTGTTTGGTTCTTGTTTGGGTTGGTTTTGGTTTATCATTTCCTCTTGATGTTGCCGCCATTACTGTTTTTTGAAAGGTTAACTAAAGTTAATATGACTTATTTTAGAATTTCTACTAAAATGCAGTTTTTGTGTTGTATGGAAGGAATCCAGACCCGTAGACACGTGCAATGTGAAAACCTTAAGGTATTGTTAAAAGCAGTGAGCCTTTCAGGGTATCGGTTTTTAGAGTGGGTTAGTAGGCAGGCCTATGGTGCTTTCCCTCATTGTCAGCCAACTTCATGCCTGACCAGGGCATCCAGAGCGAAGATTTCTATCTCCCCAATTTATGTTATTGAAGGTTGTAAAAAATTTCCTCAGCATTTAAGAAATAACACAGTATGAACAAACTAAAAAATACCACAGAGCTTGTGCACTGTCCTCTGTGCCGTTAGAACCTCAGTCCCAGCCACTGGCCACCACGGAGGCACCTCCCGGGGCAGGAGGCTGCTCTGTTCACTCCTGCGCTGCCACCCTCCCCGAGAGACCAAGGAGAGGCCCTCCTCCTGCGGGCCTTCCAGCATCCAGGGAACTCGGACAGGGCCGTCTGGATTCAGGGCCCTTCATGATGCTTGTATCTTCTAAACACTTGTTTCAGATTGTTCTATTTCAGCCTGAAGTTCCACTTCTAGTTACTGGGACTGTCCTTGTCCCTTGTAGGTTGGATTTCTTCATGCGTAGCTGAATGGATATTGGCAGATCGACAGGGCATGGAGGAGGAATCCTGGTTAGCCGAAATGTTAGTAACTCATGCTTATGATCCAAATTCAGCGAAGACTGTGGCTCATGTTCTAGGAGTGGGAATTAGGCGTTGAAATTACGAAACTCTCTATTGCTTTACTTCGTTTGTGCAAAGGACATAAGTTTGAAGTCCTGATTCTGTTGTTTGGCTTAGTAGATGACGTTGGGCAAGTCATTTATTTAACTGTGCAGAATGAATTTCAGTTTTCCTATTTATAAAATGGAGCTACTGCCTGCTTACTCCAGGGTGTTAGTTTAAAATAAGTTGGTATCTATAAGTGCTCTGTAAAATGATACACAAGTGCAGATTTTTATATTCTTAAAGGAAAGCATGTCTGAATTAAGAAAGACCTGCTGAAGTTAGGCAGTATGATTCAAGATCTTTACGCCACCCATGTTTTGTGGGTGTTTTTTTTAAATTGTCATTAGTGGAGATTTTTTTTTTTTGTTTCTTTCCAAAAACTATTTTTCTTCCCTGTAATTGTTGTTTTTCAAAAATGTTCTTGAACATAATGGTTGTTTTGGGAGCATATATTACAGTAAAAAATTAGATTCTAATCTAATGTAACATATAAACAGTAATATATTCATTCTTATATATTATAACCTAATATAAACAGTCTGTAGTTATTATATGTTCTCATATTTGAACTTATCTAAACTTCCTATATTCTGAGTTAGAAATTCTTATCTGACTTGAAGACAATTAGAATATGCTTCAAAGTTTTAAATAGAAGAATAGCATGCTTATGACAGTGCTTGCAGAAGGGATGAGACCCCTCATTTTTCAGACTGTGAGACGCACCCCCCCATCTGGGGGGACAATGGTCGTTAACGCTGCTGTTGAGTTCTGTTCACATCCACGCTGGTGAAATATTACGTCATTTATGTTGTTAAATATTTTACCACCTTTTTTGCTTCGAAGTTTTTTTTCCCTATTTTCTTTCTCTAAAACCTAGGTGCATCTTATGGTCTGAAAAATACGGTAAGTATAAGGGAGGCTCTTGCAGGAATGAGTGGATTAGGACGTTAGGACCGGGACGGGGCCCATTGCTGTGGAGAAAGAGCCAGAGGCCGCGTGCAGGAGCATCCGGTCACCCTGCTCGATGGAAGGCAGTGCAGTGGGTAAGAAAGGGATACAAGGCTCCAAGCCGTGGACAAAAAGCTTTCTGGTTTTGACACAGCTAATTTTCAGGGGCTATCATTAAATCTTTGAAAAAAATGTCCTAAAGAACAGCCAACAGAGGACATTTGTATACATAGAGATGTTTCTCCAAAAGAATAATAACTGATTCTAAGAGAAGGCTGAATCTTAATTTTAATACCTCAGAACACTGAAAAATCTCCATGCAAATATGAGGACACACAGAGGAACCCACAGAGTCCCCCTAGTGTTTAAGAACATACGCTTTGGAGCCAGAGACCAAGAGTTCTGGCTCTGCCACCTGCCAATTTTGCGACCTCAGACAGAGTCACTCAGCCTGAACTTGCTTCTTCATTTGTGAATTGAGACCGTTCAGTGCCCACGTCAAAAGGTTTTTGGGTGGATTAAGTAAGAGAACACGTAAATTGCTCCATGCAGTAAGCATGAGCCGCTACCGTCATTGACTGTTCGTACTCCTGACTGACTAAAATCCTTCATGCTTGTTACACTGGCAGGTTACAGGCAGAGCGGTGTAGGGAACTAAGTATCCTGAAAGTTGCCTGGAACGCTCATCTTCGTCCGTTTTACTGCTCATAGGAGACCCTGCATGTATCTGTATTACAGAGTTCGGATGCAGAGGTGGCCCGATGAAGTCTTCTCCTCACTTTTAAACCTGCATCAGAAGTTAAAACCTTTTTGTTTGATTCTTATTTGTTTAGCCGTACACAAAGTTTATTAAACCACAGGAGGACTGAGAGGAAGAGGTGGAGCAGGAGACTGAACTACAGGGAACGTTTATTGAGACTCTGTTCCCATTAATGCAGTCATTCATCCCCTTCATAAAATCAGTCTCTTGTGCCAGAAAAATAGCTCAAAAATAGTTTTGTCCTTGAATGTATGGATTTTTTTTTTTTTACTTCTCATAGGCTCTGTGTTATTTTATTGGGTCCCCGAAGAAAGCAGTTTATTAAATATTTCTTTAGGAAATCCAGGAAAGAATTTACAAAACAGGATTAATTTGGACAGTAAACACTGAAGTAAAAAATCTTTCCTTGTTTTTTTAATTTTTTTTAAATTACCCTAAAAGAGGATGAGAGTGTGTGGACCACCATTCGATAATATTTATACCCAAGTAGTTCTGAAGACATTACGCGGTACTAAAATCTGAAATCCTAGCGTCAGGGCAGATAGAGGGTTAAATCTCTGAGCTGTAGAAGCAGATTGTGTTTTCCTTTTGTGATCTGGGCTGACAAGACATCAGTATTCTACTCATCTGTTGGGAATTAGGCTGTTAATCCAATCAATGACTCTTGAGT
Source organism: Tonatia bakeri (assembly GCA_004024845.1). Lineage (NCBI taxonomy): Eukaryota > Metazoa > Chordata > Mammalia > Chiroptera > Phyllostomidae > Tonatia > Tonatia bakeri. The sequence continues at coordinate 62,736 of PVIA01001183.1, read as the reverse complement.
GAGCGGCGGCCTGCCTCCCCCACTGGGGAGCAATCGGATCAAACTGCAGATTGTTTAAGAGCACAGTGCTGTCCTGTGTCAGGTGGAGTTCTCAAACGCTCCCTGGTGGGTTGGGGATCGGGAGAGCTGTCCGGGCCCATTTATCCTGCCCCTTAAATAACCAGGTATCTGCCTCATCCGCACGGAAGCATCTGGCAGTAGTGGCCACAGGATGTGATAGAAACCCATTAACTTTAACTCACAAAAGTGTGGGTGGAAAGAAAAAATGTTTTCAAACACCCCACAAAACAACTTATGTACAAGCTTTTTGACTTCATTCACATTGTTCTCCTATTTCTTAAACCCTGAATCATTTTCTCTGCTGGGCTTTTTGGGGCGTTGCTGTTGACTGTTTTATGTCATTGAGTTCTCTTAGCCACCGGGAGCTCTTTGCATGCACTTACCTCGCCCTGCCTGTATTTTTGTCAGTCAGCAGGGTACAGATAAATTTTCGTGTGGATTATGGGAACACTAATTAAATAAATTTTTAATTTTTAAATATCTTTCTCTGATAAATGCTAATTAAATAAAATTTTAATTTTAAAATATCTCAGTCTGAGCATACATAATTTTGACATCTTTTGCAGTGTAGCAGAATTTGATTTCTAATTACTGATTTAATAGTCCATTAAGTACATTTGGAAATTATTATTGAACTGATTACATGGATGTTCCGAGTTGCAGTTCTCTCCTATGAAATGCTGCCCCCAATTTTTCCTTTTAAACAATCAGGTGACATGAGCTGTCATAAAGCAAAATATCCAAAATGGCAAAGAGAAAAGAAGACACTTAGTATTCCAGCCTTAGTGTAGACAAGCTTAAATTGCTTTCTGTCTATATTACATAAGAGTATTCCAAACAGAATTTCCTAAATCTGCCACATTAATCCACTCATTCTGTGAATATTCAGTGTGTGCCTTTTGTATACCCAGGCTTCTCTGAGCCTTGGAGTTACCAGAGTGAGCAAGACAGACAAGCTCTGCACTCTCTGGGAGCGTAAATTCCAGTGAGGGACACATACCAAAAGCAAGTAAGTTAGCAAGTGAGTAAGACAGCATCAGATAAGCACTAGGAAATAAGTAAAGCAGGGTGGTTACTATGCTCAGATGAACACAGTGATCAAGGTCAGACCTTACCAGGTAGGTCACGGTTAAACTGAGGCTTCAGCGGAGAGAAGTTGCTGTGAGTCAGGCCCCTAATCCCTGGAATGGGAGGAATGAGCCTGACATACTAAGGACAGACTGCTTCCCTGCGCCCTGTACTCCAGGCCAGTGGCTTTCAGGCCTGGAAAAGCTTCTGAAGGTCCTTAGGAGCTTACGAAAAGAGAGATAGCTGAGCCTGTCCCTAGAAATGCTGCTTGAGAAGCAGGGCCGAAGGGGCAGAACCTGTGTGTGCAGTGTCATGAACAACACCGAACAGGGATCTCTAACCAGCGCACTTTCTTCCCCTGAATGCATCACGTGCTTAGTGCTTCTGTCTGTGCCTTTGCTCCTGTTTTCTCCTTTGCCCGTAATGTTTACCCTTAGCCTTTCACACATATGTTCCTCTCAGATGCCACAGAGTACTACTTACAAAATACTCGTGCCAAAAAAAAAGCTGAACCCAAATCTAATAAAGCCTATGAATAAATACGTGTGATAATGATGTAAATGACATCAAAAGAAAGTAGATGGCAAATCTGGACTGTGGGACATTCTGCTGAACAGCTGCCTCTATTTCTATGGCACGTCAGTGGCATTAAAAGTGCAAGAGGGTCGGCTCTAGATGGAAAATTACCTAAGAGACGTAACCATCCCATGTAACATGTAAGCCTTGTTTGGATCCTCAGAGTACAAATCAGCCACAAAAAAATTATTAAAATATAATCAGGAAAATTGGGTGCTGTGGTTCTATAAGTACATTTGCATGTTTTTTAGAGTTGTATATAGACATATGTGGGGGGAATAATATAATGTCAGAATTTGCTTTAAACTATTTCCATAAGAAAAAAAGGAATAAACGAAGCAAACAGCAAGATCATTGCAGTTGTTAAATCTAGGAGATGAACATGTGGAAGTCTGCATGTTCTGTTTCTGTGTACATGTGAAATTTCTCATGTGAGCTGTTTCAAGGGCATGAGATTTTCATTTTTATCTGAAGGAAGCACAGATATGTAAAGGTTGGGAAATACAGTACTTCACCATTTTGCCTTACTAAACTGATAAAGGATACTTAGTTATAGTATAAAAAGGTACTGCTATTGCTTCTTGACCTTTTGGATAAGATCAAGTATAAAAAGATACTGCTTAAAAGGATTTATCAATAAGTGCTATAATTCCCCATCGCTTTCAGAGTATGATTTGATATGCACCTGACTTTTCAGGAATGAATCTTTTGCATGAAATGAGGCAAACCTCTAATTCCTGTGATACTTTGTTACAATTTTCAATGCTGTGCTCCACTGAAGGAAGTCTTTGATTAATCTTTAGGATTCCTTTAGCTCATGGAATGTTCGCATTTTTAGAAAAGTACTGATTATCTGGGCTCTTAATACAGTGAAGTTCAAGGCAACTTCTACCTTAATGTTTAATACAATAGAGAAGGGTGTGCGTGTTTGTAGCAGATGGAGATCAAGCCAAGTTCTCAGTGGAAAAATCTTTGACCTGCCAGAAGGTCTAGAAATATAATAGCTACTGTACAGTTAAATATAAATAATTTAAAACAAAAATATCCATAGTATTAGGTTTATGATAAAATTCATCAGGGCTCGGTAAGTCTGGGTTATCTGCCCACTGTGTATTACATATAAGTGTGCTTGTAGATGTAGGGGAAAGGGCAGCATCATTCTGGGGAAAGAAGTCAGGCCCATGAATGTAATTGTTGTCACAGCTACCAGCAGTTCTTACTGTCCTTTTCACGAAGATTTGTTTCCTGTTAGTAGAATTTTTCTCCCCTCTCCAGCCATTCAGCATCCAGTATTAACCTTGGAATAGTTAGCACTTCTGTATAACATTCAAAGCTACAGGTAAACCAGGGCAGGCCTGGCCATGAAGGCCGGAAGCAGGAAGCCAGCGGAGTAGGGAAGTGTCAGGTGAGTGACATTCGGGAAGGCGGAGAAGTTAACTAAAACGGAGCCTTCCGCCCCGTTACTGCTCAGGATGAAGTAGCCCCGGAACCATCACCGAGTGCGCGTCTGTGCATCTGCTGCAGCTCCGCTCGGTCTGGAGCCAGGAGACTGTGAGGACAGGGAACGGTGCCGCACGTCACGGCGGTGCAGTGCCTGCTCTGACGGGAACGCACAGGAGGTCACCGGGCCACCCCACACGCAGCCACTTGTTTCTGCCCCGGGCTTCTCAGAGGAGGGGAGCCCTGGCTCACCTGCTTGACCTTTTCATGACTGGCCGCTCCTCCCTGAGTCGCTTCCCTCAGCTTCAGGCTGGCTCTAACCCCACTTCTGTGGGCCGTTCCTTACCAGGCTTGTTTTCTTCTGTCTGCCGTTTTTGAACCATAGGCCCCGCTCCACCCCACCTCTCATTGTACACCTTCTCTAGGTTACCCCACTAACACCTGTGGTTTCGATCATTCCCGCTGGCCTACGGTTTTTCAGATCCTTGGCTCTAGTTCAGACCTCGCTCTAAACTCCAGGCCCCTATTTTCTAATAGACCGTTGGGTGTTTTCATGTCGGTTTGGGGGCAGAAGGATGCAGGGTCAAATGAGGGTAGCACTGCCTACTAATTGTGTGACCCAGCCAAAGTATGTACCCTCTCTGAGTCTTGTTTCCACTTTTGTAAAATTAGGGTAATAATTCCTACTTCAAATGGTTTCTGGGAGGATTTGATTATATGTGAAATTGCCTACCACAGTTCCTGGCACATATAAAAGGGGTAAAAATACAAGTTTTTTGTTTCTAAATTTTTTATCAGTCCCTTGTGTTGACTGTGAGTGTAAGCAAACAGTGCACAAACATGACTCAATGATGGAAGAATTTCCATTCTTCTTAAGGCTGAGTAGTATTTTATGGAATAGAGTTAAAAATAATTAAAGCCACTTTACCAAGACTTAGCTCCTAGTACTGTTAAACTAAAGGCACAAATCACTTTAAGGTCACAAAAGTGCCTGCAGTAAATCTAATGGATTGTAGAATAACTCTAGAATAGGTGAAAACATAGACCTGGCATCTTCCCTGCAAGGTAGTCCAGCTTATGCTCACGCATCTTGAAGCATCTCCCTGTGTGGCAGCAAAAGAAGGGAGGCCACTAAGGCAAGTAAGTGTGCACGTTGTAAAACTCAAACAGTGGTTCTTCAAGATAAAAAATGAAAAAGCAAAGAGTAAACAGAGGGGAAAGAATAAAAAGTAGGTGAGCCTTACAAATTTAATACATCTTAGCGTTGGGGGTGCTTTGTAGAAGGGGGTTTAAATATGCAGAACATGAAATTAACCATTTTTAAGTGAGGACTTTCGTGGCCTCAGGCACATTCGCATTGTTGTGCCTTCGTCACCACCACATTCCCTCTGCAGAAACGTTTCGGCTCCCCTCCCCCGCTGAACTCTGTGCCCACACCTCCCTCCTCCAGCCTGGGCAAACCACGGCCCCACTCTCCGCCTCTGTGAATTGACTGCTCTGGATACCTCGTGTAAGTGGGATCGCACCACGTTTGCCCTTCTCTGCCTGCTTACATCATTCAGCAGTGTGTCTTCAAGGTTGATCTGTGATGTGACACGTGCCAGAATTTCATTCTTCTTAAGGCCGAGTAGTATTTCATTGAATGTACATAGCCATGTTTTGTTTATTCTTTCGCTTGTTGATGGCCTTTGGGTTGTTTCTGCCTTTGGGCCGTTGTGAGCGATGCTGCTGTGAACATGGGTGCACGATGTCTGTTTGGGCGCCTGCTTTCATTTCTTTGGGGCCCACGCCCAGAGGGGGAGTTAATCTGTTGAGGAACAGCCACACTGGTTTCCACGGCAGCTGCACCATTTACATTCCTGCCAGCAATTCACAAAGGTTCAAATTTGCCTGCGTCATCGCCAGCACTTAATATTTTCTGTATTTTTGACAGTAGCCATCTTAATGGTATGAAGTGATGTCTCATTGCATTTTCAGGAAATTTAATATATAGCAAATAACTGACAAAACACTCAGATTAAACAAATGCCTAGCAAATAACGTAAGCTGTAAAATGATATAAAGATGTCTAGATTGAGAGTAAACTTCTTCACTAAATTTTCAGTTTTTTATATGTGTAGATACTTATAACTCATCTATATTACATTCCTTGGAATTATTTATCATGGTAAAGAAGGCAATTATTAGATACAGCACACGGACTACCCTAGAAATAAAATCAGCAATGCAAATGTTAAAATACTAATTAAATCCATCTCACAAATTTTTACTAAATACTTATCACTGCATGACCTGTACGCTACAAGACCCTAGGGAACAGAAATGCATGTCAGCCGTGATCCCTTGCCCTCTGGTTGCTTACTGTTGAGACAAGAAGAAACTCATTAAATGACAAGAACAGTCGCGAGTTTGAACACAGCCAAGTGCCATGAGGAGGTGCACTGGGACAGCATTTAAGGAGAAGCAGCGGGGTGGAGGGGATCAGTGTGAGCCCTGGTAGTCCAGAGACGTCTTCAGGAGGGAACTGTGGCCTGTCATGAACTACAGCGGCTAAGTGACAGTTGATGGCCACTGAGGTGGGGTGGGGATGGACCACAGAAGCAGCTTCGTCTGAGACACATGTTTGTAATGGGGAGTAATTGGATAAAGTGAAACCAGCACATGGATTTTGCGATGCTCAGATTAAAGAGTGGACTGCTATATGTTTTAAAGTGGGGTACACAATGGACTTTTTTAGCCATTAATCTACATATGTAGTAGGTTTTTATTTTTAGGGTTTTTTTTTTAAAGATTTTATTCGTTTACTTTTAGAGGGAGGGAGAAAAAGAGGGAGAGAAACATCAGTGTGTGAGAGATACATCGATTGGTTGCCTCTCACATGTACCCAATCAGGGACCTGACATGCAACCCAGGCATGTGCCGTGACTGGAGAACCGAACCAGTGACCCTTCGGTTTGCAGGCCAGCGCTCAATCCACTGAGCCATACCAGCCAGGGCTGTAGTGGGTTTTTAAAATGTTTTTAATATACCATAATTTTGTTTCTTTGATTGTTTTACAAAGTTGAGATGTTATAAAAACCATTGTAATTCTCTTTCTTCTTATACTAGTAATAGTATGATTTTCTAAGTTACAAATACTTTATGACCACCATTTTAAATTGCTATATAGACTTCTGGTCAAGATGGAGGCTTAGGTAAACACGGCTCACCTCCTTGCACAAACCACATCAAAATTATAACTAAATTACAGAACAAACATCACTCAGTACTGTCAGAAATTGAGTGGAATGGAAGTCTGACAGCTACAGAATTAAAGAAACCACATCCATCCAGACCCGTAGGAGTGGCGGAGATGTGGAACTGGCTGGCCCTACAGCCACGTGTGGTGGATAAAAATTTGGGAGGGGTATCTCAGGAGTAAAGAGTCCCAGCCCCATGCCAGGGTCCCAAGTCCAGGGTTGCATTGCTAGGAAGATAAGCTCCATAACTTTTGGCTACAAAATCAGTGGGGACTGAGTTGGTAAAAGAAACTTTTGGAGTCCCAAGCAATTCCTCTTAAAGAACCCACACATGTTCTTACTAAGACTCACGCCCTCTGAGCTCCAGCACCAGGATAGCAGCTTGAAAGGCACCAGTGGCATATAGGGAGGAAGTGAAGTGTCTAGCATCAAGACGAGAGCAGTGGGACAGTTTTCGCCTAGACAGAAATGCGGGCAGAGACCATTGTCCCTTTTCTGAGCCCTCCCTCACAGAGTCACAGAGCCGCAGGTGGATGCCGTATCTGAGACTCCACCAATCTGGCTAATACTGTTTGCCCCACCCTGGAGATTCCCTGAGACTCCATCCCAAGAAACTTAAGGGCTCACCCAAACTGTTAACTGTGACTTTTCTGTGTGAGTGGCTGATGTTGGCTCACGCTTCACAACTTCCTATCCTCTCAAACAGGCAGCAGCCAGCATCAGTGTGTCCCCAGCCTTCATGCCTCTTGCTAAGTGGCCCTAGGCCTGGCACTAGCAACAGCCAGCCTAGATTCACAGCTTAGCTTCACCTTGAAATCTCCAAGTTCAGCACAAGTAGCAGCCATCTCAGATTGCTTTATAACCCAGGCATGGTAACCTCAGGCAAAATACAGATGGGGGCTGACCTTGGCCTGCACCACCTGGGAAACCCCATAGCCTGTACACCCAGTGAACAGCTACAGACCACGTCAGAGCACCACCACCTGCCCCTGCACAGCTGATCCTCCACAGAGGGTGGAGGTCGATGGTCAGTGGTCCCAGCCAGCTGTTGCAGCTGACTGGCCTGGGTAAATCCTTCCCATCAACCTGCCAACAATAATCAGTGCTCAACTACAAGAGGAGGGTGTACTCAGCCCACATAAAGGGCACACCTCGAGTACCCAGCTTGAGTGATAGGGGAGGCTGTGCCACTGGACCCTGCAGGACACCTAACTTCATTAGGCAGTGCTAGCAAGACAGGGAGTCACAGCAGCTCTACCTAATACATAGAAACAAACACAGGAGGCTGCCAAAACACGGAGACAAAGAAACGTGGCTCTTGAAAGAACAGACCAAAACTCCAGGAAAAGATCTAACAAAATAGAAATAAGTGATCTGTCAGATGTAGGAGTTCAAAACACTGGTTATAAGGATGCTCAAGGAACTCAGTGAAGACCTCGACAGCATAAAAAAGATCTAATCAGACATAAAGGCTATACTGATTGAAATAAAGAACAATTTATAGGGAAACAACAGTAGAATGGAGCAGGCCAAGAATCAAGTCAGTGATTTGGAACACAAGGGAGAACAAAGCAACCAATCAGAGCAACAACAAGAAAAAAGAATCTAAAAGAAAAAACCCACCAAGGATAGTGTAATAAGCAGCCTCTGGGACAACTTCAAGCAGTCCAACATTTACATCATAGGGGTGCCAGAAGAAGAAGAGAAAGAGCAAGATATTGGAAATTATCTGAAAAAATAATGAAAGAAAACTTACCTAATTTGGTGAAGGAAATAGACATGCAAGTACAGGAAGTACCAAAAGTCCCAAACAAGATGGTTGCAAAGAGGCCCACTCCAAGACACATTATAATTGAAATACCAAAGGTTAAGGATAAAGAGAACCTTAAAAGCAGCAAGAGAAAAGCAGTTACCTACAGGGGAGTTCCCATAAGACTGTCAGCTGATTTCTGAAAAGAAACTTTGCAGGCTAGGAGGGATTGGCAAGAAATATTCAAAGTCTTGAAAAGCAGGGACCTACAGCCAAGATTGCTCTACCCAGCAAAGATATTTAGAACTGAAAGGCAGATAAAGAGCTTCCCAGACAATAAAAAACTAAGGGAACCCCTGGCAGGTGTGACTCAGTGAATTGAGCACCAGCATGTGAACTAAAGGGTCACCAGTTTGATTCCCAGTCAGGGCACATGCCTGGGTTGTGAGCCAGGTCCCCAGTTGGGGGTGCATGAGAGGCAACCACACATTGATGTTTCTCTCCCTCTCTTTCTCTAAAAATAAAGTCTTAAAAAAAAAAAACTAAAGGAGTTCATCATCACCAAACCATTATTATATGAAATGTTAAATAGACTTACTTAAGAAAAAGAATATCAAAACTATGAACAATAAAACAGCAATAAATACATATCTATCAATAGTGGACTCTAAAAACCAAACTAAGCAAACAAGAACAGAGGCAGAATCATGGATATGGAGAGTTTTGATGGTTGCCAAATGCGAGGGGTTGTAGGGGAATGGGTGAAGAGGTGAGGGGATTCAGTACAAATAGGTAGTTACAGAACAGCCTCAGGGATGTAAAGTACAGGAAATGGAGTACCCAGAGAACTTATATGACCCACAGATGTGAACAGGGGTGTGGGATTGCCTGAGGGAGTGGGGGGTGGGGTTGCTGGGTGGAGGGCAAAGGGAGTAAAATTGGGACAACTGTAATAGAATTATCAATAAAATATAAAATAAAAATAAATTTCGACTTCTGGCCAAGATGGAGGCATAGGGGGGCACACTATGCCTCCTCACACAACCAAGATAGGGACGTCAACAACTTAGAAACAAAATAACAACCCGAACTGACAGAAAATTGAACTCTATGGAAGTCAGACAACCAAGAAGTTGAAATAGACCCGTTCATCCAGAATGGTAGGAGGGGCTGAGTCGGGCAGCCTGGCACGGGTCACGGAGCGGAGAGCCCGGAGCGTTGGGACCGGGCACATTAAGGCATCCGAGGTGTGTAAGACCGCAGCAGGTGGACCTTGAGTGTGCAAGCGGCAGCTGGCAGGCCCTGGCCAAGCGGTGGCAGCCGGCAGACCCAGCGAGGCAGCAATTGTAAAGCAAGGCACTGCACGCAACCCAGGATCCCAGCGCCGGGAAATAGAGTCTCAGGGCACTGATTGAAAACACCTGTGGGGGTTTAGGTGCAGGGAGAGACTCCCAGCCTCACAGGAGAAGTCCCTGGAAAGTTGCACAGGGTGCACAAGCCCACCCACACGGGAATTGGCACCAGAGAGGCCCAGTTTGCTTGGGGGAAGCAGCGGAAAAGACTAGGGTTCAACGGAGAGCAGAGCAAGCGCCATGGTTACCTCTCGGACCCCACCCCCACATACAACACCACAATCCAATGACTGGGGTGCCCCGCCCTGGTGAACACCTAAGGCTCCACCCCTCATACATAACAGGTGTGACCAGACCAAAGGGCGGGGGGAAGGTGGCTCAAACAGAATTGAAAGCCCCAGAATCAGTACTTTTAAGTGACCGAGAGATAGCCAACCTATCAGATGCACAGTTCAAAGCACTGGTGATCAGGATGCTCACAGAATTGGTTGATTTTGGTCACAAATTAGATGAAAAAATGAAGGCTACAATAAGTGCAATGAAGAAAAATGCACAGGGAACCAATAGTGATGGAATGAAAGCTGGGTCTCACATCAATAAAGTGGACCAGAAGGAAGAAAAGAACATACAATCGAAAAAGAATGAAGAAATAAGAATTCAAAAAAATGAGGAGAGGCTTAGGAACCTCCAGGACATCTTTAAACATTCCAACATCTGAATTATAGGGGTGCCAGAAGGAGAAGAGGAAGAACAACAAGTGGAAAACTTATTTGAACAAATAATAAAGGAGAACTTCCCCAATCTGGCAAAGGAAATAGACTTCGAGGCAGTCCAGGAAGCTCAGAGAGTCCCAAAGAAGTTGGATCCAAGAAGGAACATACCAAGGCACATCATAATTACATTAGCCAAGGTAAAAATGAAGGAGAGAATCCTAGAAGCAGCAAGAGATAAGAAGACAGTAACCCACAAAGGAGTTCCCATCAGACTGTCAGCTGATTTCTCAAAAGAGACCTTGCAGGCAAGAAGGGGCTGGAAAGAAGTATTCCAAGTCATGAAAGGCAAGGACCTACATCCCAGATTGCTGTATTCAGCAAAGCTTTCATTTAGAATGGAAGGGCAGATCCAGTGCTCCTCAGATAAGGTCAAGTTAAAGGAGTTCATCATCACCAAGCCATTATTTTATGAAATGTTAAAGGGACTTACCTAAGAAAAAGAAGATAAAAAACATGTATGGTAAAATGACAGCAAACTCACAATTATTAACAACCACACCTAAAACAAAACCAAAAGAAACTAAGCAGACAACTAGAACAGGAACAAAACCACAGAAATAGAGATCACATAGAGGGTTAGCAACAGGGGAGTGGGAGGAGGAGGGAGGGAGGGAGAAAAGATATGGAGAATAAGTAGTATAGATGGGAGGTAGAAAATAGACAGGGGGAGGGCAAGAGTAGCATGGGAAATGTAGAAACTAAAGAACTTACGACACATGGACATGAACTAAAGTGGGGGAATGTGGGTGGGAGAGGGTGTGCAGGGTGGAGGGGAATGAAGTGGGGGTAATGGGACAACTGTAATAGCATAATCAATAAAATATATTTAAAAATAAATAAATTGCTATATAATTACTCAACTGACATTAATTTTTCCTGTGTTGTTGGACATTAAATTGTTTCTAATATCTTGCTGATCTAGATAATACTGGAATGAACTAAAATTATTTCATAAAGCTTTTTAAATATTTGAAGCATTTAAAAACTACATTCTAAAAGTGCTAAACCAGAGGCAATGAACATTTTCTAGATGTTATACTAATTTTGCTCCTACCAACAACAAATGAAAGTGTCTCTTTCATAGCACCCTCTGTGGACACAGAACTGTGTTGTGGACCCAGCAGACTCTGAAAATTTTCATCGTGAAGAGTGAATGAGTAGGAATAAAAAGTCATTTCTTGGATTTCTCCACTAGATGTGTGATTATTTACCATCCAAATGATATGGAATAGAGTGGATTGAGGTATAATGAGTTTTACTGTACAGTATTATAGCAACGGTACTGCAGTAAGCAGAACCCCCTTCAGAAGAGAAAGCAGTTTGGCCCCGTTTTCTTCTGTACCTGACTCGATGCCAGCTTAGTAAATTAATTTGTAACAATGCATAGACTAAGCTACAGCTTCACGATATATGCCTCATTGGAAAAGTACAGCAGTGGGCTGAGGAGAAGTCAGATGAGTGCATGGTCCCGAAGAGGAGGATCACTACACTCTCTGATGAGATGTGCCAGTTTGCAGATCACGGTTAATGGGAGCTACACAGCACGCTGATGTGAGACTGTGATTTAGGCCACCTGTTGTCTTTATTAACCTGCAAAAATGGAAGTCGAACCGTATTTCTCCTTCCTGGCATTTACTTGTCTTGATTCCCCTTGCTTCTTTCCAGCAGCATTAGTACAATTGAGAAAACGTGGGTTTTGATGATCAGGGGCCTGGGACCCAGAGCAAGTTCTGTATAAACTCTGAGCCTCATTTTACCCAGCTTGAGAATGGGAATAATAATGTTTGTGTGATGGGGTTGCCATGAGGATTAAAAGGAACAGTGTTCTAAAACTTTCAGCACACAGTAGGAATTCAGCCAATGTTTCTCCCTTTCTTTTTCCCTTACTGTAACAAAGTCTCAACTATCTCGCAGCCTTTGGAAAGATAAACATTCTAGATTAGTATTGGTTTCAAATAGCAGAACATTCTGCTTTTTATTTTTAAGGTTTTTTTCTATAAAATATTTTTTTCTAAAATGTATCCAGTACTTCATTGCTTCCTTCTTAAATCACTGTACTATATAGCATGAGTATTTATAGACAACGTGAAACACAGGGCCAAGCTTCTCTTTCTCTCTCGAGACTGCTGAAATCTACTGGCTGGCATGCAGCCCAGGCCCCTTTATGGCTGGCTCTTCTCCGTGGTCTAAAATACCTGCCACTTGCCGCTGCTGTCACAGCTTCTAGTTCCTGCTGGCTGCTGCTCGTGCTGCCCCAGTCTTTCTTCTAATTACCATTAGGCTTTGCTGCCCCTCTTACCAGTTCTGCTCTCTACTCCTTGCTTTCCTACACTTTTCTCTTTCCATGTCTCTTCTGCCTCCCATTGCATCTCATATTTCATAGGTAAGGACTGGCCTGGCGCTGCGTTCTCGAGCCAGCAAGAAGAATCCTTCTCCACAGTGAGCCAGCCAGTCACGTGTTCAATATGGTCCGTGTCAGCGTTTCCCCCCAGACTCTGCGTCCTCTTCCAGGTGCTTGAGAATGCCAGAAAATCCAGTTCCTGCATCAGTGAGGTAGAACTATATTGGTTTTCCTGCAAGTAGTTTATTTTTTAGTCTTAACTTCCACTTTATGCAAAGTTTTGTGCTAGATGTAAGAACAGAACACAGACATTCAGATGATACAAGGTAAAGATGAAGGTGAGCGAGAGAAGATTTTTAGGTAAGGATTGTGGAGGCTCGTGGTTCTGCTTAAAGTTCTAAGTAAGTGGCTGCTTGTGAAGCCGTCTCAGAGAGGGGTGGAAGCGCAGAGTCCTCCGGGAGCCAGGACAGAGGGCCAGGCCGCGACAGAGGAGCCGTCAAGAGCCACTCTGAGGGCCACGGGGACATGTTTCCTGTTCTTATCTGAGAGTCTGCGTTTTAAATTTCCTATACTGTTCTGTCATCTGTGTTCCCTATGGGTTTGTATCTATTCAAACAGGAAGGATATGGAGGTATGGTGCAGGGGTTGCACATTTCTGTGCTTTTGTACTTCGAATTTTAAGTATGGTTGAATTCGTCTGCATTTAACTTTATTGTGTGGTTTTGTGTATTTTTAATTTAACTGAGTATTTTTATTTTACCCTAGTGTACAATCCCTTACAAAGATTTCAAGTGCATGACCAACTTTAATTTATTGGAACTGTTTTTGCTGCTGTTCATAACAACTCCATATTTATTACATTTGAATATTTCTTTTAAGCTAAAACAGAAAGGAAAAGCATAAATAACCATGACAAACAACCCTCTTCTGGTGTGGTCGTTTGAAATGAAACAACCAAAAAAATTTAATCAACTTAAATTTAGAAAAATTAGCTGATATAAGTTGTAAACCAGATGAGTAAAAGCTTTCACTTACTCATTCTTGACATTCAATTCCATTTATTCTTTGTAATATATTTTAAAACAGAATGTTTATAAAGACTAAGGTTTGGGTTTCCATATCCTTTTTTGAGGTTACCAAACAAAAAAAATGTTTGGAGTCATTGTCCTGCTTTGATACAAATTACACTCTAACATACAAAGAGGAATAACAGGTAAAGATTTTGTAGATACAAGATGATGGGTTTTATTAAAGCATCATAATTGTAATAGAGTATTGTGATATAGTGGTTGATTTTTAATAATTATTAATAGTGATTAAAAACCAACAGGGCTTACATTAGTTACAGTCATCCAGTTCGTTGATCGAACACGACCTGGGTACTTGTTACGTGCTAGGCACACAAAGGAGGAATGAAGGAATAATTTACGTTGGGTCCCTAAAGACCACAGTTGGACTCGAGAGTAATTCCAAATAGTCATCCTTTGTTCCACCCAAGTACCTGTTCTTAGACATATCGAGGTCGTTAGACATATAACCAGTTCAGAATGGAGGAAGATTCTCTATGTCTTTTTAAAGTACTTTTCTCTGGCACTCTTGGACGACAGTAAAGAGCACAATTAGGAGACAGCTCGGTTGTCCTCCTGTCTTTTTGTTCCCCACTTGCTGATCAATTCCGTGGCTAGAGTCGTGGTTCTCATGTTCATATCCCTGCTCTAATTGATTTCTTGTGGACGTGCTCTAGGCTGAAAGATAAGAAATCTCAATATTTCCCATTAAACACTATGACACTTCAGCGCACAGCACCGGAACTCAGAAGCCTCGAATTAGGCACGGCGAGCTGAAGACCACAGCAGACAAGAAGTGGCGGGGCAGGGCGGGCTGACCCCACCGTGCTTGTAATCGAAAACAGCCATTTATAAGTAGCCATGATTTTAATTGGCTTGATAAGGTTTTATTGGAAATAGTTAATAATGGTGAGCACGGAAAAATGTTCGTAAACATATACATAGTATTCCAATTCAGAGAGGAGACAGATGAATAGTAGCATTTTCCTGACGCATGCTCAAAGGGTGGTGCGCCAGTTCAAGTGAGGAGGGCGCCCGTCACCTTCAACCGAAGGCTGCACTCATGCATCTAGAACAATTCTTAGAAAAATCATAATAAAATACAGTTGCAAACTTCTAAATTGTCAAATTAGTTTAATCATATTCTATTACAGGGTCACAGGTCTCATAGATAAAGAGAGGTGGTACATTCTAACCTTAGAAATAATATTAAAATTACCCCAAACTACATTACTAACTTATAACTTTTATCATTGCTTCTAATACCTCATAACCAGTTTCCTTAGGTGCCTCCTTATATATTCACTTGAAATTCTATTTTGAAAATCAAATTTATATTCAATATCAAATTATTGGATAACAACAAAACCTCTCACTAGGCACATGGGAAAATGCATCCCCGCTCTCAGTCTGCTATTACTCTGTTAATGGTTCCTGCTGCCCCAGTACTCTGGCCTAGAACTAACGCTGGCAGGGAGGGCAGATCGGGTCTGCATTAGAGTGGCAGTGTCGCTGTGGTCACAAAAAAGAAATCCAGTGACACTCAGCAGAACTTTCTGCTCACAGAGAACATCTAGGAAGCGTGTTATTTCTGTGGCTCTCTGTATAAAATCTTGACTTGGAAATAAGGCCTTTAATTCAGTTTGATAAAATGCTTTTAGCAGTAAGGAAAAAAACAGGATTTGCCTACCGAGTTTTATGCACAAAAAACAGCAGCATAATTAGTGGCTCAATGTTAAAAGGATAATTTAAATAGTGTTTCCTCTGTATCAGTTTTGAGCAAAATATTTAATGTTTTCATCAGTACTTCATATGATGGAATAAAAAAAATAAGCTTACTACATTTGATAGGGTGGCTAGTCTAGAGAGAGAAGATAACTAAGCCGTTAAGACAATCATTAATAAAATGTGGACATGATGAAAAATAATAAAAGTTAGAAAGGATTAGTGCAGAATACATGTGGGGAGAGAATCTCTCAAGAGTGACCACCGTGTCCTGTGCGTATCTAGAGAGAAGACTGCAAGTCCGCCTGAAGGTAGAGCGATTTGCACCCGCGTAACTATCAACTGCGTCTCCCGCTCATCACCGTTCCAGCCGCATCGGCCGGTCGCACCGGCAGTATACTCCACACTGCAGGAGATAATGTGGGGACTTTAAAAAAACAAAGTTCAGAGAAGAGAAAAGAGGTAGTCAAGAGACTGAAGAATAAATCAGCGAGGAAAGATTAATATATTCTTTGACTTCATGAAGCACACACTGTGTGGAAGACACTGTGACTGGCCCTGGGAGGAGGACACGGGTCTTGCCCCAAGCGGCTCACAGCGTGGCAGACGGACAGGTACACGGAGTGCAGGCTATGCCCCGGTGATAGACAGGAGGGACGCCCGACCCCACCGGAGGACCCGGGAGGTGTCCTGAAGGAGCTGAACTGTGTCGTAACGTTGTACAATAAGGTTTTTTAAAACCCCAAAGCTTCAAAAAGAAAGTGGTAAGTTAAACCAACAGTGGGCTGCCCTGCAAGGATTGACCAGTCTCAGTACCCACCAACCACCATCAGGAAAAAAGTGGACTGAAAAAATCCCACCGGCACAGAGTTGACATGGAGAGTTAGTCTCGAGCTGTGCTCCTAGCCTCGTAGTTGGAGGAGGGAAGGGAAGGCGGTTTGCCCTTTTTAAATCCACGCTACTTACTGTTCCAAAATCCCCAGCCTGAGAAATCAACACAAGGACCTCAGACTGATAACATCTCTGCAGCACCTAGCAGAAACAAAAGCAAAATCGTTCTCGAGGGAAAGACTTTCAATCCAGGGAACACAGCCCAGAATTTTTCGCCGAGAAAACCCCACTTAAAATGAATTTGCAGTCCAAGATTATAAGCACACAGGAAGCTGTCAGCAAAAAGCGAACCTCGGGCAGCTCAACAAACATCGCGTGTATCGTCGCCCCGCCTCCGTGCCCTGAACTCAAACCAAAGAAATACAGGGACTCTTAGGGGCTATAAAATCAGTCTACTTAAAATGCTCAAACATGTCAAAGACAAACTTTAAGAACATGAGAAAAGAGCAAGACACTACCTTTTAAAATTGCAGGACAGTTTTCCGGCAGAGCAAAGAGCGTTTACATATGTGAGAGTCTGGAGTCTGAATGGGGCTTCTGATCAATAATTGATGGTCACGAAATGGGGAGGAGAAGGGGTTGGAAGGGAGATGCAAGGTCTGGGTCATAAGTTGCCTTGCATTCTATATTAGCAAGGACTCGTGTTTGCAAGTGACACAAAGATGACATTTGTCTTGGGAGTATTTTGTCGGCGGCTCCCCTCACCAAAAAGGCAAGAATGCAGTTGGAATGATAAGAACCAGGAACTTTGATTCCCTCTCCGTCTTGCACTGCTCTTTTTATCTTCGTCAAGATTTCCTCTGTCCTACTGTGGACTGCTTTTCTCCTCACCTTTTACTTCTTATTTTCTCTTTAAGTGGCGGCGAAGTACACATAACGTAAAATTAACCCTCTGACCGACCGTATTTAAGTGCAGTCTGCGGCATTGGCACATTCTCATTGTTGTGTAGCCATCGCCACCATCCATCTCCAGACCTTTGTCACCACCCCAGCCGGGAACTCTGTCCCCCACCAAACAGTAACTCCCGTGCCTGTCGGCCCCCAGCCCCTGCTAACCGCTGCTCCAGCCAACAGCCCCCTTTGCTCCAAGCTGAAGAGCTTTGTGGAAAGTTACTAGGAGGCTCACAGAGCTGACTTCCGCATTCCTGTATCTGATGACCCTACGGAGCTTCCTGTGTCGTCTGTATTTGCTATAGCTACTGTACTTCCACACTTTCGCAGTGACTTAAACTTCTAAATGTATTTTTTTTGTTTCTTTTACAGGACAATGAAGGTCAAACTGCTCTACATTATGGTAAGATGTTTCTAAATTATTAATAATCATTTGAAACTTCTCTCTATATGTTTATCTCAACTTTTTTCCAACAATAGATAGTATCTAGAAAAATGCCTGGCCACCAGCAGAGATACAATAACTTTTTTATTAAAATAAGGGTTAGTAACCTCTAGAGTTGGAGCTATGTTAAAATAGTTATGGGCACGCTCATAGTAGATGGAGCATTTCTGTACTATCAAGAGAAATGAAGGATCCTCCAACCTCCCTCTGAAAATCTCATTCTTTTTTCCATCACTGACAACTAAGATGCTAATCACTGTTACTGCAGGAACTAGAATCTGTCCTATGAGCCACTTTCTTGACATAACTGAAGTGAAGAAAAATAGAATTT
This sequence comes from Tonatia bakeri, assembly GCA_004024845.1. Lineage (NCBI taxonomy): Eukaryota > Metazoa > Chordata > Mammalia > Chiroptera > Phyllostomidae > Tonatia > Tonatia bakeri. The sequence continues at coordinate 44,787 of PVIA01001183.1, read as the reverse complement.
ATTTTTGACTCATTTCCCCTACCGATGGGCCTCGCTAATTAATCTTCATTTAAATCACCTGTGAAACAGAGCAGACTCTGTAAGAAGGAAATCACACGGCTTTGAGGAGCTGCTGCATAAACTTAGTGAGACAGAAGATGCTGAAGTGTTTTGTAAGCTGTACAGTACTAGTAAAGTATTTTTACTTTTATCCTATTTGGGTGTGAATGTGGTTGATTAAAAGATAACCATCAAAATCTGAATAAGGTTAAGGGCCAACCACCTTGAGACCTTTCCGGAGGGAAGACAAGGCTGTGTTGCCAGTTCTGGCAATCCCAGATCGCCCATCAGTAGTGAGTAGCCCAAATGCCCCTGATCACTTGTGTCCACTGCTTAGCCTTTGCTTGGATGTCAGGAACCTCACTGGGTTGTCTAGGAGTCTAAATTATTGGATTTGCTGTTATGGTAACTCATCAGCCTGATAATAACCTCGTATATGCCCTGGGCACCAAAACACAGGAAAAATGAAAATTGGAAGTCAATCCCACTTTTGAACATTCATGCAAAAATCCTAAGTAAAATGTATTTTTTAAATAAAGATATGTTATGATCCAGTTGAATTTGTCCCAGGAATTCAAAGATGATTTAACAATTTAAAACATTTATTAATGTAATTTTTTCACATCATGTAAAAAACTATCTGGTCAAATCAAATGCAAAAAAGTGTTTGAAGAAATTCAGCACTTAATCTAAGAAGCACTATGAAAAGTGATTAAGACATTGGTCTCTGAAGTGAGACTTCTGGATTCAAATTCTAGTTCTAGTACTAAAGTTGGATCAGTTATTTAACTTTACCTGTTTACTCATGGGAAATAGGGGTAATGACCTCAAAAACTCGTTATGAACATATAATGAGTTAATCCATGTAAAGTGCTTAGACCAGTGTCTAACACCATGTGGTATATAACCACATTTATGTACTCAATAAATGTTAATTAATATTACTGTTCATGATAAAACTCTTAATTAACCAGGAATGGAAGGAAAATTCTATGGCATGATTAAGTTATAGATCCAAAACCTAGTATAAATATTATTATTAAAGATAGAATATTTGAAGCATTTCCTTTAAAATCAGAAATAAGAAAAAGGTGCCTACCACAACTATTTCTCTTTAATATTGTATTGGAATTCTAAACTACACAGAAAGAAAAGCAAAAGAAATAAAAGTTATGTGGCATGGGTAAAAAGAAACAAAGTCACCATTAATCTCTAGCAATATAAGTAGCTACATAGAAATCTAAGAGTCTCTACAGTCAAATTATTAAAACTAATAGTACAGTGTTTAGCAAGGATGCTGAATACAAGACCAGTTTTTTTAAATCACAACTTAAACATTAGTATAACAAGGTAGAAAATGAAAAAATATAAAGGTATTATTTAAAAAAGCAACAAAATCCTAGAATACATCCTACAATATCAAAACCTTCATAGAAAAAATTACATTCCTTTTTTTTAAAGACTTTCTCAAAAGACATAAATAGGAGAAATAGTCCACGTTAATGAATGAGAAAACTCAATATCATAATGATGGATTCTCCCCCAAACTAAACTACAAATTCAGAATTCTCATTAGAATCCCAGCAGGCTTTTTGTGGAGTTTAACAGGCTTGTCCTAAAATTTATGTGGAAGAACAAAGAGGCAAGAATAACAGAGGCACTTGGAAAAAGAGTCAGGAAGAGGGACTTGTTCTTCCAAATAACAAGAGGTTGTTTCAAAGCTGGAATAATGAAGGCAGAGACCAGCTTCTGACCTGACAGAGTGGGGAGCTCCACTGCTTCCCTGTGGAACAGTGGGACATGTGTTTAAAATACAGCCATTTAAAACTTCCGGAAATACACCCAAGGACACAAGCAAGTGAAGAAACATCTAGTCAAGGAAACCTGTGAAAATTTGGAGAGAAGACAAGAGCCCGCGGTATTTGAAACAAGATCACCGCCTCCTTTTCCCTTCACAGCTTAGCAGGGCGAAGACTCTGCTGCAGAACACAGGAGCCAAGAACACAGGCTCCCTCCCCTCCCAGCGCCCAGGCAGGGGCCTTCTCCCTGGGGGAGGGGCTTCAGTGTTCCCCACCCTGCTTCCAGCTGTCTGTCACTGGGGCTGAGTCCTGGGCAAATGCTGAGGAAGCATACAGAACACCAAAAATCCAAGTCATTATTTAAGTTATCGTGACCACATTAAAATTTTAAACTTCTATAAAATGAAAGGTAGTATAAGCAAAGTAAAAATACAAGGTACAGCTTGGGAGAAGATATTTAAAATAACCTACATGAGATCATTATTCAAAATATATCAAGAACAGCTTCCCAGTCAATAAGGAATCAGATAATCAAATAGAAAAATATACCTCAAAATATGGATAGTCAGTTTACAAATGGGAAAAGCCGAATAGCCAATAAATAACAAGAAAAAGATGCTCAGTCTCACTAATACCTATCAGTAGTCCAAGATTATAACCTCTCAGGCTAACAAGTCAGCCTGGCACGGTTTTATGGACGCCGGCAAAACGACACAAAGCTCCTGGGTCGGAGACGAGAGACTTTTGAACCGCACAGCAGACAGCTTGAGTCCCCCAGGAGCTGTGCAGAGCAGCCCAGGGAGGTCCTGCACGCACAGCGTGTCATAGCTCAGGAGCCCTAAGCTTAGAGAACTCTAGTCTTTATAACGAGCTGCAGGCAGAGCTACCCACCCTTTGCCCCGGAGAATGTGCTGTCTTCATTATACTGGACAGTAGACAGACCTGCCCTCTACCCTGGAAGGAAACACTACCTCTGTTCACTGTGCAAACATCCCTGAAAAGATAGTTCAGAACGAAATCCGTCATTACCGCTGTTTAGAAGACGTGCAGAAACACAAAAGTTCTTTGGAGAATTGTATCCCAACAATAATCATGGAATGCAGACTAAAACCTTTAAATAAAATCTCACGCTGCTCACTGGCATCATGTAGACTAACACTAGCATTAGGCTTCGGAGCAACACGAACTCTCATGCGCTACTGAGGAGAGTGTCAGCTGTCGGAACCGCTTTGGAAATCAGTCTGGCAAGATCTAGTAAAGTCTGCCACCAGCCGGTCTGCTTCTAGACATACGAGGTCTGGCCAGAAGGTATCCAGCCATGTCTATGAAAAATAGAGACATCTATTGAAGAAGATATAAGATGCAAGACACATTGTACATAGGACAATGATGCCTCAGTCCCCTTCAAAGTAGGCACCTTGTCACCTCACACAGTTCTCCTAATCACCATGAGCTGTCCTGTCATATTTTCCTGAACCTCATCAATGGTCTGAAATCTCTTTCCTTTCAGAGGTGATTTTAGTTTGGGGAGAAGCAAGAAGTCACAGGACACCAAGTCTGGGCTTTAGGGGGACAGAGTCACCTGGGTGATTTGATGTCTCACCAAAAAACTCTGCATGAGACATGATGCATGAGTGGGCGTGTTTTGATGAAGCTGCCAATCACCAGGTGACCCTAACTGCGGCCTTCTGAATCATCTGAATAGTTTCTGTGGAGGAATGTTCAAGCTTAATACAGACTTTGATGTAGATTTGTTGTTCTCCTCAGTCATTTTGAATGCGACAGCCACACAGTACACATGCTCACTTGGCTGCGTCCACCGCCCCCACTGCCTAGCACAGTGAAGCCGTCATTGTTCACGCATGCACATTCTGGTCCACTCTCCTTGGCTGCCAGGTTACATCGACATCGCACAAACCATTCTCGTTATTTTAACAATGGCTGGACCTTCTCCAGACAGACCTTGTTTAGGAGGTCTGCCTTGGTCAGACCTTGTTAGAAATACTGCCAAACAGGTGTATAATGAGACATGACTGAGAACATTTATTGCAGCATTATTTGTAATAACCAAAAATTTGTTTTATTCATCTTTATAGCCCTCACTGTACTTAAAATATTTGTTAACTAAAATTACACATATACACACATATCCATGCATGCATACATATTTTATCACTAAATGCCTTTAAAAGGAATGCCATTAAATTTGTGCATATATAATACAGTATACAGGTAAAGTAATTTCTAGGCTCCTTTCCATAAACATCCCTCTAAAGTAGTTATTATTTTTCCCATTTTATAATTGAGGAAACTGAAACCCAAAGAAGTTAATAACTCACCTAGCGATACACTTACTGGGCACAGAGAAAACGAATGCCTTCCCATGCCTCCTTCCACAGCACTCGCCTCTCACTCCTCAGACACACTTCTGTGGTCATTCCGCCACGTGGCCCTTCCACCATCACCAAGAGCTGGCATTCTAAATCCTCATTTTCAACCCAGAAAAAAACTTCTCAACCACCTCCACAGCTGTGATGCAATCTGGACAACCAGGCGTAAATCAAACAGCCACTGATGATCAGAAAGGAGAAAGAAGCCTTTCAGAGCGATCGTGAGGCCTTTGGTGCAGAATTCAGGGGTTCCCTTTTTTCCTGAGGCCTGGTTTTAAGAAGTGAGTTTTTTCTTTTACTGCGAAACGTTTGCCGTAAGGTTCAGAGTTCACCACTCTGCTTAGAAAGTCAACCCCACCAGTGCACGCACATGCTCTGCTAACACGGTGCTTACTTCCACCCCCTCCCTGCTTTCACCTGCCGCTCAGAAAGGTTTTAGCGCCTTCTCCGTGCCATGTGTTGTGTTTTCCTTCCATATCTTCACCTGGAAACTGTAGAAGCGGCGGCTGACTGGGACTGAATGTGCCCTGAGACTGGGGGTCAGGCACTCTGTCGTCCCTGGTCAGCAGTCTGGGGCGTCTGTCTTTGTGAGTGCGGGGATGTGTCTGCTTAGGGTTCATGTCTATAAAATACATTTCTAGACTGCACCTGGGTTGGGACTTTTCGAACAGGCTTTCTGACTGGCTTTAAAATAAGCTACATTTTCTTTACTGATGCGGAAGAAATTTCCTAAGATATTGGTATGTGAAAGAATTAAGGTGCATAGCAGTGTATATAGTGTGCTGATATGAATATATCTGTACACATTTGCGAGTAAATGCATAAAATATCTCTAGAGGATACACAAAAAGCTAATTTTGGTTGTCTAGAGGAAGAGGAGCTTTCACAACTAGAGGGGCTAGAATATAAGCATAGGATAAACACTTTTTCCTATCAGCCTTTTAGTACCTTCTGTATTTGGAACCACATTTGTATATTACCTGCAAGGACTGTGAATGTGACTTACCTTCTTAATTACATGTCACTCATTCAGTGAATACCTATCGCGTACCTGCTGGGTGTGGGTGCCCCAGACTTTGGGTGCCCTTCACCTCCCACTCAACAAACGAGGACCCCACAGCCACAGTGGTGAGTGTATGGGCCACACTGGGTCTAATCTGAGAAAACTATGGACTTGGTTTTCAAAGCCAGCAAACCTTGAGAATGATACTTCTGGAGCCAGAAGGAACCGAGACCCTGCACATAAGCCAGGACCTTCGAAGGGCTATACACTCAGTTAAATGAAAAGACGGCAAGGCGGGGCAGGGCAGGGCAAGGCAAGACAAAAGGCGGGGGGAGAGGAAAAGGAAGGAAGGAAGGAAGGGAGGAAGGAAAAGAAAGGGAGGGAGGGAGGGAGGGAGAAAGAAAAGAAAAGGAAAGAAAAAAGAAAATTTAAGATGAGAAAATGTCCCACTGGTATAAGGAAGGAAGAGGAAGACAAAGAGGAAGACAAAGATGCATTCTGGTCTTTTCCCACAGACCAGAATCTGGGTGGGAAAAACAGCCCCACCTCACACAATTTGGTCGTCTAAAGTTACAGTCTCTGATTGTCTCGGGAGTCCTCAAGTGACAAAATTAGCACAGTAAGTGTAGGAGGCTGATTATCCCTAGAGGCCTGGCAGAAACAAGTATAAACTCTTGAAGGGCACGTCCTCAACAAGGCCCCAGCAGTCCCTGCAGAAAGAAGCCCTTCTCAAAGTGAGCTCAGAGTCTGCAGTTACAGAATGCATCTGGGCAAGTGAGTGTCAGCAGACGTGCAAGTCACAGGGTCACACTTCGAGGGACTTCAGTAAAACTACCAGATAGAAATTACCAAAATAAGTGCATATAAAATTAAGGAATCAAAACCCAAAGAATGACACTCCAAAAAGGAACAGGCAATCTTGAAAGAGAACAAAATAGAACTTCAATAAAATAAAGTACAAATACAGAAGTTTTACAAAGGATAGGTTAAAGTGCAGAATTGGCATAATTTTAAAAAATTGGTGAACTAAAAGATAGTTCTAAAAGGCAGCACAGAAAGATAAAGAGGTGGACATGTAAAGAGACACTGATTGTGAAATGAGCATGTTCAGTATTTTTTAATAGGCGTTCCAAAAGGAGGAATTAGGGAAGGATAGTATCTGAGAATGTATGTACTGATAATGTTCTGAGTTGATAAAACATTGGAATCTTCAGATTCAGGAATTATGATATCTGATCGAGATAAGTATTTATCCAATGGAATTCTATGCAGCAGTGAACCACAGCAACATTCGAAGTCTTGAAAGACTCATAAACTTACTGTCAAGTTCAGGATGCCAGATACAAAAGAGCACACACTGCAGACTTCCATTTTTATAAAGGTCAGAAACAGGAAAACTCATCTCCAGCCCTAGTAGACCTTGGGGAAAAGAGGTAGGTAGCATTTGAAGGAGTTAACAGGCAGGGTTGCTTCCAATACTCTAATAATGATCTGATTCTTGATCTGTGTGCTAGTTAGTTATATGGACAAGTTCATCTTCAGAAAATGTATATACATAATTCTGGTGCCCTTCTGTATGCATTTTATACTCAAATAAAAATTTCATGCATAAAGGAGAAGTCCGAACCCAGCCTGACATGAAGTGGCGTCGCTGGTTTCAGGTCTGTAATCTCTCGGCCCTTCCAGCACACGTCTGAGCCTGGCCTCTTTTCCTGCACTCGCAAATGAAAAGGCCAGAGTTCAGAGAGCGAGTGACCTTGACGGGGTGACACAGGCTGTAGGGGGCAGAGCCTGGACTCGCAGCCGGGGCTTCTGATTACACTTCCAGTCCTCTCCCCATAATTTCCTAAATCATTACTGTCCTGGTGTCCTTTTGAAGCAGACATTATTTTGTGGAAGATAATCTCTTCTAGAAGCAAAATAAATGAAAATCCTTCATCATTGGTCACCTCAGTGAGTCAAGGCCGTTTTTCAGAACCGTGTTTGCGAGCAAACACATATCAATATCTGTGTCTGTCTGTGTGCTTTTATAGTCTTATTTCTGTTTATCGAGAGTTCAGACATTAATAAAACGCATCCATGGTTTGGGAACCCTGCCCAAAATTGATCTTGTAAAGCAGCCTCTATTTCTTTCTCTCAGATCGTATTATTCGTTGTAGAAAGAACAAAATAAATATCATATATGTTATAATCAAGATAATTAAACACTAAAGTAAGATCATTAGTTAAAGGTTTTGGCATACAAATACATAAAACTAGAATATTCTGACAACCAGGAATGTTTCATGAAATTAATATTTTAACTTAATAATCACTTATAGCAGCAATTTATTTTTAATTTAGTTTTTTTTAACCAGGTCAGTAGACTTTTGCCAGTTTTTAACCTTGTCAAAACTGAGTTCAGCATGTAATAACAATAATAATTACCCTCTATTTAAAGTCCCTACCAAATGCCAGGGAATCTGCTGGGCATATTTTATCTTTTTAGTCATTTGATATTATTTAACCTTTTTTTTTAATTTAATAGGCACTCAGTAGCTATTTGTTGTTTCAATTTTATTTTAGAACCCTTAACCTACTCTTGGAACTTCAATAAAACTGTAGCTGTAGTTAAACCCAGCGCGTGCAGATGATGGCGAGGGTGTCCTGGGGGTTAGCTGTTATTTCCATGAGTTACAGTTTGGCCTGACAGCTGTCCTTGTGCTGGCGGCTCCTCTGATTAGAGCAGTTGTCAAGCTCCGTCCTTCAGCAGGCTGTAAATCCTGGCTGCTTCCGAGTAGAACTGGGTCAGAGCCAATGGCAGGGTAACCAGGGGCCGGTCTACCACGGTCCGTCCTTACTAGTTCCCTCTAAGTGGGCTTTGCATGCCAGTGTCCTGAAACCCTCATTCGCCTTTATTTTACTTTGTGATTGTGAATTTCAGGTGCTGGCCCTCCTGTTATTTTGTGGTTAAACACTGTCCTTGCTGAAGAGTATGTGAGTAGAAGAGTGGTCTTGCTTGTAAATGGCCCGTTAGCCTTCCCCTCCCCTCCCTCCACTGGGAATACGCACATCATTGCATCTGCGTCTCCCAGGGGAAATCAAGGCTTTTCCTCGCACGTGCGGTCATGTGATTTCAGAGTGGGCAGGCTTTCTATCCTCATGAGCCCTCGGTCTTCCACGTAAAGCACCATCTGTTCTGCTCCTTCCACACTGTTGCAGGGCAGTGGGAGGAGGCGTTAGAGTGAAAATAAATAAAATAAAAAAAGAAAGAAATTCATCATCAAAACCCTGAGGATTAATGGAGTCAGAAGGCTCACTGCTCTGAATGAAAATTCATCTTCACCTGTGCCAGTGTCAGGGCTGCCTGTGTGGCACTTGACAAATAGAGGCTCCCAGGGCACCATAAATTCAGCAGCCGCTCTCCTCCCTACAGACTGGCTCAGGCTTCCCCGAGGTGGGCTCACGACTGCTTTTGTATTTCCCAGCACATTGTGGGCACCAGTACTTCCCCTCCTTAACTGAGTAAAATGTTCACCCCCTCTCCTCCTCGTCCCTCTCTCATCCTCTTTGCCTTTGTTCATCCGGAGGAGGTGGCAGCTCACACCTCTCTGAAAGATTGCTCTGCCTCGTGAATTGTGCTTCACTGAAGATGCCAAAGGCAGAGAAATCAATTAACTAATGAATTTTGAGCAAACCCTAAGTTCCCAGCACAGTGCTAGATGGAGGGGAGCGTGTAAAGAAGCATGAAATCAAGTCACTCACCATCTAATTGGGGGTTCAAAGCCTGTTTAAAAAAAAAAAAAATAACTACTTGTCGGGCACCTGTGTGTACCAGGAGGCTCTGCTAAACAGAAACACAGCTGATGCCTTTCAGCAGCGAATCTGCAGCAGGTGGTCCTGCCGTGCCGCCTCATCCTGGCCGAGGTTCACCTGTGTGGCTTCCCGTCCTTCCGCTCAGGCTCTCTGTTCGCTCCCTTTCTGTCTCTCTGCTCCGCTTCCAGACTGCTCCCGCTCTCCTGTCGGTCCGTCTTCGCATGAGCCCCAGGAACGTTTGTTCATAAAACTCCTTTCCTTACGGATGCCATACCGCTTACTCGGAAGCACTGTTTCGTAACTCATACATTCCAAACTTAAATCTCACTTAAGTCAAACTTAAATCTCATAGTTAAACTGGAGCTAAAATGTTATTCACATTTGTTGGGTGAGGGGGTTGTTATACAGCCCAGTGACCCGTTTCTCGGCTGGTTGGCTGTCGTCCTCTAGGTGTGGAACTTAAAAATTTAGGCTCCGCTCCGGGGTTAGTGCTCACAGACGATAGCATCTCTCTCTGCCGGAGAGGTCACTTCGTCGTGTAGCACGTGTGGAACTAATGCCCCTTTGTCTGAGATGGCCCGCTTAGTGCTGTCAGCCGGAGTGCACGTCCACTTAGCCTTGATCTTCATGCTTAGGAGTCTCAAGTGTTGGGTTAGATTTGAGCAAAGCAGGGTCTGACACACCCTGCAAGTGATTACCTTGTAGTGCAGACCTGTGCACTGGGAGATTTATTCCTCTGGCACCGCTTTAAAAGTTCCGGTTTTAAAACCTAACCAAGTGTTTCTCACAGTAAGTTGAGACTGATAGCTGCGGCAAGAAGGTTAAATGATTATTTCTCAAAATATAAATGTCATGTAGCTGGTTCTGTGCAGGAGAAATAGCCTCTTCTCACAGCTGCTTGACACTAGGCAGTGCGTCTCTAACTTGGTATGTTCTGTAAGGAACTGTCTTCCATTGGAATCTAACTTGGTATACAGTGATTCACGGTGTTAGGTTCATTATATTATTTTGGGAGATAATTTTAAATTCTCAATGGGATGTTATAATTCTGAACACTTCCATTGAGTCCTGGGCCTTGGTAAATACACACAGCCTTCTCCTTCCTCCCTGCCTGTGCCGTGCCCCGGGACACGACCTCTGCCCACCAGCCCGTCCTGGCACCGGCACAGGCCGTTCTCGCCTTTCTCTGCTTTGCACCAGTCTCTGTTCATTCAGTCATCAGGTACCTCAACATTGATCGTTCTAGTAGCCTTCTGAGAAATCCCACCCCTCTCTGACAGCAGAGATAGATAGGGTTCCCAACTGGTCTGATTTTCGCTCACAAAAATCTCTGCCTCCACTGCTGTTCATTTAGGGCCACCTCTGACCTTGTGCTGTTAGGGATTCGTACTTGGTGCCTGAATCTGTCACCATGGGAAACATAAAGGTTCACCAACGCTGTCCCAAGTTCGAAACTCACCCGAGCCTGGTTTGGGCTATACGCCCACTTCACATCATGTCGCCCGGGAGCCCTGCACTGCAGCACCCACCAGGGGAGTCAGAGAGGCACCTGTACCGCCACCTGAGTGCCACCTGAGTGCCAGCAGAGAGCTGATGCCCCACTGCGTCATCCAACACCAGCCTCTGGGAGGGTCCTGTTCCCACTGAAGGGCCAGCAAAGGGAACGGATCCAAAGAGTGACAAGCCCCTGCAAGACACACAGACCCTTTCACCGTTGACAGAGTGACTGGGGAAGAGGCAGCCACCGTAAAACAGATACGAAGAAAACTGCTAAAGTGAACAAATTCTTAAAGTGACTGGAATGACATTTTAGAATAAATCAGAGCGGAGAAGAGCTTTCGCTCCAGGGCTCCTTCTCATTAAGTGGGCGCTCTAAGGGAAACTGAGAGCAGAGAGGGCCCTCCTTCGAGGCATGCAGTCATGAAACCCTGCCGCTCCCCTGGGCTCCTACTTCACAAGAAGCAAAACCCTTAAACCCCTGGGGGGAAGCAGAAAACATTTCTGTCCTCCTCCCGTCCCTGGGCCCAGGCGGATAGCCGCTACTTTTGGAGGAAGAACAAAAGCAAAATCTGTTTGCCGTGAAGGAGGGACAGGGAAGCAGCCCCTGGGCTCTGAGCCCTGCAGCAGCACAAAGCAGAGATCGCTCACCACTGGGGCAGGGCGGGAGCCTCTCTCCTGCCCGAGATGTGTTCTCCCTTATACAAGGCAGAATCAGGCTAACATTTGTGGGATTTGTGGGTGGGGGCAAAAGAACACTGAGGAATCAGCACCCCGAGGGCCTGCATGGGACTGAGAGCAGCCCAAGAGGACAGAGAAGTCCGCCCCACTGCCACCAGGAGCTTCACCCTGAATAATAAACAATAGCAGTCTTAGAGATGGGGGAAGAGCAAGAGTGGGGAGAGAGAGACTCCCTCTGTGGGAGACACGCAGAGACCATGCAAGCTGAGGGTGGAGCAGGAATACCGAAGAAGCCCTCTGGCACCCTGGGCTGCACACTAGGCAGAAGGCAGCTACGGCAGCCCACACGGAGGAATTTCAAATGCGTGATGCGCTGAAGTGAACCTGCAGCACCCACAAACCGCAGATGCAGTTCAGCTGCGCGCTGGGGGACTCAGCGCCACTGCTGATGGCTCGAGAGAAGAAGAGGCGTGCTTTCTGGGGGTACACAGTGGGGTCCCTTCAGCCCCCACTGCCCTGCTGCACACAGTGTCCTTCATTCAGTCAGAAACTAGGGCACAGAGGCGAGGAAAAAAGAACCGTTTGTCAAGCAGTCAGTCGGTAACTGATAGAGCAAGCAGACAGTAACCCAGCAGAGATGTGGAGGACTTGGGCAGTGCTGTCCGTCCACTTGACTTAGTGGAGAGCCAGAGACCGTTTCTCCTAACAAATAGAATAAACATTATTTCAGGTGCATGTGGAATACTTTATAAAGATAGATCATATTCTAGATGCTAAACAAACTTCAAACAGATGTAAAAAAAACATGCAAAGTTGGCTCTGTGACCACCTCAGAATTAAATTAGAAATTAGTAACAGACACATATCTAGAAAAATCCCCGATTATAAGAAACTTAGACTTCTAAATAATTCATAGGTCAAAGAAGAAATTTCCAGGGAAATGAGAAAATATTTTGCACTAAGTGAGAATGAAAACGCCCTGTCAGAACGTGTGGGACGCAGCTAGAAGCAGTGCCTGGAGGAAGATTAAATGTTCTACTGGGAAAGGGTAACGGTCTCAAATCGATGACCTAAGATTCTACCTTTAAAAATTTTAGAAAAAGAAGAGCAAAGTAAGCCCAGGATAATCGTAGGAATAAAATAATAAAGACCAAAGCAGCAATTATTGAAATAGAAAACCAAAAAATCAATGTGACAATCTGTGAAACCATTGAAAACCTTTGAAAAGGTCAATAAAACTGAAAGACCCCTAGCCAGGCCAATTAAAAAAAGAGAAAGAGAGAAACAAAGATTCTACTGATATCAGGAACAGTTTTATGCAGATAAATTAGGTAAGAGAAATACAAACTATTTCTCTCAAAAAGAAATGGATAACCTGGATAGCCTTATATTTATTAAAGAAACTAAACTGTGGCTAAAAACTTTCCCGCAATAAAATCTTTAGGACGTAATTGCTGCCGTGATGAGTTCTACTAAATGTCTGAGGAAGAAATACTATCAAGCCTGCACACAGACTCTTCCAGAAAATAAATGAGGAGGCAGTGCCGCCCAGCTCAGTCTGTGAGGCCGACATCACCCTGACCCCAAGACCTGGGGGACCCCGAGCTGAGGAGGCAGCCACAGGCCAATATCTCCCGTGAATACAGCTGTAGAAATCCCTAACAGAGTGTTAGCAAATTGAGCCCAGCAATGTACAAAAAGGGTACAAAATCAGAATCAAATGTGTTTATTCCGAGAATGCAAGGTTGGCTCAGCAATCGAAAGTCATTGTATTTCATCATGTCAACAGATCAAAACCCCAAACAAAACATGCAGTCATCACCACATAGGTAGAAAAGCTGATGAAAAATTCAGCCTCCGTAAATGACTCAAACACACACGTCCATACACACACACACACACACAGCAAAACAGGAATAGAAGGGAACTTCCTCAACCTGAGGAAGTTGGTACCTTGACATTACCCTTAACGGTGAACGGCTGAATGCTGTCCTGACTGGTCCACTTTGCTCTAACCTTGTCTGGAAGTTCGAGCCAGTGCCGTGGGCAAGGGAAAGAAAGACACAGATGTAGATTTAAAGGGAAGAAATTAAACTTTCTTTTTCACAGATGATATGACCACCTATGTGGAAAACCCCAAAGAATATACGTTTCAGGAAAAAACTATTAGAATTAATAAGTGAGATCAGCAGGTTTGCAGGATATAAACATCAATACATAAAAACCAACCATACTCCTATACACTCTTAATGAGTAATTAGAAACTGAAAGTTACAGAGTCAAATACAAACATCAACTGTTTTTTCTTTATGCTTGTAGTGAACCAATTTGAAATTCTTAAAAATATCATTGAGAGCAGCCTGAAAAAAAAACATGAAATTTCTAGGGATAAATCAAAATAAATGCACAATTTGTATGCTGAAAACTCCCAAATGTTGCTAAGAGAAATTAGGGGAAATCTAAGTAAATGGAGAGAGATACTGTTGTTAGTGGATCAAAAGACTCGATATTCTTAAACTATTCATTCTCCCCAAAGTGAGCTGCATACTCAGTGCAGTCCTAAAAAACTTTCCAGGAGGACTTTCTGTAAAAATTTACAAGATAATCTAAAAGTGCTATGGAAAACGAAGTACCCAGAATAGTCATACCAACTTTGAAAAAGAAGGAAGTTGGAGGGCCCAGCCTTTGGTCAGGGCTTACTGTAAAGTTACAGAAATCCAGACACTGTGATGTAAGAATAGGTGTACCGATCGATGAAACATGGTAGGTACCCTGGAAGGACCAAGTATTAGAACAAAAGATGCCCCAAGTGCTCTTATCACTGAGGACGGTACGGCATTGTTGGAGCTCTGTGCCAGGAACTGGGCGCGGAGACCAATATACGTCTTTCTGTTTCCTGCCCCCTTATTATCAACATTCCCCACCAGAGCAGTGTATTACAGTTGATAAACCTGCGTTGACATGATCACATTGTAACACAGTATAATCACCCAAAGTTTACATCATGGTTCACTCCCGTGCATTCTGTGGACACACGTAAAATGGCGTGCATCCATCATTACAGCATCATACCCCTTCTTTAACGGATACAGGCCTGTTCAGGTTGTATTTTCATACCAGTTTCGGCAAGTTGCCTTTGAAGGAATTGGTCCATCTCATCTAGGCTATCATACCGTGGGCACAGAGTTCTTTGTAGTTCCCTTTATTACCCTTTCGTGTCCATGAGATCTGTAGCGATGTCCCACTTTCATTTCTGATGCGCAGGTCGTCCCCCCGCCCCCAGTTCCACCTTCTGTGATTTCAGTTACCCGTAGTCCAAGCAAGAAGAATCTATATGTGCTGGTGGGAATACAAACTTGGAAGTGTGGTAGTTTCTTCTGAAAGTTAACTAGCCCTGGCCAGTGTGGCTTAGTTGCTTGGGCATCATTCCTCAAAGTGAAGGTCATGCGTTCGATTCCTGGTCAGGGCACATGCCTGGGTCACAGGTTCAGTGCTCTCCCTATCTTTCTCCCTCCCTTCCCCTCTCTCTAAAAAATAGGTTAGTAGTCTTTTTTTTTAAAGTTAATTATTCACTTGCTATGTGACTCAACAGTCCCACATCTAGATATTTACCCAAAAGGCGTGAAAGCAAAAACGATCCCCACAAAGATGTGTCCCAGTGTTCATCAGATCTTTATTCGTAACGGTCGAAACTGGAAGCAACCCAAACGTCTGCATGCATCCGTATAATAGAACACTGCTCAGCAATAAAAAGGGAGGAACTTGCAGCAACGTGGGTGAATCTCAGAAGTGTTACGCTAAGTGAGAAGCAAGACACAGAAGACTGCCATAGGATTTCCATTTCTCGAGAAGGCAAAACTGTAAAGACAGCAGTCAGATCAGATCAGTGGTTGCCAGGGGCTGTGGCTGGGGGTGGAGGATCGACTGCAGAGAGATAGGAGGGAACTTTGGGGGGTGATGGACATGCCCTTTATTTCTATTGCAGTAGTAGTTACATGAATAGGTACAGCTGTCAGAATTCAGCATTTTTTTAAGAGTGAACATTCACTCATTAAACTGGGAAAAAAGGAGGGAGGGACAGGGAATCTCACACTATATGTTAACTGGCACAGTCCAAAGTAGATGAATGTAAATTGTAGTAAAAAAAAAAATATAAGCGGAAATTTAATAACTGGCATAACAATTTTTGCCTGTGAAGTTTTGTATTTCCCAGCCACATAAATGTGTCTATTAGTAAGGACACCATTAGGAATTCTAAGTAATCCATATGTTATTTTCATACATCTCTTTCTGGCATGGTAAGGGAGATATCACCTTAGGTCACGTAGTATAAATATGTTTAACAGAGTATCCAGGAAAAGTGCTAAGAATCCTGAGACCAGGACATAGGTCTTCAGAAAGGACAGCAGAAACAGAGATAGTAATGCGTACGGCCTGGGTTGTCTGTGTTTATCACGTCCCAACCCAAGGCTGTTCCCCCTACGTGATCTTCTGTTTCTGTTCCCTCTAAAAACTCCTGTTCTTCCTTCTTCTGGTTCCTCATTCTAGAGGTAATGTCACCAACACCTGTGTGGCCCCCCCGACTGGAAATGTCGGTGTCATCTTTGGTTCTCGCAGCTCTTTCCCCGTTGTTCTTTGGGTCAATTAGTGAAATATTTTTTAAATACCAAGGGTATTAGCGCTTGTCTGTCTTACATATGTGAATGTTTCCCAGAGTGTGGTTTACCTTTGTGTATAGTATTTTTGTGTGTGTGGCTGCTTTATATTTCTATGTGTTCAAATTGATCAATTTTAGGTTTCTGTGTGTTCAGATTTACCAGTAATTTTCTGTATGGCGTCTGGGTTTCATATCGAGTGTGGAAATACTCAAACCATTTTATTCAGTAAATGTTATGAACACAGGCCTTAGGCCTATGAGCTTTTCAAAATACTTGTAAGTATATTTGAAATAAAACATTTTTGTCCCAGAAAACAAAAGGAAAATTTAAAAATATAAATAATTTAATGTTTAAGTGTCTCGCAATAGAACATTGTATCAGCTTCATTAATTAAATTTAATGTTCACAGACATTTTTTTAAGTGTGTTGCTATGTCCCACTCCTTGAATTTCGGCCCCTTCTTTCTATTCCTTCCGACACTGGCTCATTACAAGCCCCCTAAAGAACTACCACAAGCTCCTGATCGGCCTCCTGCCACAAATTGCTGGGCTCCGCAGGTCACTCTTCACAGAGTGACCCTCCTAACACAGAAGCCAGATTTCGCCACTGCGCAGCCCGTCAACGCCAGACCCCTCAGCGCGGCTTTCGAGGTGCCTGCACAGTGGGGTTAACACCCAGCCTCCCTGCTTTGGACCCTCCATCGTTCCTGGGAGCCTGCAACCAGTTCTGGGGTTCCTGTGCCCCCAGGTCTGGTGGCGGTGCTCTCTCCCTCCGCAGCGCCTTCCCTCCCCCTTTCACATGAGTTGTATTTGGTCCTTCGAGGCCCAGCCTCCATACTACCTACTGACGCTGTTTCTCCTGGTTCCTCACCCTCCTCCTCCCGCACCTTTGCATGGGTGTGTGTGTGTGTGTGTGTGTGTGTGTGTGTGTGTGTCTGCCACAACACTTACTCACTCTTTTGTGGGAGAGTTGCCGAGTTACACATTACTCTCCCGGCTGTTTTATAATAAATTCCCCCGAGCAGAAATCTTACCTGTATCCTTGATAGGACTGATATAGTGTATATTCAATAAAATACTCAGTGAATCAAGCTCCTTATCCTTCTTCCCTTTTATCTAACCTTTTGTTGTTGCTGTTGTATAATGTATCATACCACAAAAGAGTGATAAATGTATATGAAGAGTTTAAAATGTAGCTTTGAAAAAGGTACCCACCACCTAGCTACAAACAGAGCCTCACCCATAACTGTGTCTGTCCAGTCACACAGCCTTCCCTGCACTCCCAGCCCCACGGATTAGCACTGTCCCAAATTTTATATTAACAATTTCCCTGATCGTTCCACTGCACATTTGTGTCTCTGAACAGTGGTGTTTAGTTTTGTCTTTTAAATTTTGTTTAAATGCAATCACACTGTGATACTCTGTTGGGGTTTTTTCCTCCACCGTCATGTTCTGGATGGACACTCGTGTTCATTAGTTTTCGGTGTTGTGTGGGATCTCACTGTGTAAGTAAGCAGTGTCTGGTGTTCGCATGTTACTCTGAGCGGGCGCTGGGGTGCTGCACACTTGCCGTCTGCTGTGAGCGGTGCTGCGTGCGGTGTGCGTTCTCGCTGGTGTCTCCGCGGAGCCCAGCCCCTGCAGATGTCCCTGTGGAGCGTGCAGCTGGGCGCAGAGGTGCTGGGTCAGAGGTGTGCATTTGTCTAGGGTCAGTGCATAACACCAAACTGTCCAAAGTGCCCACACCACCATAACCCGCACAGCTTAAGGGGAGTGTCCCCTGCCCCCATCCCCTCAAGGCTTGGCATTGTCTAAGCTTTAATTTCACCGACCTACTGGCTATGAGGTTGTGTCTTCTGGTTTTCCTTTTCCTTTCCCTGGTTACTAATGTGGTTGCTCACGTTTCATGCTTATTGCCATTTGTTTCATCTCGTGTGAAATGCCGACTTTGCCTTTAGCCCACACGTCTCAGCACCATCTGATTAACGGGGCTTTGTTCCCACGGACCTGTGATGCACAGGAGTGGAAGGCACTGTGTTCTAGCCCTTCGGCCCATTTGTCCATCCTGGGGCAGTGCTACACCATCTCCATACTCAGTCTGGGTATTATAGGTCCTTGTCCCCTCCCTGCGCCTCATGTGATTGGTACCATGTAGTACTTACAGGGGGAAGAAGATTGTGTGAGGGGATGGTCTCATCACTAGGCCAGCGTTTGTTTTTTTACGCACAGATTCTAAAGTTCAGTTAGTTACCCACTTACCTCCTCTTCAAAGACAAAACATAGTTTTTTCTTTGATGTTGGCAAGATTTCTAGCCTTTTGGGATAGTTGCAAACCTATCATTATCCCGATCACAGTATAACAGATACTTAAATACTCTTTTTGTTCTTTCCCTTCGCCCCATCCTTAAGAAGATGATCCAGAAGCCTCACCATTAAAACGTGTGTTTCTTTGCTTGCTTGCTTCCGGGCAGCCAGCAAACCAATGTCATGTCGCCAATACTCACAAGTCCACTGTGCTGGCACAGCTCTGGTTACGAGGCCCGATCGCCCTCCGGGCACGGCGAGGGTCCCCCTGGTTCTGGGTTCCTTACTGTTTGGCACTTGCCTTTCCTGCTGAAGTCTCGTTTCTCTTTGTCTCCCAGTAACCTTGTCTCCACATCTGTCATTTCCCTGTCAGCCGCTGCCTGCGAGTTTCTGGAGATCGTGGAGCTGCTGCTCCAGTCCGGCGCCGACCCCACCCTGCGGGACCAGGACGGCTGCCTGCCGGAGGAGGTGACCGGGTGCAAGGCCGTGTCTTTGGTGTTACAGCAGCACACGGCTGGCGAGGCTTAGACGAAAGGACTGGGACGCTCCGTCTAACAGCACAGGCGTCGGTGACGGAAGAACACTGGGAAAGCAGTGCTGCTTTACCTCCCGGCTCTGGTGTATGCCGGCTAATAAAAGCAGTTCTGAGGAGCGGGAGTTTGAAGTCTCCGCAGTTCATTCTCCCTGCATGCATCCCGGCGAGCACAGCCTTGGCGGTGAACGTGTACACCGGGCGTGATGCAGTGGGCTCTGCTGAGCATGCTGTGAAATGTCACTGCACTCGAGGGTGGGGGGAGGAGACACATCGTATTTTACAACATTAAACGTGGCTGCCCTTTTAAGGAGCTTAGAGAAGCAAACATGACTGACAGTTCCATACTGACAATGAGGGGGAGTTCCTTGAAATCCCAGTGTGGTGGGGATCGTGTGATCTGGTGGCATTTTGTGCAGCGGGTCCTCATAGGGAGCTAAAGTGTCCAGCCTCTTGGCAGACAGAATTGGGGGAGATAGGGAAGAAGAGGGGTGTTAAGAAAGCAAAAGAAAGAGCAGAATTTTGTCACATTGGGATATAGAAGTCACAGGAAGACCCAGATTTGCTGAAAACCTCAAAACCCTGGGCATGTTAGAGTGGTTTAGTGACCTCGCTCCAGGATTGAAACACAGGGTCTGGAATCCACTGTCAGGATGCCGTAAACTCACCCTCACGTAGCAGGGAGGAGTTTTCCTAGGACCCTTCTAATGGGCTGTGACGTCCCTGTCACGGATGGCATGGCGGCAGTCTGTATACGAGCTGGGCCTAAACTGTTGAGCCTCTTTGGGTCTAATGTGAAATAGCTGTAATGCCCCGGTCCTTGGGTGTGATTCAGGTTATTTCTGGATACCAGGAGAGCATCCGTGTTTTACTAAAAGCATGGACAAGTAGAGCACAGTCTTTGTGAATGGACAGACAAGTATGCCCACCTTGAAACTGGCTCGTAAATTTCCCCTTTAAGCCTAAAATCTGGGGAATTTCTTGACATTTCTTACTATATAAGGAAAGGAGTCAAGCTGTCATGTGAAAAAAATGAAGTAAGAAACAAGTTGAGATGCAAACATCACCACTTAAAAGTAATTTTCTAAAGTGTCACCGTTTAGGTAACAATAAGCTTGCTTAGTGGAGCCCTCAACCCGGGCAGGAGTTTCCCTCGCACCAGCTGCCCTGTCTGGAAACAAGCCCCTCGCGGCGGAAGTGAGACGAGGCCGTGCTGCTTGCTGTGTGACTGCTCTGGCTGAACTTCCTATCTTCTGAGCTGTAAGCGCACCGTTCCCAAAGCTATCCGTGGTTAAGTGTCTGTGGACGTGACCCGAGTGTTAGCACCGGCTGAAGTGGGCCGTCCTCCTAGCGGGCTTTCTCCTCACTGCTTTTCCCACAGCCCAGCCACACCGCAGCTGCTGTTTAGCTAGCGCTGGCATTCCACACTGACGGAGTGTCTTCGAGAAGCCTTATCCATTAGTTACAGTAAAAGTGCCCGAGACGCAGCGTGCAGCTTTCGACCGATGGTGCGGCTGACCCTTGAACGCCACGGGTTTGAACCACGCAGGTCCGCTCACACGCAGATTATTTTTCAGTGAATACTGTAAATGCATTTTCTCCTCCTTAGGCTTTTCTTAATGACATTTTCTTTTCTCTAGCTTATTTTATTGTAAGAATCCAGTACGAAATACATATAACACACAAGTGACATGTTCACTGGCTGTTTATGTTACTGGTAAGGCGCCGGTCAACAGCAGACTGTTAGGAGTTAAGTTTTTAGGGGAGGCAACGGTTACCCCTTGGTTTCTGGTGGCATAGAGGGGTTGGGGCCCCCAACCCCTGCGCTATTCAAGGGTCAGCTGTTCTTTGTGTATTTTTAGGGCATTAGCAAATCAAAGAACGTTATTCATTTCAGATTTACAGGGTAGTTATCTGAGCAAGAAACTACCAGGAACTTTCTTCATCTCTCTCTTGTAATTTGATCTTGCTGTTTCCTAGACAGATGGCTTCATAACCTGCTTTGCCACATCTGAAACTATATAGATTGTTCTTAAGCAAAGACTATAACTTGGTATTTATTAGTTTTATTGTGAAGGTTTAAAATTTACACTCAAAGCTATCACTAAAAATAGTCAACATTTTCAACCGCATTTTAAAACAGGTTTTCAGAAATCTCTGTTGTCACCAGTATCTGAATTTTCAAAAACTTTGCTGTCACATAACAATCTATGGATTATCTCCCTGAGTCTTAAGGGAGAGGGTTCATTCACAAATGTCAGAGAAAACTGGGTCTTGGTTTGTCTTTATTCCCCTTAAGTCACTAAATTATTATGTAGCGCTTCTCACTTCAGCCAGAGCGTGAGTCCCATTGCCAAGAGCTGCGGTCGTGCCCACGCAGCAGAGAGCACAGGCGTGCTGGGGCGGCGAGCCGGCTGACTCCGCGTGCAGGGGAACCGTGTTTCCGTATGGTTGGGCAGGACAAACAGAGATGCACTCGGACGCAGTGTAAGCTCCGTTCTGCTACGGGAACTCTCCTTCTCTGGACAGACTAACAGTGTTCAAGCCAATTAGTATTTTACAGTACCATAGAAAACCTCCCTCTGAAGGTTCATTTCTGGTCATGATTAATAAGAACTTTAATTGTTCAGCACTTTTTAAAACTGGGATTAGAATTCACTCACCTCTTTTTTTTTTTCCAGTGTACATGAGCATTTTTAAAATCCTGTCGCCACCGTGTTCTCAAACCGGAAACCTGTTGGGCTGGAGGACTCAAACCCAGCTCCACAGCGAATGACTAAGGACACTGGTCAGAGTTGCGAGCAGTCGCCTTTCGCTGCTTCACCACTTGCATTTTCTGTACTGTTTACACATTGCCTTTCTGCTCTTGCCTCGTTCTCAGTTCCACACTTACTTCCTTATCTCGACCTCCAGCCGCCTCCACAGTGTGTGCTTACACAGGAAACCACGCCCAGACCCCTTTTCCCGCGTCTTTAAGACAGTGAGAAGGTGAAGGTGTTGCTTCTCCGCGCCCTAAAGGCACTGAGATCAGAACAGTACTAACGACCCTGTCTGTGCTGAGTATCCACCCCTGACCTGCATGGCCTTTGCCCTCCACCCGCTGCGCTTGGAGGCCACCTTCCCAGTGGTCTTTGGGCGCACTAGTGAAAAATGGGAGAAATGAGAGAATCGTGTAGACAAACATCCAAGGGGAGGCAAAGAACCGTGTCCGATGGGCTGTTCAGAACGCTTGCTGGAGTCTAATCGGTGTCCTTAACTCCTGGGGATTCCTCTGGCTGAGAAACTGGGGCTCTTCACCCAGAACACAGTGTTGTGTGTGGAATTTTGAGGCATTCACAGACCTCCTGGAGCTCATCTGTGGAGTCCACAGGGGTCTGTGGGTCTGATTTAGAATTTTTGTCTGGGTCCCTGTTAGAGAATTTCAACGAGATAATTACTGACCCCATTTCCGTGGTGTAAGTGCCCCTACCAGATGGTACGTGGGTGTTGCCGTGCCTGTTTGAATGAATGGGAGGGTGCCTTTTTTTAACACTCGATTAGGATTCCAACACTATACATAGTTTTACCTCTGACTGCCACACTGGGTTCTTTTTAAAGAGGACTGACCAAAGCACTAGCCCCTGACCCCCGATTCGGCTACAGGATGGAAATGAGCCCACCTGCACGTCCTGTCACTCACTAATGATGCCTGTTTATATGTTTATCTTCTCTGACTTTTCAGAATGCTTTTTCAGCATTATTCCCCTTCATGGTAGCCCTCTAAAGTAGCTACTGCACATGCTATTAAGACCACTTAAACGAGGATGGGACGTAAACAGGTCAGTGCAGGTGTCCAGGGTCAGAAAGTGGCAGTGGAGCCACGACGGGGGCCGCGGCTGCCGAATGCCCATCCTGTATGTTAGGGCGCAAGGGTCCTGCGAGGTGGCCAGGCTCTTCTTGCGCCGGAGTCCGGAGAGCGCACGGAACGGCGGGCCTGCCCCAGGCCACCGTCTTCCCTTTTCACACGCGCATGCAGCGTTGGAGTTGCTCCTGTTATGTCAAGATACTGCATGAGACATCTTGAAGAGTCTCCTAGCAGTTCATACATCGCTAGTCAAAATCTAAGTATTTTAAACCGACTGTACCCGTGCCTCTAATAAAGATGTAAGAAGCCAGCCAACTGGCCACGCATTGTTCTCTCTTATGCTTGTCAGGTAGAAGGGTAACAACCACAGGGTAATATCTGAAAGTGTATCTGTTATATCTCTTTTTAATGTTTCAGCATTTCCCAGCTAAAAGGTTGCTATAATCCAGTGAACCTTTCTATTAAATAGGTATTTCTCAGCTTCCTGCCAGGTTTAACTACTTGGCTATGGGTAATTATCCCGTGTGCAGTGTGGTCTCCCTAAGGAGTAATGAACACGGCGTGTGCCCACAGCAAAGCTGGGCTTGGGCTGAAGCAGGGATTGCTGCCCAGGCTGATACTGAGTTTAAATATTTGAATGAATTTCAAATCCCAGTTCCTAAGGAGTTTGCAGTCAAATGCTGCAATAGAATTCATAATTCTCTATTTGATCAATTCTAAGGCACACATTTTTTTTCATATCTTAACGTATCCAAAATTGGTTCTTTTACAAACAATGGTATATCATAACTGAGTTGATGGCATTTTTTTCCCTTAGCAATAGATGAGCTAATGTATCTTACAGTCAGTATATCTGAACTTCAAAGACATGACAGTGATTACACCTTACTTTTATACAGGACTTTATATATCAGTTTTTAAGATTTTATTTATTTATTTTTAGAGATAGGGGAAGGGAGGAAGAGGACTGGTCGCCTCTCACATGCCCCGAACTAGGGACCTGGCCCGCAACCCAGGCATGTACCCTGACTGGGAATCAAACCGGCAATCTCTTGGTTTGCAGGCCAGCACTCAATCCACCGAGTCACACCTGCCAGGGCATTATACCAGCATCTTAATTGAACCCCAAAATAATTGTAAAAGTAGAAATAATTGGCATTTTCTCTATTTTACAAATGAGGAAATTGAAACTTGGAACTGGCATAGACTTTCATATGGATTGCACTTCAGTACGCATGATCTTATTTTTTCATAGTCAAGTTGATGACCAAGCCTTGTCATACGAAGCCCAGAAGTTTTCCCTGCACCTGTTTTCAGGGTACCCTAAAGGACAAACAACAGCAGCCACACTCCAAGGCGCCTTGTTAAGCCTCTTTATGGATTTCATGTGTGCACGTTGGATTTTCTCCTGAAACATAAAAAGGCTTCGGTGCAGTCTCTGTAATTGTGTGACGTGAAAAATTACGACGATCGTTATTGCAGCTCTGCCTCGAGCGTCTTTCATTAATTCAGTAACCAGTCACAGTTCCTTCATCACGGGTTTTGGGCCCAAGCATAGCGAGTATCAGACCGAAGGGGAAAGCTTCCTCGTTACACTTCTCACCTGGTGTTTATTTTGCACCCGGTGTGAGCAGTAATTGGCATCGCACCCAAGGACTGAGCAGGGAAAGCTGTTGAGCCTCATCCTTATTCGCGTATCCCTGAAACGCTGCTGTCACGCTCCTCCGCGGAAAGCCGGGCTTAATGGCTTGAACCTTGTATATAGGTCGCCACAGTTACTGGGCATTTGCAGTATTTCATTTCTCACTGTGTTTTACTTTCATATATAAATTCTTCCAAATTTTCTTTCCTGTGCTTTATTGTATCACTTTGTCTTGGCACAGCTATAAAAGAAGTGTCATGTTTTACACTTGTCACCCTCTCTTCCTTGGGGGCCTGTGTGCAGGGCTCACTCCCAGGGGCCCGTCCCTCCCGCTGGCAGTGGAACCAGAGGGACAGCTACAGGGAGCGTGCTCCTTCACGCCCGGGGCAGACTCTTCCTTGTATTCGGGCTACGTGCTCAGAAGGAACGACCGTGCTTTCTCGATAGAATACCGAGGTTAAAAACCGGATGGGACCATCCAAGAGGCCGTCCGTGACCCACATTTGCCTCGTGGGGGAGCTCCAGGCCCTCAGTGTGGCTTCCCCTCGTGTGTGGGAAAAGGACCACTTGAACCTAGCCTGGGGGGCTGTGAGGGCAGGAGGAATGGGAAGGTGGCTTGCCGTGGGCGGCAGCAGCCAGGTCATCCCCACACTGCAGCTGGGATTAATTTTCCCTCTCACTTGGGGAGCAGTCCTGGTTTCGATTTTAATATTTAGAAGGTAAGTTCGGTTGATGGACACTTTGTGTAATAAAAGGCTCTTTTGAAGTACACACACAGGATAAAAAGTGGCACCCCAGGGCCAGAGGCTTGCATGGAGTACATTTGTGGGGCCCCAAGCTTAGTCCTGGATACGTTTATAGCACTTTAGCTCCGTTTGTGAGTTTGGAACCTTTCCAAACAAAGAAGAGAAAGACATATATTATTGTTTATAATCTGCTTTATTCCACCGAACCTTGACTGAACAGACTTGTGGATTGCTGTTTAAATCCCCCAGTGCCTTTAACTACCGATAGGGAAAGTGGTTAATGCGCATTCGAACGAGGCTTGGCATCCACTCCAGGAAATCACTTTAATTGAGAAGCATTAAATGTTAAAATGATTCTGAAAAAAAATAAAGCCAGCACACACACTGAGTATAAAAGTCCAGGCCCATCAGTGATACAGGTTCTTGGTTGTGCATCCCTCCAGCCTGTAAGCCCCGCAGCTGGCAGGTGTCGAGAAACTGACTCTCAAGTCCCTAGGTCGCTATCCGCAGGCGGGCGGGCGGCCACCCATCCCTGGCCAGCAGGTCAAGGCTCCACTTCAGAGGAGGGGAGGGAGCTGGCAACCTCACAGATGTTTGTTTTTCTGGAATGATAAGCTAGTCCCAGGTGACTAAAATAGGAGATTTAACCCCAGAGTCCTTGCCCGGGCTTTCCATTGCTGTGCTGAAGCCATCTGTTGAAACCTATTTACCATGCTAATGGCCTTTTATTTAACTGCTTATTTCCAGCTGCGAGTGTGTGCCAAGACTACTCTTCGGGGCCTGTATTTTATCTTTCAGGGAGCAGTTCCCAGCCTTTCCAAAATCCCCAAGCCCCTCCCAACCAACAGGAGATCCTGGTC
This sequence comes from Tonatia bakeri, assembly GCA_004024845.1. Lineage (NCBI taxonomy): Eukaryota > Metazoa > Chordata > Mammalia > Chiroptera > Phyllostomidae > Tonatia > Tonatia bakeri. Next base: position 19,001 of record PVIA01001183.1, on the reverse strand, counting down.
CAGGGTTGCCAAGCAAGTGAGAGAAAGAAATCTTTAAAAGCAGAAACCCTCCCCCAGCTCCAGAGACAGCCCCGCCCAGAAAGTTCTGGCCAGGTCAGTGGTCTGCTGGACCACCCGAGGCGTGACTAAGCCATGGGGCCACGCTTCTCTCTTAGGAACCCCTTCTTTGAGAGGGGTCACGCGCATGCCAGCAGGGACAGCCTGTGTGACTCCGTTCATTTAATTACAGAGCAACACCCCGGGTAATAACACACCTAAATTCAATGTGTGTGTTTAATGGGGGAGAGGGCCGAAGGAAAGGGTTTCAAAAGGAAAATCCTGAAGTCACGCTGGACAAACACGAGAAGAAAAGGAATGAAAAAGTCATCAAGAGACAAAATCAAAAGCCCACGCCCGCATCTCTTGGAAGGGATGCACTGTGCTCTCCCAGGGCCAGAGCTGCTGGTGTGATAGACCTTTATTTAATAGCCTGGATGGGTTCTCTTTATTACTCCTTTTAGGAGGATGACAGTAAAAAGTTTCCTCTTCCTAATGATTTGGCTCATTTTATAGACATTGGGTTTTTTTCTCCTCCCTTCTCACAGTCTTTCCTCAGCAGCAGTGGCTAAGCATCGCTTCTCCGGAGCAGCCACAACCCAGACAAGCGCCCATCCTGAGCCCCGTTGCACGCAGCTCGCTGCACAGCCAGCAGAGGGCGCTATGGGGAGAGACGCCAGGGTTTCTAAATGGCAACACCTGAAATAGCGTTCATGTAAAGAGATGTGGCAAAGGGATACGATTTTCTGTTTAGACTGTAAGGGACAATTCTTAAACTGTCTCATGTATCAAACCTGAGGAAACACATTCAGATACGTTGAAAGTCACCTCTGTTATGATTTTACTTCTAATTTGGCCATCAACTAAAATACATGATACTCTGAGTCACCTTTGACTTTTTTTAACTTTGTTTTTAGAGAGAGGAAGGGAGGGAGAGAAACATCAGCGTATGGTTGCCTCTTGTGCACCCCCTGCCGGGGACCTGGCAAACAGCCCAGGTACAGTGCCCTAGACTGGGACTCGAACCAATGAGCCTTTGTTTTGCAGGCTGACACTCAACCACTGAGCCACAGCAGCCATGTTTCCTCCTAGTCTTTTTCTGACTTTAGCTGAGTGGAATCCTGGGCCCGGGGAGGAAGAAGGCAGGGAAAGCAGAGTGAACACCGACTGTTGAGCCTTTGTCGGTTCTCCTGAGTTGGTGTCTCATTTCATTCTCTCTGGCGGGTGATTTCCTTTATTTTTCTTTAAGCAGTTATCCTTTTGAAAAGTTATTCTCAAAGTATTACATGCTCAGGCGCTGGTCACCAGCGACCAAACCAGAAAGAAGGGCCAGATGCTCTCCTTCCCCTGTGAGCTGGGAACTCATCTGGTAATTCCAGAACGTGACTAGATTAGCATTGCGGTGGGATCAGGGGACAGAGAGCACAACGTGGAAGCAGCGCAGGGACAGGTCAGCCTGGTACACCCGAAGCAACAGATAGTGCCTGACGCGTACCAACTCAATAGAAACTGGCAGGTAATGAGGGAGGGGGTTGGGATGAAAGACGCAGGTCGTGGTGCACCACGCATGAGCTGGCGAACTCTCAGGCCCCATTCTGAGCGCCTTAGGAATATTCAGATGAGTGATTAAATTTAGTAGCAACAGAGCCCTTCTTAGCCACCTGGCGGATGTCCCTAACCACCACCCAAGGGACTGAGCAAGGGAAGAAGCACAAGTCCTCACGTGCAGCACCTCCTGCATTGTTCTACCAACACCCCACTCCCATCGGGTGCCCTTGTCTTCACCCTCCCTCGCACCCAGTAAGGTCCCTCTCACCCTCAGCCTTCCTTGGTAGATAACCCAGTAAGGCCCTTTGCCTTTCTCAGCCTAGTAACGTAGGAACCCCAGGAGGTGATTGGTGAAGGACCATAAGTCCTTCCCTCCGCAGCAGAGATCCGGGTCTCCACGGAAAGACCGCAAAGCCCTCCAAGAGTCTCAGGGGAGACCCTGCCCAGGAAGGTCCTCTCTCTCCTGTTCACGTGGGTAGACTGTGGGGCACAGAGTAAGTCTAAGGCTTAGGTGGACTCCCAGCGCCTGGTGGCACCCGTAGACTGCGGAGTCAGAGGCTAGAGCCCACCCTCGTAACCTGCGCCTAAACAAGTCACACCGGATAGGACAGTTGTCACTACCACTGTCTAAGGAGTCTCAGAATGCTTCACCAAGTCCTCCAGGGTAACCAGTAGCTGAAGCGGTGAAGAGGGAGTTCTCTCCGCCCACTCTCCTTCCCCAGACTCCATTCAGCGTGGCCCGGCAGAACTTCCGACAGCGATGGAGCCGTCTTATCCTTGTGTCCAAATGCAGTGCCCACTAGCCACCTAGCTGGTAAGCACTGGAAGTACAGCTAGTATGAGAAACTAAACCTTTTGACTTTTAAATACCAATCAATTTAATTTTAAATAGCCACACGTGGCTTTTGAGCATTTAAAATATGGCTAGTGTAAGGAACTAAACTACTGGTTTTATTTAATATTAGGCAACTTACGTGTGAATAGCCAGGTGCGGCTAGTAGCCACTGTGCTGGTTAGCACCTCCATCGGGATCTTCTCTCCGACCAACCTACTCATCACTAGTGGAAAAAGCACTGCCTGCCTTTTCCTAGGTGGGACTCCAGCTCTAAAGAAAGGCTATGAGGGTTTTTTATTTTATTTTATTGATTTTGAGAGAGAGAGAGAGGAAGGGAGAAACGTCGATTTGTTGTTCCACTTATTTATGTATTCATTGGTGGCTTCTTATATGTGCCCTTTGCGGGGAGTAAACCCACAACCTTGGCGTAGCAGGACAATGCTCTGACCAACTGAACTACCCAGTCAGGGGATATGATTTTTTAAAAATATGTTTTAAAAAAAATTTTATTGTTGTTCAATTACCATTATCCCCATTCCGCCCCCCATTGTGACCTTTTTTTAAAATTCAAGGCTCTCTGTTGCTCTTCCCAGTCCCACTAAACTTCAGGTCCTGCACACTAACAGAACCTCCTGCAGAGGAAAAATCCGAATGGAGATTTCCCTAGAAAAACTTGTCCAAGGCCCTGGTGACTCTCCTGAGGTGTTTCTATCCGTCTGCTCACCTCACACCGACGTAGACATTTGCACACACTTTCTCAAGGGAGAAACAGTAACAAAAAACTACGTGGTCGACGGGCATCCTCTGCCCTGTCCCTACGTCTAGAATCAGGGGCTGAGCCCCAGAAAACTGCCAGGAGGAACGTCGGAGAGCTTCCTCTAACCAGACCCTCACTGGGCGGTTCTGGTATCTATGGCTGTGAGTGGTTCTGGCATTCCGAGTTGTATGTGGGGCTTTCTCCTGGCGATGAAAAGGGTCCCCTGCCAGTGTGGCTTCGCATTTGATTTCGGTCAAGAGCAAAAACTTCCAGAAAGCCAAATAAAAAGCGAGACACACCAGCTTCTAAAGAACTTCCGTGTTTATTTGACATAGTGTCACCGTACACATCTCATGCCAGCACACAGGAGGCATATTATACAAACACACGCACCGGCTTCTCTGTTCCCAAGTCACGTGGCAATAAATAAGGGTGGGTGGGTCTTTTTTTTTTCTTTTCCTTTTTTTTCCCTAGCAAATGAGACGTCATTTCTTTTCACTGTACAAAATTTACACTGCGAAGGGTGAGGGCAACAATCCAGAGCTTAGGGGGCTTGGGGCTTTGAGGTCTGAGTGCAAGTTCAGGGCAGCGGGTGGGACCCTACAGCCCTGAACCCGCCCGTCTGGCTGAACGCAGTCCTCGAGTCGGGGAACACAAAGGACTCTTGTCCCTCAGTGGGCAGCAGATGAGGGTGGGCTGTCCTTCTCCGTCCACCTGGGCTCACCCCCCTAAGCAAAGGAACGCTCGGCATACCTCCGGACCTGCAGCTTCTCCTCACCAGAGCTAGCAGCATGAAACTGTGCTTTCGGGGGCCTACCAAGCAGAGTGTGGGTGGGATGACTTTGCTGGGCTCTCTCTTTTTTTGGCTCCTGTCACCGTGGGAGAGCGGTTGGAGCAATGACAGCAAGAAAAAGGGCCAACTGACCAATCCAAGAGACAGCCAGCCAGCGGTGTGCTTTTTAGTTCGTGTCCAGCGTGCCCAGAGCCCTCAGCAGCAGGCAATAAAACAAAACTCATTTCCGCTTAATTGAATTTGTCTTCATCTCACGGTTTCCAATTTTTAAAGTGCAATGTTTAAAAATGAGCCTCCTCGGTCCTTCCAGACCCTGCTGGCCGAGGAGGTATGGTCATGATTTCCATGGTTATAACCAAGTTGTCAGTAGTGGTGTGTGGGAGGGGTCGAGAGGGAGCGTGGGTGCCGGAAGGCACTGCCGCCCCGGAATGCAGCTCTTGCTCCTGCTCAGCCGAAGCCTTCCACCCCTCCTGCAGGGAGGCAGCTACCGCAAGAGAACCCGCCTGGGCCTCAGGGGTGGCCTCGTCTTTTGTTCTCCAATTACTTACGCTTCTTGCAAACTGAACATAATTAGGAAGATCAAATGGACTCCAATGATCTGAGTAGATTTCATATTTTATGTTGGCCAAAAAAAAAAATCCAGCTTTTAGAGACCCTGCTAAATGCTTTTCTTACATCTTTGTTGTGTCCTCTTTCCCTGGCATTTCACTGTGTTAGGTGGCAGGAATATGGTGTCAGTGTGGCGGCTGGTTTTCACTCTGCATTGTATTCACAGTTGTCAGACGAGGGGAGAAAGAGAAGGCGCAGACAGAAAGGAGTTCGCCTCCAGTTGCACAGCAAGTCCCTGGAAGGGCCACACCAGTCTTCCCAACCATGGGATTTTCCCAGTGGGCCAGCTCAGCCCCTGCACTGGGGGCTTCTTCTGGGGTTTATTACTTTTTAGGGCATATAGATTCTCCCATAGCCCCCTGGGTCCCATCTTTGCTTATACCAGCTTCCTCTGGAAACTGGGGTGTTGTTGTTTCATTGTTAGTTTGCTCCTGGATTCAGAAACCCCCTACCCTAAGGTCCGTCAGCTGGGTGCTGCAGGCAAATGTTGCTAGTTAACTGCTCTCCTGGAGCCAAAGACAGGCCCGAATGCTGTGAACTGCTCTAGGAAGTCTCATTTCATCCTCAAAATGCATCCATGTCATTTTAGCAAGGAGGGCCACCACTCCCAGGTAGCACCTTATAGCTCAATCAGAGGCCACTGGGCAGTAGCCAAGGGCCTGGAGGGGACCGCACAAGCAGTGTCCTGTGCTGTCTGTCCCCAAGCCACAATAGGGCCAAAGGAACAGCCTGGCACGCGGTGGCGAATTGGTGGCACCGGCTGGTCCCTAATGCTAAGCCTACTGTCAAGGAGAACTATGTAAAACCTGAGGCCTGTCACAGCTGTGCTTCTGTGTGGGGCACTGGTGTCTGCCACTGCCTGGGGGGGTGGCTCTGGGGACCTCAGCTGCCCCAGCTTGGTGGCCAGTGCTCTGGGAGTCCCTACCGCCAGGAACCCCACCAAAACCAAAGCAGCTCCCACCACGGCCAGCTGCACTGCTCACGGAGTCCTCGGCAGACTGCGTTCTGTGACTAATATGGAGGAGGCAGGGCCCCCCTCCCCCCAGCCATGGACTAGGGCATGAGCAGGAGTAACTCCATACTAAACAAAAACTGGTCAACTGATCTTAAAACACAGTGCTACCCCTGGGGTGGAGGGGCATGCCCCTTCGGAGATGCCACTCTCCCTGCTCTACGCTCGCCCCACAGAGGCAGGGCCTCTGAGCTCCCACGAGCCCCTGCGCCAGGTGGTCGAGCTGCGAGCTGCGACAGTGGTCTGTGGGGGACAGTCCTGACTGGTTAGTGCCCAGCACAGTCTTTCTCCTGTGCACTGCGAGCAGCCTACTAAGAACAGTGCCTTCGAGAATCTGTCCCGCAAAAGGACGGCAGCACGTGCCTTTCCTTCACGGGGCTCGTGACCTTGCTCATGGTCCCTGCCACCCCCCACTGTTCGCCGTACTGGGAATGGTCTGGGCTCCACTCTCCCTCATCCCTACCCGGAGCCCCAGAAAAAAACAAGCGCCTGCATTTGCAGACTGCCCCAGCAAAAATCCCAATTGCGGTGCATCCAAAAATGAGGGTCCACTACGAAACTGAGCAAAGAGAAGGTGGCCGAAGGCGGACCCCAGGAATTTACGGACTATATTTATGAAGAAGCTTAGCTGACCGTAGCTTCGTCCTGGGAGGGCGTCTACAGAAAACACAGCGGCCGAAGAGGAAGTGCTTATTTCTCCCTTGAGCCTCCCTCCCCGGCGCACACTGGAATCCTTGCGGTCCTCAAATGTGACAAGTACGGAAGAAAGGATCCTCAGCATCCTGGACCCCATCACTTCCCATGGAAGAAAGACAATGCCTTCTCGCCCTTCCCTACTCTGCGGGTCTTGGGTAAGAACCCAGGAGGCCGGGAGGAGCAAACCAATTCCTGGTGAACACCCGCTGTGCCCACGGAGAGCCCCTGCCGGACCGAGGGGCGGTGCATACGTGGGGGTGGCAGCACCATTCACGACGCCATTTCCCACCGAAGCGCAGTCTGCGGAGGGCTGGCAGCTCACAAAGCAGGGCTGGCCTTGCCCTCGCCTCGGGCCTGGCTATACGCCACTGCAAATCCGAAGGCTGTGAGGCGGCGCTGCCTTGGCCAGAGAGCTCCCCTTCCTGAGCAAGCACAGGGCTGGAGCGCCGCAGGGCCCGGCGCGTGGCCAGCCAGCAGCCCAGAAACCCAGACAGACGCGGCCCAGGGACCGCTTGGAACCTACTGCACAATTTTAGGGCTGCTCCCTTACACGATTCCTCCCAACCGAAATGGGCCAAAAGGCATCGCTAGTGCTAGGAAGAGGCCAAGACTGTCCTCCAACGGAGTCTGCTAGCACAGCAGAGAGAGCTCTTGTTTTTAAAGGGCCAGGAGGGCCGGCTGCACAGGGGGACGGGCCTGCAAACTCATCTGAACCTACTCCCTCCAAACAAATGCTCCGCGTGCTCTCACCCTGCAGGAGAGGGCTCTGCAGACTGGCATCTGCCGATCTGGGCTCACAGGCTGCACGCTGGGACAGCAAACCGGCCTACACACAGTTCCACTGATTGTCATTCTGTTCTCTCCGCATTTCAGCTTCGACCGTTTTGTAACCCATAACCTGTCTCGAGGAACAAATGACGTAAGCAAATTAAAAAGGCACATGGTGCTCCGAGGCGACTCGTCGGGTGACCGCTGGGACGGTGCTGGGCCACTCAGCTCCAGCCTCGGAGCCGCCTGCCATGAAAACCACTTCTTGCCGTCGGGGACGGACTGCGTGGTTTGCACGGGACTCCTCACAGACCACAGCTGACAAATATTCTCTGGCGTGTACTTCTGGAGAGGGAGGACGTCCTGTTTTTCACAGCAGGAGAAAAAGGACAGGGCACGTTTCCATATCAAACTACGGCCCAGCAAAGTTTCCACGGACCTTTAACGAGTGACTGTTTTTATTCTGAAAATCATTTTTCTGATGCTGAAGGGATGTGCTGTCTCCACTGCAGGAACCTCAGGTCTGGTGAGAGCCCTGGTTGGGGGCGGGTGTCTCAGGAGAGACACCAGTTGGAGCAGAGTTCCCGGGGAGCCTCGCACGGCCACCTCGGCCACCAAGCACTGAGCAGCCAAAGCTTGTAAGCAGGGCGGGGGAGGGGCCAACGAGCCAGCACCCCAGCGCTCCAGGCTCTCTCCCTGTGCTGTGTTCTGAGAGGAGGCTGCCCCCCAACCACGTCCCGGCAGAGCGGCACCCCGGTGCAGTGACTTCCGAGGGGGCAGCGGAGCACTTCCATTGAAAATAATGGAAGTTCTACTTGGCGCACTTTTGATCCTAAGAAGGCAAGTCTCTTTCGATCCTCGAAGGTACTGTCTCAAGCCAGGAGGACAGGGAGGGTGGGGAGGACAGATGTTTAAAAAGGAGGATGATCCATCTCATCGAGCCAAGAGGCGGGGCTCGTGGGAAAGTCAGGGTAGCCTACACTGCTCCCCGTGGAGATGTCAGAGGTGGGTCCCCCTGCCATGGCTCTCAGCGTCTGGCTCACGCCCTGCCCCGCGTGCGCGATGATGCCCAAACTACTGTCCACCGTGTAATCCAGCCCGTTGAGCAAAGGTGCATGCGATGGCAGGGACGAGATGGAGGATGGGGACTGGGGGACTCCGTAGGGGCTCCCGTCCCTCAAGTCCTGATAGGATTGTCCCGTCCCGTCCATGGAGAAGCTCCCATTCATTAACTGTCCTCCTGCAACGTCCCCCACGTTGCCGTACATCCTGTTGGCATGGCCGAGTTCTGAGAGAATCTGATCCTCTGCGGACAAAAGAACGGAGATCCGTGGTCAGCCGCTGGGACTCCAGGGGCCCAGCTCTCCACAACCCAGGGACCCGCACGACCGGGAAAGCAGCCAGGGGGCGGCAGCTGCCTTGCTGCCAAGCAGGGGTCAGGAGCCCACACGGCAGCCCGGTGTCCAGAGACCAGCCCACGTCAGGGGGGGAACGGAAGAAACCGCCGCAGGGGCTAAATTCCCAGGCCCAGAAGGCTGCACGGCGTTGGCTGAGCGGGTGGGTCCTGTGTCACTCCCGTGCTAGGGGGCTCTGGCTACACTGGGACTGAACGCCCCACGTCCCAGTGGAAGCTTCACGCTGACAAGATTTAATCTAGAAGCTTCTAAGTGAGCAAAGTGCTTGAGTGAGTTGGTTGGGAAATGAGCAGGCCCTTGTGGCGAGGGTGCCTGAGAAGCACTCCTAGACCCACGTCCAGAGTCCTTCTGGTCTCTCCAGAGAAGACGTTCACCAGCAAAAGACTTGGATTCCCTGTCTAATAAGGTCTCCACTGGGGGCAGTGTTGACTTGACGGAGACGAATGGGCCTTCTCGTTTCTTGGAGAATTTCATTAAGGGCATCTAATGGGATCTTTGCCACCTGGAAGAAGTCACCTCTCCAATAGAGGTGGGCAGTTTGAGTCTTAGGAAATACAGGATTATATCATTACACCACTGGACAGACCGGTGACGGGTCATTTCGGGGACCCGCCTGCACCTGACAGAAAGGAGCTAGGAAGCAAGACCTGAGATCCTCTGTGTCCCCAGCACTGACTTCAGCAGCTCGGACCAGAGGAAGGGGCCTTCCCCACCCTGTCCATGGGTCTAGGCGGTGAGCGGAAGGCCCTTGAGCCGTCCGCAGGGCCCAGGACAGACCTCTAGGCTGAGCTACCGTCCCCTCGGGTCATCTTGTTCCTGGAGGGCAGCCTGTCCCACCCTCTGCCCCACAGGCTTTCCTCTCCCCACCGGAGCCTGGGCACCACGTCCTGCCCAGGCCCCCCGGACTAGACTTAAATGCCCACCCCTTCTGGCAGCCTGCCCCCCTACTCCACCCGCAGACATGAAGAGGAGGGGAGGTAGCACATGCCCTTGAGAGGGGGCAGGAAGATGAAGGCTTAGCGCCACAGTATCACAGCCATTAGCTGGCCTTTTGCCTGTGCCTGTCACCCCACGGGACCAGGGCCTGCTGTGGGGGCAATCGTCCCCCCACACACACCCAGAATCATTTGTGTGCATTGGTCCCCACAGCAGCACCGTGAGGCAGGCGAGACTGTGGCTACTCCCCATTCATAGACGGACAAACTGAGGCTCAAGAGAATCAGATCAGTGTGCAGAGCCACAGCTGGAAACCCAATTTCGGACCCTGCTCAGTACTTTTCCCTCCCCAGCAACAGAAGGCCTTCCACGTTTGCGGCTCAGGATAGAACAGTTACAGCTATGTGCAAACAACCTAAGGACCCAAAACATGCAGCCATCTGCAATTTTGCTGACGCACCGATTTAAACATAGCGCATGCTGCAAAGCGTCTGTGCAGTGGGATGGCAGGAAGCGCGCAGGGGGCGGGGGGACTCGGAAATGAGGCCAGCCCCGTCTCACATGCACTCACAGTAGTGATTCCCCGGGGCAGAGGGGCTGGTGAGCACGTCCTCCCCACCACCAGGAGAGGAGAAAGGGGTAACTCTAGGGAATCCCGGGGTGGGGGCGGAGGGAGCCAGGGCCCCTGCAGAGGGAAGAAACGCAAGACAGGTGCTGAGCACATGGGCTGAGACCCAGCTCTGCTCACAGCTGTTCGGGCTGGTGAAGGAGCCCCAGTCAGCAAGAGAGGAGCGGGGGCGTGGGGCCCACGGTCCTGGGGAACCCAGCTTCCACTCTCAGCCGCAGAGCTCTCCCTGTTTCTTAAAGGGCCACTGCCACGTCCCCCCACCCACCGCCACCAGTCACAGGGGACAGCCTGTGTTTGGGAGGAAGTTGTCAGGGCCCCGAGAAGGTCATGAGTCATGGATTACTGCTTCCCAGGGGCCAGTTCTAAGGCCCGGCCTCGCCCCTCCAGCCCTGCTCACCTCGGAAGCTCAGCTCACTGTCACTAACCCCACAGTCCTCTGCAGAGCTCTCCTTCTCCTGCTTGCTGCCTCCCCGGCTCCTCTTGACGCTCTTGTAGAACTGTCCCCAGCGGTGCCGCCCCGCGTCCTTCTTCAGGCGCTTCTCCTTGGCCCTTCTGTTCTGAAACCAGACCTGCCGCACAAGCGCAAGGGGCACACTCGGGGGGTGCCCACCACGAACCCACAGCCCCCGGTGTCCCCCAAGATGGGTGGCTAGAGACAGGGACTGAGGCCTCGGCAGACAGGACTCTGAGCTTCAGAAATCTCTCCGATGTGGTCAATTCCCTGAGGGCATGGCCCTGAGTCCAACTCCCCAAGGAGGTCAGTGATACTACTGATGGTCAGTGACACATTGTGTTTGTCACTCTCCAACCCTCCTCACACCGAGGCCACAGACATCACGCAGACTGGCCCAGGATGGCCTCCGACCCCGCTCCTGGCCCCAGACCCCACAGGAGTGGTGCTGGGCCCTGGGTCCCCAGATGACAAAGACGTGTCTCACCTGCACAACCCTCATGTCCAGGCCCGTCTCCGAAGACAGCTGTTCCCGCACGTGCCGGGCAGGCTTGGGGGAGTTCTTGTAGGCATTCTTCAAGGTCTCCAGCTGCTTCGCTGTGATGGTGGTCCGGGGCCGCTTAGCCCCGGCCTCCGAGTCATCTGCAAGGAAAACCCCCTATTGGGTCCAAGCCCACCTGACGCTCCTGGGTCTCGTCCCCATTCCACACACAATCTTGCCTGCTATGGGCAGGGCAGTGGGGAGGAATGGTGGATGTCAGGGTGGAGCCATCTCAAACCCGTGGAGCCCACTCCTGCACCACAGGCCTTCCCGAGTCACTGAAACACAAGACACCACCATCCCCCTCCCGGCCTCCCTGTCCCCCGCCAGCTCAGCCAACACAGGGACTCTCATCAGACTGAAGGTCCAGTTCCCCGAGTCTCCCTGCCGTGGCCAGTGCTCTGGTTGGACATCCTCATGCCTGGTCACCAGCGCTGTGCAGGTGAGCGAGCCAGAGTGGAGCCTATTCTGGGCCGCCCCAGACGCTCCTGCCTCTCCCCCCGCCGGAGCCTGCATCTCCCCAGGTCCCACCCATGGCCCCCTTCCTTTGCTGCAGGCTCCCCAGGCTCACAGCAGGCGTGGCTGGTGTGTACTCACTCGTCATCTACAGAATGCGCATGAGTTATGGGTCAGAGCCCACTAGTGGCTGTAAAGTCAATTTGGTGGATTAAAAACTTTTTGAGGAAAGGAGCCCCAGCCGGTGTGGCTCAGTGGCTTGACTGCCGGCCTGAGAACCAAAGGGTCGCTGGTTCGATTCCCAGCCAGTGCACATGCCTGGGTTTCGGGCTGGGTGCCCAGTGGGAGGCACGTGAGAGGCAAACATTGATGTTTCTCTCCCTCCCTCCCTCCCTTACCCTCTCTCTAAAAATAAATGAATAAAAACTTGGAGGAAATTAGGTGAGTGGGACGGGACGGGGTGGGGTCAATCGGGGCGACTATTGTTTCATGAAGCTGGTTTAGTGTTTGCTGTGTAAACATGTGTGTTAAGTTGAAATGACATAAATTGAGTTTCTTACTATGGAGCACGGCAACATTTTTTGAGAAACGCTGGTCAAGGGTGAGGCCACTACTGTATCTCTCTGCTACCTTCCTACCCTCCTCTCTCTTCTCCCTCCTTCCCATTCAAGAAAACCTTCTCTTAGGAGCAACGACAATACCCAGCATTCATTATGCACCCACCCTGCCTGGGGTCGATCTAAGAGCTGTGTGCACGCAGTGCTCCTGACAATTCCAAAAGGTTTTTCTTGGCGTCAGAAGACCTGGGTTCTTGCTGAGCAAGGGGTGGGGGCAAGTGAGGCCTCCCCTCCAAAGCCTGGGCCATGCACACAGTGGAGGGGGACAAGGGAGCACGTCTGCACCTCTCCCTGGGCTGTGTTTCTCTCCAGCAGAGCTGCCGCCTTCCTCAAATCCTGGCCACCAGCCCACTCACCCCACGCTACTCGGAGTCGTGAACCAAAGAGGAAGGATTCCAGAGCCCCTGAGGTGGACACCCAGGGAAACCTCCAAAATGCATTACTTTAAATTCCGTCTTAAGGAATCACTCCCATAAGTGTAGAGGTGCCAGCACGACAGCTTTGGGTGAAACTATAAAATATAATAGTGCACTTTTAAATATCTACACAGCCTTTGTATGTAAAATTTGAAATAATGAAACCACCCCAAAAACTGAATTCATCGAGGATGGCTTCACTTTTGAATCAGGTTGCCCTAGGGAACTAGACGGTGTTGGCGCCCCGGCCAGGCTGCCGGGACACGCCCGTCACCCTGGGCTGGTGGCGCGTGGCCACCGCACTCCGTGTGCACAGGACTTTCTTCTTGTGATTACGACGACTCTCCTGCTGTTATTTTAACATTCACTGTTATTATAATTTAAAATCTTCACATCCTATAACAATGTCATCCAAGTATTCATTAAGTCGTGGTGGCCGCGCTCCTGCTGAAAAATGGACCCAAAAATCAATAGCTTTGGTGCGGAAGTTAAATGTGATAAAACGCTACGAGGAAGGCCACGCAAGACCATGATGCCCCGGGTTGTTAATTCAGGAGAGAGCGTTCTGCGCAGTCTGGGGGAGAGTGCTGTGAAAATAAAACGTAGCATTAAGGCAAAGATACACTTTGCCCGGTTATGGATTTATGTGCTCCCAGAATACACCCCCCTCCCCTGGCTTTTTCCATTAATTCCTATGGGAAAATTAGCCTGAAAATATGTTAGTTCTGAATTATGCAGGGTCTCCCAGTGCCCGTCCCTGGCATAAAACGCAGCCTCATTCCACTGAAGACGCGAAGATCCGGGAGATGTAACGAACGAATGAAATCACTCGCACTAACGTGCACACACAGCAGATACCAGACCCTTTGTGTAACACGCAGAGGGAGAGTGAGCCTGAAATGGGTGTGAATCAGCAAGGGGGGGGTTAAAACACCAAAAGAGAGAGCCAAACGTCCCGCAGCAGACAGCGTTCCCCGCTGCACTCAGGGTCACCCGGATTTCACAGGGTGGCTGTGGCCCCGCCTCACTGTCGGTGGAGACAGAGACAAGGGGGCCCTTCAGAAACACTGAGCAACCTTCAGCTCCTTGAAAACCTAAAGGTGGTCCCACCCCCACCCCCATTTGCGTTTCTCCTCCACGCAGGTCTCGCCCTCATTTAACATCCCATTCCGCGCGCTGTGTCCTATTAAAGCCTCGGGAAACAGCCCTGTGTGGCAGGGGCTCTTGTCCCCATAGGCAGCTGAGCAGCCCAGGCTCCACCAGGCACAGAGCTTGCCAAGGGACCCCGCCCAGTAGGTGACCCAGCAGAGATGCCCACCCCCTCCATGATGCCACAGAGGTGTGCCATGCGCAAATAATCCGCACTCCGTGTTGCCCCGGCCTGCCCCGCTAGTCTGCCCTCCCCTTGAGCCACCCACAGCAATGCGGACACCAGGCCAGGGGTGCTCAGGGCCCAGACGAGGGCGCTGACCCTGGGGAGGCCCTGCAGCCCGAGCACCTGGTAAAGCGCCCCCGGGCCTGTCTGCTCTGGCGGTTTAGCCCTGACGAGCCACCCTAGTCTCCTGCGACATCGTAACTGGCTCCAATGCAACAGCGTCGAGTGAGCTTTAAGGAACCAGAGCAGATAAACACATTAAGGCGAAGAGCCTGGGAATGGGCTGACCGAGGTCCCGGATAGAGGAGCAAGAGGCTGAGGGCCCGTCCACCCCAAAGGGCCGAGCTGGGGTGGTGGGAGCGGAGGGGCTCCCTGACGCACCCTGAGCTGCCCCGCCTCCTCACCACCGCAAATGCTGTATTTTAAACTAGTTCTTTAAGCAAACACAGTTTCTCCGTGCGGTAATCCGATCTAGCTGACCTGTGTGTGAGGGCCCAGGAAAGCTCTGGAAGGCCACCCAGGAAACTGTCATCACTTCCTTTTCTCTCTACCGAGCCCAGAGCTCTCAGGGTGCTGCTTTCCGCAGCAACCCCCCAAGGGGATAAAATCCTTGTGCATGGCAGACAACCTCACCGTTTTGTGAGTTTGTGCCTCTGAGATGCCCAGGTTGGGTTTGGCCAAATGCCACATTTGGGGCCAGTGGAGGGTACCCCCCACCCTGGATGCAGCTGTGAGTGAGGAACCTAAAGTGGGGGGAGGGTACCTTTTAACTAATGCTTATAGGCAGCGGAGGGGGGCATCAGGCTGGGCCTTCCTGAGGGGAGCTCGATGGAATGGGGGTGGGGGGGTCCAGGCCCAGTCTAGGCCCTGGAAAGACCTGGTGCTGCCCTGGAACAGGACACTGGAGGGCAGGAGCAGCCACCGCCTGTCTGTGTGGTGGCTGTGGAACTCGGGGGGCTCTGCCGCAGACCACAGGCAGTGACCCTGAGGTGGCGGGGAGAGTTGGGGGTATGTGGCTGACTGGGGTCTCCCTGAATGTGGACACTGGCTGAGCACTCGCTCCGCACGGGGGGCTTCGGGAGACATGAGGAGTCGGCGCCCCTAAGTCCCCGCCCTCTACAAGGCCCAGGGCCGAAGCAGGGAACAGGGCACAGCGAACTGGGGTCCACACTGGCCGTCCCAAGGGTGACTTAGGCCAGAGCTAGGGCTCTCGCCGGCTGAAGCTTTTGAGTGTGGGGGTGCTGAGGTAACTGTGCACCCCAGTGTACGAGACCGAGAGCAACCCCAAGCATCCACCGTAGACAGATCACCCTCCGGCCCCAGCCCAGCCAGGCGAGAAGCCGCGGAGAAAAGGACCCAAGGTCCTGGCCGCCCTGAGCCAGTTGTGGCCGACAGGTGCGCTCTCAGTGACCACAGCTCGGTCACGGCTCCGGGAAGCCGGCTAGTGCTGAGGGGTCGGGGGCGCTGACAGGTAGCTGTCCCTGCTGAGAGGTCGCCGCAGGACTCCGAGGGACTCAGCAGAAGGGCCCCGGGCAGAGGGCCCGGCCCGAGCGCAGTCCGGAGCGGGACACGCAGGGCGGCACCCTTACCGTTCTGCTTGGCCGTCTCGTAGTCCTCCTTGCACACCAGCCGCCCGTCCTCCATGAGGTAGAACTCGTCCCCCGTGGCCAGCTGCCGGTTGCAGATGATGCAGGCGAAGCAGTGCAGGTGGTAGACGAAGTCCTGCGCCTTGCGGACCACCTGGGTGGGGGGGATGCCCTGCTGGCAGGCCGTGCATTTTGTGCCGAAGCGCCTGTGGGGGCGGCATGAGATGATTAGGGCTGGGGGCGCGGCAGGAGTCCTCCCACCTTCCGTGGGCCCCCCCTCCCACCCCAGCACTCCAGGGGCGTCCATGGACATCAACCCCTGGGCCACCCAGCGCTCACCACCCGGTCCCTCAGCCTCTCGCTGGCCTCGCTGCTTTGTGTCCGCGCTCTTTAACCACAGAATGAAGGGTGGGAACGAGAGTCTCCAGTGCCCTCGCAAAGGCTGACACCCCAGGGCTCAAAACTGCCTGGTTAACACCCATCGACACACCTGGGACCGAGGAGCGGGCCGCTTCGCCTTGCCTCCCGTTTCTCCAGCTCCGTGGGGAGGTGCAGAGGGCTGGCCCCCGGGGTGACTGCGAGCGCCCAGGCTGCTGCGCCCCCAGCAGCCAGCAGAACCTCTCTGCACATGCTCCTCCCCCTGCAGCCTGTGTGGCCAGGCTCCACCCCCGCAGCCCACAGACATGGCGCTGGGGCAGCAGAGCGGGGCCTCCCCTTCTCTCTCCTGCCTCAGCCTCCATCCAGGGCCCCACCAGGCTGGCCTCCATCCCCTTCCCACACACAGCCTCTGAGATGTGGTGTGTGTGGGGTGGGAGGGCTGCATTTTCTCATCCCTGTGCCATCCAGGCCAGGAAGTCTGCAGAGCTGTTTGAAAACACCACCTCAGACCCCTCCTGGTCTGCACCTCTCCAGACCCGCACCGAGGCAAGAGGAAGGCACCTGCAGCCACCCTGGGCTGAGGTTAGGAAGGAAAGGGCTGGACATCTTGAAAATATAGCCCAGTGGGTCCTTTAAGCTCCTTTCCCCATCCTGGTCACCAACACAGAGCCACACCAGTGGCCAGAGAGGGCAGCAGGAATTCGGGGCCGGCGTGGCCGCGGGCGACAGAGGGGCCACTCGGCTGCAGGTGAGCCTTTCCCACTTGAGGAGGGAGACGGGAGGGGCTGGGGAGGCAGGGGCAGAGTTTAAAACAGCAATCAACCTAATTATTCATGACATTTCACACAGCACAACTTTATCTTCTTCAGGATGAAAGACTTCGCCTAATGGATCTGGGGAAGGTTTGATTTTAATGGTCCTTTTAACTAATGCTTATAGGCAGCCTGATTTCCCCTGAAAGGACAGTACATATTTCATCCACATTAATACCAAATAAATTAATTATGGTCATGGCTATCATGATGAATCCCAGATTAATGCAGAATGATGGGCCTCGTACGCAGTAATGACACCTGCTGGGGGGACTGGGGCAGGCGTGACCAGCTGTGGCTTCAGAGAGAAATGGGGGTCTCTGAGTCTGGAAGGGCGACCCCGAAAGAGCAGAAGTGGGGCCCAGGGGACGGCTCTTCTGAGACGAGATCTGAGCAGGGTGCTGGGGCTCAAGGGGCTGAGGCTCTGGCTTGGAAGGACTGTAGACCCCTGAGCCCCCGGAAGAGCCCTTGGTTTTTGCAGAGGACGGCAGGAGAGGGTGCGGTGTGTGCAGCAGGTCTGTTTACAGCAGCCAGGACAGGGCTCTGGGAAGCACCCCTGGGCTCTTCAAAATCAGGCGTCCGGAGGAGGGCCTGGGCTTCGAGCAGATTCTCGAAGGGGCCCAACCCGGAAGAGCAGAGTTAACATTTGTGGACTCATAAATCAGAAAATAAAGAAGCATGTTTTCAAAGGATGTACGCAGACACGGCTGGTCATGAGGATGGAGGATGAAGTACATGATCAGTCCTCGTCCTACACGATCGGTCCGGAGCAAACCATCGCACCTGTCGGCACACAGGTGTGAGCCAGGCTTCCTCCACTACGGCTGCCTCAGCCCGCTGTGTGCGTCGAAGAGGTAGGTGAGCAGACACCTGGCTCTACCCTGCGTGAGTGTGTGTGGGTGTGTGAGTGTGGGAGTGTGTGAGAGTGTGGGAGTGTGTGTGGGAGCATGTGTATTAGAATGTGAGTGTGTGAGTGTGGGAGTGTATGTGAGTGTGTGAGCATGGGAGTGTGTGTGAGTGTGGGAGTGTGTGGGAGTGTGTGTGGGAGTGTGTGTGTGTGAGTGTGGGAGTGTGTGTGTATGAGTGTGGGAGTGTGTGTGGGAGCGTGTGTATTGGAATGTGAGTGTGGGAGTGTGGGAGTGTGGGGGTGAGTGTGTGTGTGTGAGTGTGTGCATTTGGGGGGACAAACTGGAAGGAGGCCTGTACACAGGAGTGGGCAAATATAGGTTCACAGTTGTGAGTACACAAAACACAGAGTTTATTCTTGTATTGTTACTTACTAATTATTGTGTCATTTTCCATACGGACAACTGTCAGCCTACTGTAGCCCCGCCCTGTACATGTTACTACAACGTGTTTTCACCATGCCTGCGGTTTTCGCATCCCGTCCGGGCCAGTTCTCAAGCCTGGTGTTCAAAATCAAACAGCCCTTCATCATGCTCACGGCGACCCCCACTGGAGCAGCAGCTCGAAGCCGAGTGCGAACACCGCAGCAGAGGCAGCTCCGGAGAGGCACGGGAGTTTTCCAAAACGCAAGTCCCATCCTGCGGCCAAAAGGTGGGGAGGGGACAGAGAAGCAGGCGGAGGGCGGAAGGCGGAGGGCGGAGGCGGGACCCCCCAGGGGCCTGCCCCATGGGGCGGGCCACCCTCTCTTGCCACCACCAAGCAGACAGTGGCTTTCAGTGACCAGAAACCCAGTGACACCAGCGCCCCGGAGACATGAAAGATAACGGGGTGTAAATTTAATCTACATACCGACAGTGATTCATGCACAAGGGTGGCAAGTGCACAAGAGAAATGAAAAATAAATGGACTTTTCCACCAACATTTTTTAGCAATTGAAGCAATTGTCCTAATTGTGGGATTTATACCGATGGCAAGTGGAAGTCGCTCCTTGTTACCTTGATCCCCTGGAGCACAGCAAGTGGGACACTTGGTAAGGGGGCTGCGTGCACTCCCTCAGCCCACGGGGTGCCCCCAGCACGGCCCAGCCCCGAGGGGCACCCAACCCCACTCACTCTCAGGGCCAGGGGACCCAGCATCAGGTGCCGTCCTGTGGGGCGATGAAGACACTGGCTCGGAGTCTCAGGTCTAGAGCCAGCCAGAGTCACAACCACAGCCTGGCGACCCGACTTCCGTGACAGCCACAGTGAGACGGCGTGGTTGCAATCCCCTGGTCCAAAACAAGGTCTGACTGTGAACTTGGCTGCTACACAGAGAAACAATCCTCTAACCAGCCTGACCAAATCTGAAGGATGCCGGGGGTGGGGGCAGAGCTGGACACTGGCCAAGGGGGAGCCTTCCTGGGGATTTCCCAGGCAATCCCCTCATCCTAC